>OX638273.1:5957869-6523544 GCA_951806755.1 Brenthis hecate | reverse complement strand
CTCAGATCAAGTTGATATTTTTACTATATATTCTTTTCATATCATGCAACTCAAAAATATTTAAATCGTAGGATCAAGGCATAGAATAGTTGTAAAAAATTTTTTAATATTTTTATACTAGCCCATACTAGTTTCTATGAAAAGTTTAAAGTCTATAAAAACGATAGAAAGCAAACTGGGAGCTCGTTGATTTTTTTATATTATTGTACTTATATATACTAACAGAAAACCGTTTGAATTAGACAGGATCAAGCCGTAGTTTATTTGTAAAAAAAATTTTAAGATTGCCTCCTGGCGCGTACTCATACTAAGATTCAAACGTATGAAAATACGAGAAAGCAAACTCAGATCAAGTTGATATTTTTACTATATATTCTTTTAATATCAAGCAACTTAAAAATATTTGAATCTCGTAGGATCAAGGCATAGAATAGTTGTAAAAAATTTTTTTAATATTCTCATACTAGCCCATACTAGTTTCTATGAAAAGTTTAAAGTCTATAAAAACGATAGAAAGCAAACTGGGAGCTCGTTGATTTTTTTATATATTATTGTACTTATATATACTAACAGAAAACCGTTTGAATTAGACAGGATCAAGCCGTAGTTTATTTGTAAAAAAAATTTTAAGATTGCCTCCTGGCGCGTACTCATACTAAGATTCAAACGTATGAAAATACGAGAAAGCAAACTCAGATCAAGTTGATATTTTTACTATATATTCTTTTCATATCATGCAACTCAAAAATATTTAAATCTCGTAGGATCAAGGCATAGAATAGTTGTAAAAAATTTTTTAATATTTTTTATACTAGCCCATACTATTTCTATGAAAAGTTTAAAGTCTATAAAAACGATAGAAAGCAAACTGGGAGCTCGTTGATTTTTTTATATATTATTGTACTTATATATACTAACAGAAAACCGTTTGAATTAGACAGGATCAAGCCGTAGTTTATTTGTAAAAAAAATTTTAAGATTGCCTCCTGGCGCGTACTCATACTAAGATTCAAACGTATGAAAATACGAGAAAGCAAACTCAGATCAAGTTGATATTTTTACTATATATTCTTTTAATATCAAGCAACTTAAAAATATTTGAATCTCGTAGGATCAAGGCATAGAATAGTTGTAAAAAATTTTTTAATATTTCATACTAGCCCATACTAGTTTCTATGAAAAGTTTAAAGTCTATAAAAACGATAGAAAGCAAACTGGGAGCTCGTTGATTTTTTTATATATTATTGTACTTATATATACTAACAGAAAACCGTTTGAATTAGACAGGATCAAGCCGTAGTTTATTTGTAAAAAAAATTTTAAGATTGCCTCCTGGCGCGTACTCATACTAAGATTCAAACGTATGAAAATACGAGAAAGCAAACTCAGATCAAGTTGATATTTTTACTATATATTCTTTTCATATCATGCAACTCAAAAATATTTAAATCTCGTAGGATCAAGGCATAGAATAGTTGTAAAAAATTTTTTAATATTTTTCATACTAGCCCATACTAGTTTCTATGAAAAGTTTAAAGTCTATAAAAACGATAGAAAGCAAACTGGGAGCTCGTTGATTTTTTTATATATTATTGTACTTATATATACTAACAGAAAACCGTTTGAATTAGACAGGATCAAGCCGTAGTTTATTTGTAAAAAAAATTTTAAGATTGCCTCCTGGCGCGTACTCATACTAAGATTCAAACGTATGAAAATACGAGAAAGCAAACTCAGATCAAGTTGATATTTTTACTATATATTCTTTTAATATCAAGCAACTCAAAAATATTTGAATCTCGTAGGATCAAGGCATAGAATAGTTGTAAAAAATTTTTTAATATTTTTCATACTAGCCCATACTAGTTTCTATGAAAAGTTTAAAGTCTATAAAAACGATAGAAAGCAAACTGGGAGCTCGTTGATTTTTTTATATATTATTGTACTTATATATACTAACAGAAAACCGTTTGAATTAGACAGGATCAAGCCGTAGTTTATTTGTAAAAAAAATTTTAAGATTGCCTCCTGGCGCGTACTCATACTAAGATTCAAACGTATGAAAATACGAGAAAGCAAACTCAGATCAAGTTGATATTTTTACTATATATTCTTTTCATATCATGCAACTCAAAAATATTTAAATCTCGTAGGATCAAGGCATAGAATAGTTGTAAAAAATTTTTTAATATTTTTATACTAGCCCATACTATATTCTATGAAAAGTTTAAAGTCTATAAAAACGATAGAAAGCAAACTGGGAGCTCGTTGATTTTTTTATATATTATTGTACTTATATATACTAACAGAAAACCGTTTGAATTAGACAGGATCAAGCCGTAGTTTATTTGTAAAAAAAATTTTAAGATTGCCTCCTGGCGCGTACTCATACTAAGATTCAAACGTATGAAAATACGAGAAAGCAAACTCAGATCAAGTTGATATTTTTACTATATATTCTTTTAATATCAAGCAACTCAAAAATATTTAAATCTCGTAGGATCAAGGCATAGAATAGTTGTAAAAAATTTTTTTAATATTCTCATACTAGCCCATACTAGTTTCTATGAAAAGTTTAAAGTCTATAAAAACGATAGAAAGCAAACTGGGAGCTCGTTGATTTTTTTATATATTATTGTACTTATATATACTAACAGAAAACCGTTTGAATTAGACAGGATCAAGCCGTAGTTTATTTGTAAAAAAAATTTTAAGATTGCCTCCTGGCGCGTACTCATACTAAGATTCAAACGTATGAAAATACGAGAAAGCAAACTCAGATCAAGTTGATATTTTTACTATATATTCTTTTCATATCATGCAACTCAAAAATATTTAAATCTCGTAGGATCAAGGCATAGAATAGTTGTAAAAAATTTTTTAATATTCTCATACTAGCCCATACTAGTTTCTATGAAAAGTTTAAAGTCTATAAAAACGATAGAAAGCAAACTGGGAGCTCGTTGATTTTTTTATATATTATTGTACTAATATATACTAACAGAAAACCGTTTGAATTAGACAGGATCAAGCCGTAGTTTATTTGTAAAAAAAATTTTAAGATTGCCTCCTGGCGCGTACTCATACTAAGATTCAAACGTATGAAAATACGAGAAAGCAAACTCAGATCAAGTTGATATTTTTACTATATATTCTTTTAATATCAAGCAACTTAAAAATATTTGAATCTCGTAGGATCAAGGCATAGAATAGTTGTAAAAAATTTTTTAATATTCTCATACTAGCCCATACTATATTCTATGAAAAGTTTAAAGTCTATAAAAACGATAGAAAGCAAACTGGGAGCTCGTTGATTTTTTTATATATTATTGTACTTATATATACTAACAGAAAACCGTTTGAATTAGACAGGATCAAGCCGTAGTTTAATTTGTAAAAAAAATTTTTAAAGATTGCCTCCTGGCGCGTACTCATACTAAGATTCAAACGTATGAAAATTACGAGACATTAGCAAACTCAGATCAAGTTGATATTTTTACTATATATTCTTTTCATATCATGCAAAACTCAAAAATATTTCAATCTCGTAGGATCAAGGCATAGAAATAGTTGTAAAAAATTTTTAATATTCTTTTATTACTAGCCCATACTATATTCTATGAAAAGTTTAAAGTCTATAAAAAAAACGATAGAAAGCAACACTGGGAGCGTCGTTGATTTTTTTATATATTATTGTACTTATATAATACTAACAGAAAACCGTTTTGAATTAGACAGGATCAAGAGCCGTGAGTTTTATTTGTAAAAAAAATTTTAAGAGTGCCTCCTGGCGCGTACTCATACTAAGATTTCACACGTAATGAAAATACGAGAAAGCAAACTCAGATCAAGTTTGATATTTTTTTACTATACTACTTCTTTTTCATATCATGCAACTCACAAAAAAATATTTGAATCTCGTAGGATCAAGGCATAGAATAGTTGTAAAAAATGTTTTTTATATCTTCATACTAGCCCATACTAGTTTCTATGAAAAGTATAAAGTCTATAAAAACCGATAAAAAGCAAAACTGGGAGGCTCGTTTGTGATTTTTTTATATATTATTGTACTTTATATACACTAACAGAAAACCGTTTGGAATTAGACAGGATCAAGCCGTAGTAGTTTATTTGTAAAAATATATTTTACGTATTGCCTCCTGGCGCCCGTACGCATACTAACATTCAAACGTATGAAAATACGAGAAAAGCAAACTCAGATCATTTTTATATTTTTTACTCTATATTCTTATATAATATCAAGCAACTCAAAACTATTTGAATCTCGTAGAATCAAAGCATTAGAATAATGTAAAAAAAAAATATACTAATATACCTACTAGCCCATATTAGTTTCTATGAAAAAATTTAAAGTCCCATATAAAAACGATAGAAAGCAAACTGGGAGATCGTTGATTTTTTTTATATATTATTGTACTTATATATACTAAACAGAAAACCGTTTGAAATTAGACAAGATCAAGCCTTAGTCTTATTTGTAAACAAAAAAATAATAATATTGCCTCCTGGCGCGTACTCATACTAACATTCAAAACGTATGAAAAAACGAGAAAAGCAAACTCAGATCATGTGATATTTACTATATATTCTTATAGTATTAAGCACCTCAAAACTATTTGAATCTCGTATTTTACAAAAAAGAGGACATCCCTGAGGATAATGCAACAATATTAATCATCAAATAAATGTAGTGTACTTTAATTTTTCAAAATATTAAATTTGATATAAAATACTTTTCATCTATAAAACAGATGGGTAAAAGTAGTGGTTTTTAATTTTTTAGACTATAACACTATACTCAAACTCGGAATGTACACATTATTTGTAAAGTTACGAGTATGTATATGTATGCTCCCGTTACTAGGTAATAATGTTGTGATTAGTAATATAATATAATAGTATGGTAAATGTATCAAATACTTCAAAGTTATACAGCCTTGCCAAAAGCCTTAGCACGGTAATTATGCATTACATTACCGTCGCATTAGGCAGCCCCATAAAACACGTGCAACTCATAAATAAACTAAAAAAATGACTTATCTGTTTAACAAAGAATAAGGGGCAATACTAAAAATTTATTTTAAACAATAGACGACGGCTTATAAGGTACCATAAAAAACCTGGTCCACAAAACTAAAACGTTAATAGAGTAATTTGTCAATTTTTTAACTTTCACGGTAAGAAAAGCTAATGAGTGTTGTTTATTTTGTAGTAGAGACATTTTTTGATACGAAATGCCGAAACAACGAGAGCTCAAAACAGAAACACGGATAAAAACAGGTACACATACAGCTTGATCCGTCAACTAAATAGGTTTTTGAGTTACTATATATAATAATAATATAAAAAATCAACGAGGTTCTAGTTTGCTTTCTATCGTTTTTATGGACTTTAAATTTTTCATAGAAACTAGTATGGTGTAGTATGAGTACATAAAAAATTTTTTACAACTATTCTATGCCTTGATTAGGATCAAGGCATAGAATAGTTGTAAAAAATTTTTTACCTACGAGATTCAAATATTTTTGAATTGCTTGATGTTATTAGAATATAATAAAAATATCAGCGTGATCTGAGTTTGCTTTCTCGTATTTTGATACGTTTGAATTTAGTATGAGTACGCGCTAAGAGGCAATATTAATTTTTTTTTACAAATAAACTACGGCTTGATCCTGTCTAATTCAAACGGTTTTCTGTTAGTATATATTAGTACAATAATATATAAAAAAATCAACGTGTTCAGTTTGCTTTCTATCGTTTTTATAGACTTTAAACTTTTCATAGAAACTAGTATGGGCTAGTATAAAAATATAAAAAAAATTTTTACAACTATTCTATGCCTTGATCCTACGAGATTTAAATATTTTTGAGTTGCATGATATGAAAAGAATATATAGTAAAAATATCAACTTGATCTGAGTTTGCTTTCTCGTATTTTCATACGTTTGAATCTTAGTATGAGTACGCGCCAGGAGGCAATCTTAAAATTTTTTTTTTACAAATAAACTACGGCTTGATCCTGTCCTAATTCAAACGGTTTTCTGTTAGTATATATAAGTACAATAATATATAAAAAAATCAACGAGCTCCCAGTTTGCTTTCTATCGTTTTTATAGACTTTAAACTTTTCATAGAAACTAGTATGGGCTAGTATGAGAATATTAAAAAATTTTTTACAACTATTCTATGCCTGATCCTACGAGATTCAAATATTTTTAAGTTGCTTGATATTAAAAGAATATATAGTAAAAATATCAACTTGATCTGAGTTTGCTTTCTCGTATTTTCATACGTTTTGAATCTTAGTATGAGTACGCGCCAGGAGGCAATATTAAAACTTTTTTTACAAATAAACTACGGCTTGATCCTGTCTAATTCAAACGGTTTTCTGTTAGTATATATTAGTACAATAATATATAAAAAAATCAACGTGTTGTCAGTTTTGCTTTCTATCGTTTTTATAGACTTTAAACTTTTCATAGAAACTCGTATGGGCTAGTATAAAAATATAAAAAAAATTTTTACAACTATTCTATGCCTTGATCCTACGAGATTTAAATATTTTTGAGTTGCATGATATGAAAAGAATATATAGTAAAAATATCAACTTGATCTGAGTTTGCTTTCTCGTATTTTCATACGTTTGAATCTTAGTATGAGTACGCGCCAGGAGGCAATCTTAAAATTTTTTTTACAAATAAACTACGGCTTGATCCTGTCTAATTCAAACGGTTTTCTGTTAGTATATATAAGTACAATAATATATAAAAAAATCAACGAGCTCCCAGTTTGCTTTCTATCGTTTTTATAGACTTTAAACTTTTCATAGAAACTAGTATGGGCTAGTATGAGAATATTAAAAAATTTTTTACAACTATTCTATGCCTCGATCCTACGAGATTCAAATATTTTTGAGTTGCATGATATGAAAAGAATATATAGTAAAAATATCAACTTGAGAGTTTGCTTTCTCGTATTTTCATACGTTTGAATCTTAGTATGAGTACACGCCATGAGGCAATCTTAAAATTTTTTTTACAAATAAACTACGGCTTGATCCTGTCTAATTCAAAACGGTTTTCTGTTAGTATATATTAGTACAATAATATATAAAAAAATCAACGAGCTCCCAGTTTGCTTTCTATCGTTTTTATAGACTTTAAACTTTTCATAGAATATAGTATGGGCTAGTATAAAAATATTAAAAAATTTTTTACAACTATTCTATGCCTTGATCCTACGAGATTTAAATATTTTTGAGTTGCATGATATGAAAAGAATATATAGTAAAAATATCAACTTGATCTGAGTTTGCTTTCTCGTATTTTCATACGTTTGAATCTTAGTATGAGTACGCGCCAGGAGGCAATCTTAAAATTTTTTTTACAAATAAACTACGGCTTGATCCTGTCTAATTCAAACGGTTTTCTGTTAGTATATATAAGTACAATAATATATAAAAAAATCAACGAGCTCCCAGTTTGCTTTCTATCGTTTTTATAGACTTTAAACTTTTCATAGAAACTAGTATGGGCTAGTATAAAAATATAAAAAAATTTTTTACAACTATTCTATGCCTTGATCCTACGAGATTTAAATATTTTTGAGTTGCATGATATGAAAAGAATATATAGTAAAAATATCAACTTGATCTGAGTTTGCTTTCTCGTATTTTCATACGTTTGAATCTTAGTATGAGTACGCGCCAGGAGGCAATCTTAAAATTTTTTTTACAAATAAACTACGGCTTGATCCTGTCTAATTCAAACGGTTTTTCTGTTAGTATATATAAGTTACAATAATATATAAAAAAATCAACGAGCTCCCAGTTTGCTTTCTATCGTTTTTATAGACTTTAAACTTTTCATAGAAACTAGTATGGGCTAGTATAAAAATATTAAAAAAAATTTTACAACTATTCTATGCCTTGATCCTACGAGATTTAAATATTTTTGAGTTGCATGATATGAAAAGAATATATAGTAAAAATATCAACTTGATCTGAGTTTGCTTTTCTCGTATTTTCATACGTTTGAATCTTAGTATGAGTACGCGCCAGGAGGCAATCTTAAAATTTTTTTTACAAATAAACTACGGCTTGATCCTGTCTAATTCAAACGGTTTTCTGTTAGTATATATAAGTACAATAATATATAAAAAAATCAACGAGCTCCCAGTTTGCTTTCTATCGTTTTTTATAGACTTTAAACTTTTCATAGAAACTAGTATGGGCTAGTATGAGAAATATTAAAAAATTTTTTACAAACTATTCTATGCCTTGATCCTACGAGATTCAAATATTTTTAAGTTGCTTGATATTAAAAGAATATATAGTAAAAATATCAACTTGATCTGAGTTTGCTTTCTCGTATTTTCATACGTTTGAATCTTAGTATGAGTACGCGCCAGGAGGCAATATTAAACTTTTTTTTACAAATAAACTACGGCTTGATCCTGTCTAATTCAAACGGTTTTCTGTTAGTATATATTAGTACAATAATATATAAAAAAATCAACGAGCTCCCAGTTTGCTTTCTATCGTTTTTATAGACTTTAAACTTTTCATAGAAACTAGTATGGGCTAGTATGAGAATATTAAAAAAATTTTTACAACTATTCTATGCCTTGATCCTACGAGATTCAAATATTTTTGAGTTGCATGATATGAAAAGAATATATAGTAAAAATATCAACTTGATCTGAGTTTGCTTTCTCGTATTTTCATACGTTTGAATCTTAGTATGAGTACGCGCCAGGAGGCAATATTAAAATTTTTTTTACAAATAAACTACGGCTTGATCCTGTCTAATTCAAACGGTTTTCTGTTAGTATATATAAGTACAATAATATATAAAAAAACCAACGAGCTCCCAGTTTGCTTTCTATCGTTTTATAGACTTTAAACTTTTCATAGAAACTAGTATGGGCTAGTATGAGAATATTAAAAAAATTTTTACAACTATTCTATGCCTTGATCCTACGAGATTCAAATATTTTTAAGTTGCTTGATATAAAAGAATATATAGTAGAAATATCAACTTGAATCTGAGTTTGCTTTCTCGTATTTTCATACGTTTGAATCTTAGTATGGAGTACGCGCCAGGAGGCAATATTAAACTTTTTTTTACAAATAAACTACGGCTTGATCCTGTCTAATTCAAACGGTTTTCTGTTAGTATATATAAGTACAATAATATATAAAAAAATCAACGAGCTCCCAGTTTGCTTTCTATCGTTTTTATAGACTTTAAACTTTTCATAGAAACTAGTATGGGCTAGTATGAGAATATTAAAAAAATTTTTACAACTATTCTATGCCTTGATCCTACGAGATTCAAATATTTTTAAGTTGCTTGATATTAAAAGAATATATAATAAAAATATCAACTTGATCTGAGTTTGCTTTCTCGTATTTTCATACGTTTGAATCTTAGTATGAGTACGCGCCAGGAGGCAATATTAAACTTTTTTTTACAAATAAACTACGGCTTGATCCTGTCTAATTCAAACGGTTTTCTGTTAGTATATATTAGTACAATAATATATAAAAAAATCAACGTGTTGTCAGTTTGCTTTCTATCGTTTTTATAGACTTTAAACTTTTCATAGAAACTAGTATGGGCTAGTATAAAAATATAAAAAAAATTTTTACAACTATTCTATGCCTTGATCCTACGAGATTTAAATATTTTTGAGTTGCATGATATGAAAAGAATATATAGTAAAAATATCAACTTGAGAGTTTGCTTTCTCGTATTTTCATACGTTTGAATCTTATTATGAGTACACGCCAGGAGGCAATCTTAAAATTTTTTTTACAAATAAACTACGGCTTGATCCTGTCTAATTCAAACGGTTTTCTGTTAGTATATATTAGTACAATAATATATAAAAAAATCAACGAGCTCCCAGTTTGCTTTCTATCGTTTTTATAGACTTTAAACTTTTCATAGAATATAGTATGGGCTAGTATAAAAATATTAAAAAATTTTTTACAACTATTCTATGCCTTGATCCTACGAGATTTAAATATTTTTGAGTTGCATGATATGAAAAGAATATATAGTAAAAATATCAACTTGATCTGAGTTTGCTTTCTCGTATTTTCATACGTTTGAATCTTAGTATGAGTACGCGCCAGGAGGCAATCTTAAAATTTTTTTTTACAAATAAACTACGGCTTGATCCTGTCTAATTCAAACGGTTTTCTGTTAGTATATATAAGTACAATAATATATAAAAAAATCAACGAGCTCCCAGTTTGCTTTCTATCGTTTTTATAGACTTTAAACTTTTCATAGAAACTAGTATGGGCTAGTATAAAAATATAAAAAAAAATTTTACAACTATTCTATGCCTTGATCCTACGAGATTTAAATATTTTTGAGTTGCATGATATGAAAAGAATATATAGTAAAAATATCAACTTGATCTGAGTTTGCTTTCTCGTATTTTCATACGTTTGAATCTTAGTATGAGTACGCGCCAGGAGGCAATCTTAAAATTTTTTTTACAAATAAACTACGGCTTGATCCTGTCTAATTCAAACGGTTTTCTGTTAGTATATATAATTACAATAATATATAAAAAAATCAACGAGCTCCCAGTTTGCTTTCTATCGTTTTTATAGACTTTAAACTTTTCATAGAAACTAGTATGGGCTAGTATGAGAATATTAAAAAATTTTTTACAACTATTCTATGCCTCGATCCTACGAGATTTAAATATTTTTGAGTTGCATGATATGAAAAGAATATATAGTAAAAATATCAACTTGAGAGTTTGCTTTCTCGTATTTTCATACGTTTGAATCTTAGTATGAGTACACGCCAGGAGGCAATCTTAAAATTTTTTTTACAAATAAACTACGGCTTGATCCTGTCTAATTCAAACGGTTTTCTGTTAGTATATATTAGTACAATAATATATAAAAAAATCAACGAGCTCCCAGTTTGCTTTCTATCGTTTTTATAGACTTTAAACTTTTCATAGAATATAGTATGGGCTAGTATAAAAATATTAAAAAATTTTTTACAACTATTCTATGCCTTGATCCTACGAGATTTAAATATTTTTGAGTTGCATGATATGAAAAGAATATATAGTAAAAATATCAACTTGATTTGAGTTTGCTTTCTCGTATTTTCATACGTTTGAATCTTAGTATGAGTACGCGCCAGGAGGCAATCTTAAAATTTTTTTTACAAATAAACTACGGCTTGATCCTGTCTAATTCAAACGGTTTTCTGTTAGTATATATAAGTACAATAATATATAAAAAAATCAACGAGCTCCCAGTTTGCTTTCTATCGTTTTTATGGAATTGAATGTTGTTTTTACAATTATGCGCTCGCAATAGCAACAATAATTTTTACGACTTAATTTTTTACGACACTTTTAGTGTTTGATTCTGCAAAAAATGTATAATTTTGAATAAATACATATCATAGAAAGCTTCAGTGAAAAAATCAGCAAGATTTAAGCGTGCTTTCTAGTTTTTCATGGCTTAAATGACCTTTTACGCTAAGAACGGACACGAACATTACTGAATTTAAAAATTTGGTATTAAATTATATAAAACACTATACATTCCTATTATTGTATTTAAAATAATTAAAAAGTAATATTTAATTGCATCTGTAGCGTATTTATTCTAAAAACATGTGTTTTTGACGCCGCGATACCGTTGCGGCCCTTTGTTTAATTCGTCAGGTGGCCGGCTGCTAGTCGGCCGCTAGCTTCAGGTCCATTAAAATCCATCACTACAACCTGAGAAAACGTGTTGTCAACAAGGTAACCATGTATATTAATAATGTTTTACTAGAAACCACCCATATTTAAATACACACTTTATGGGGAAGCAACAACACTCTTAATACAATAAATTATAATGGTTTTATTATACACTCAAAAAAAATTTCTATATGGATGTGCATAAATAGTTACTTGTATAGAAAATAAAAGTATAGTTGAGATTACCGAAAAAGAACCGGATACTCCAAGCTCCGCTTTAAGCAGATAGATCTGAACAATGACAATTTGTTGAGCACATGACAGCAGATATAGCACAGTTGAGAGTCCGGACATAACTGAAAAAACGGATTAGAAGTTTTAATAATTTTAATTTATTATATTTAAATATTTATTATGTACTCGGTAAATAACATCTTTAGATAAATATTACAAGGGAAGAAAAGATTATTATACAACTTATATTTTTCAATTACAGTTTCTTATTTTATCTACACACATGTGGCATAACGAGTTAGGTTGTTAGTTTATTTGGCTGGACCATGAATTTCATGACATTCATTGCAAATATACAGATCAATCAACTAAGACCAGAACCAAATATCTTATTTTCTATATAAATAAATTCACTATCTTGGTACCTAAATAAAGTTTCCCTCATCATTTCCTTATTCTTTCTTAGCATAAATGCAAATTATATAATTACTAGTAGAACCCGCTGCTTCGCTCGTGCTAAAACTACAAATAATCTCTAAAAAGGTAGTTTCATACAAACTTTGGTCCCCTATTTAACCCCCTTATAGGATGAATTTCGATAAATGCTAAAACACGTATTTATTTAATTTTATTGAAGAGCATTAAAACCGAATTTCAAGTAATTCTGATCATAAATATTTTTTTTGGATTGTACTTTTCTTCCCGTGGGAATTAGACAACTTCCCGCGGTAAAAAGTAGCCTATGTCACTCTCCAACCCTCCAACTATTTCCATTTTCCACATAAAAAATCATGCCAATCCGTCACTCCGTTTCGACGTGAAAGAAGGACAAACAAACAAACACACTTTCATATTTATAATATTAGTATGGATTTTGAGTCTATTAGCTAACATGCAATTAATTATCTAAATAGCCCTGTAGTGTAGGGTATCAGGTTCGAGTAACAGGAACAGATGATGATGGCATAATGAAAGTCAGAACATCACATTACAATGTAAGGCCCAAGAACAGAATCTATTAGTTGTTATAGATATTCTTTAAGCAGCTATCTATCAAAAAAATACAGTTTCCTATCTTATAAACTAATAAATATTAATAACTAATGATAAAAATGGTACATACATTTATTCCAACAACTTCACGATATTTGTCTCGAGTCTCTTCATTGGTTTCTTTATTAACAGTGCTATGGCATATAAAGCACAAAAAAGAAGACATTTTAATTCATTTAATAACTCCCTAATATCTTTAAAAAATCAATAATTTCGATAAAAATATTGTTTATTTACATTTTATTTTATAACACAGATTAAAAATATTTACAGATAAAATATAATAATTGTTTTCGAATTTACTTAATTTTGCGAAAAAAATAATAATTATACTCTCATTTAAAACATATTCATTTGAAATGTGTATTTAATGTAAAACTTAAATTTTATTTTAAGTATACGTAAAAAAATATTAATATTATATTGTTTATGGCACTTACAGCAAAATTGTCTATGGCATCAACATTAGTGATGCCTGATATATAATATCGATTTATAATTATTTTAAATTAAATATCAAAAATTGTTAAATATGTTGTGTGTAAAGAGTGTAAACGTATGAACTTATTATCATATACTCGTCCTTATCCCACGCTCTATGGAGTCAATAGAACATGTTTCCGTCTATCACTTGTTATCTCAGCATGTATACCCTTTTCCCTTATTCCTTACTTTCTTTTATTTAAAATCAGATATGCCTACATGATATATATTGCTAGTAAATTAATTCTCAGCTTAGTTATTACACTAATCCTTTTCAATATTTGTCTCTGCTACATTATTTTACCTGTTTATCTTTCACATTTTTAATATTTATGACGAGTTTAAATGGTTTACAAAAAAAATTAAACAATTTTTTTTAGGCTTTTATTCGTATTCTTCTCAGCAAACCTTTTCATTTGATATTCATATCATGGGGGTGCATAAAAAACATAGTCCATGTTGAATTTAGAATGACGGCATTTATCTAACCATGCATTATCATCTAAACTAAACGTGTATGTAAAATTTCAGCTCAATCAGTTGTGGATGATTGTTTTAAAATTCAGTTGCAAGATTTGACCTAAACAAACATATATACTATTCTTTATGGCACTTATATATAAAATATAGAGATTAACAAACAATAAAATTAGTTAGCAAAAGTGGACTTATGTCTAAAAGAGATCTCTTCCACTCAACCTAAGTGAGTTAGAGAGATAGTATTAAAAAGCAGGCTAAAGTGCAGTTACTGAAATATAAATACTTAAATAAATATATATTAAATATGCAAATAAGAAAACATACATACAAACTTTCTAAGTTAAATAAAAGCTTATAAAAATAGCTTATACTACAAGGTGGCTTTCTTCTTTCAATGTAGCTTTCTATTAGTGAAAGAAATTTATTTATTTATTTACTAAGAAGATCATTCTAGCGTATTATAACATAAACAGTTTAAATGTTAATAACTGCATTAGTTATACAAATGAGTCACATTTATTAACGCTCACCTCTCTAGCAACAGGATACAATTGTTTATGCTAAATTATCGTATCAATTCTAATAAAACAAAATATTCGACAAAAAAGTTATGATTTACAAAATAAATAATTAATCATATTAGAAGTTGTTGATAATTGCAGTATGTATTTGTAAGTTAAATGTGTGTGCATGTATGAGTTTCGTTGTGTGTTTATATGTATATATGTATGTGTATTAGGAGCATGTGTGGGTATTGTGCGATAATACGATTTTTATGTTTCTCAAAATTAAGAGAGTTAGTTAATTTTTCAGTCAACAATATCTGTAATTTAATAATAATATTAACCCTACCCTTTGATTTTCTTCAAAGTAGAGAAAAAATAATGTTAGAAATATTTGAAATTTCATTAGGTGAGTATGTTTATCTAGCTTCTTAATCTGGAACATATGTTGACTGTATGATATTAGCTTAATATAAACATCAGTAAAGTGAGAATTTAAGCAAAATAAGGTCGGAAATGATATAATATAGGTATCTAATCTAATCTGACATCGATATCGATTATCGACATAAAATATCAATATGGTCACAACTCACTACTCGTCACGCATTCACGCATGTCGCACGTCAGAAAGATAATTTTTGTCTTGAAGCAAAAAATTATTTAAACATTTTATTCCGACTTAAGTGCCGAATTGAGGACAATAAATTATAATATATCTGTGTTTTCGTGCCTACCGTTAAATATTTAATAAACTGTACAGTGTTAAATTCAAATCAACACAACATAGTTGTTTGTCCTGTGCGAGTATTTATGCGAAATTTCGAAATTTGACCTTTTTTTGTGTTTCAATGGATTTGGCAATGTACGGCGCCGGTAGTTCAAAAATGTTTCGAAAACGGCTTATTTGATGACCGATACCTTACAAAACAACGGCTGTGTTGCTGGTATGTATTACTAAACATTGTTGTGCCTTATTTATTATCTTTATTTAATAATATTTATGCTAAAAAATCGATTATGAATATATGTATTTACGAGGCTATTGCTATAGTTACTTTGTTGTAGTTTTTAATCCAATTAACTTACATATTATTAGGTCAATAAGGAGTGACCGAGTGTTATAGTTTTACTTGTAACAAGATTCTAATAAGAAAAGCTTGTATTTAGTTGAAAATAGTTGCCTCGAAAATGACCGAGTTCGATTACTTTTAAAATATAAAATACATAATTGAAAGCTCATAACCTATTTGACAATTAATGTCATCCAAAACATACTTTATAAATTGTAAGACTTGATTTGATTTAGGTATACAAACATACATACATAACACACTTTTACGTACATTTTTAATATACAATGTTTAAGTAATAAACTTAAGCTATCAATAAATTGATAATTTAAATAGGTATACATAAACACTGTACAATGCATATACTGTGACTTGTTAGCTAGATGTCTCATTTAGATGTAGGTATTATCAAGACAGTACCTACATGGAAACAACGTTCTCCCCGTCTCTACAGAACTGTTGTCAAATTTTCTATTATCTCCTGGAAGTTTAGTGCATAGGTTTACTAGTTTCCCAGTTATTCAGGACAAACAAACGTAAAATAACAATTATTATTTTTATTAATAAAGTTAACTAATTTTAAAGTAATTTGAACATAATTATACCAACCTTAGTGTTGAATGTGGTGGTCAATCTTGAGACAAAGTCTTATCATAAAATAATAAAAATTAATATACATTGGAAAAAAGCAAAAGGTATCATGGAGTGTCTTCTCGTCTTTGAAGTTGATCAAATATTGTTAGTAAAATCAAAACCTTGCATTTATATAATTTATTTTTAAATTTTGAACACATACCCCTACCAAACTTTTTATAAAGAAATTCTTTAAAAACTTCAATCATACTTTTACAATATTTGACTATAGAACAGAAACTATTCTAGAATTAAATAGAATAATAAGCACCTTGTAGCAGACTCAGGTTCATATACTTTTTAAGCAAAAACTACCATCATCATTATCTCACTGCCCTTGTATGTCTTTCTCTCTCTTCCATTCTCTCCTATTGCTTGTCATCTCATCATTCACACCTTTCTCTTCCATATCCTGTCTCACACAATGTAGTCATCTTTTGGTCTCCCTCTACTTCTCTATCCTTCTACATTTATTTCCATCACTCTTCTCGCCACATGCATTTTATCCCTCCTCTTCACATATCCATACCAACTCAGACAATTTTCTTTCAACTTCTCTGTCACTGCCTCAGCACAGCTTCCTCTCAATCAAAAAATACCAATGGGTCATAAAATAATCTCTTTTTTTAAGTTAATTTAAAAAATTACATGAATCCATTGGTCCAGGAAGTGAGGAGATAACAATAGGATCAAATCAACAAACACGCTTACATATTTATTACACCTTTGTTTCACTCAGGTTTGTCCCTAGATGGATTACCCATACAAACTTCCATCCCCATTTTCACTCCCTTAAAGGATGATTTTTGGGATAAAAACTATCCTATGTCCTTCCCAGTGTCTCAAACTATCTTCTATCCAAATTTCATCTAAATCGGTTCTGTAATTCCAGAGATTACTTCCTGCAAACAAACTCGCTAACTTTAATAATAATAATAATAAAGCCTTTATTTTTCTGTTATACAGGTTTTTCATTTCAACATTTGTACATCTTACATACTAACAGATCCCTTTCGGGTATAGGCCTCCTACTAACTACTCGCTAACTTTATCTCTTTATAATATTATCTTATACATATGTATATTACAAATTTGTATAAAAATCACATAAAGGCATATAATTTAATTTATTTCTGTATGTATAAAGGTTCTAATATGTAATTTGCATAGAATAAAGATATTTGAATATTTAATACATTGTTACGATTCAGAATTTAAATTTAAAGTTGTTATTATGTTTACATTTGAATGATGCATTAGGATGTACAATTTAGTCGCAGAAAAAACACAGTCAACAGAATAATGGCATATGTACTAAAAAAATTGTTTATACTTCTGATTGTTATTTGAAACTTGAAAGATAATGTTATAATCATCCATACTAATATTATAAATTTGAGAGTATTGAGGACGGATGGCTGTTTGTTACTCTTTAACTCTAAAACCGCTGAACTAATCTGGATGAAATTTGGCCCAATGGCAATAGTCTGCAATAACACATTACTTTTTAAATCAGAAAATGTATGGTTCCTGTGGGATAAATTTGTTTTTGTCTCAGGAATCTGAAGCGAAGCGAGGGTGGTGAGTCGCTACTTAATATTAAATTTAATCTTATCCTGACCAATCTTAGGTTATCATGATGGCCAATCTCACTGAGAATTGCCAACAGCACAGAAGATATTATAGTAATGTACAAGTATGTGTGGAATCACTCATGTATACTCTCTATTCCATTTACTCTCAACTCCAGTGGGTTGATACTTTGACACAACTGGTGAGTCATCAGGCCCTGGACCCACTTTATGTGCTCTCCGAGGCATGTGGGTAATGTACTACCAACTTCTTAATGAAGGGCTGATATTGAAAATTTGAATTTGAAAACCTGACTGGGACCCAAACTCTTTTTTTCAATCACCTTTAATTACCCATTTAAATACCACCTTAAATTAAATGAACCGGGTTCAATGTAGATAAACATTGCGGTAAAACCTTCATGCCTAAAAAAAAATTCACTAGATATTTAGTTTTGTGTTGCCCTCTAACTGTTTTTTGATGAAATATTGCTATAGGAAACACTCAGGGTTAGAATAGCGACTGCATTACGACACTTTTGTATTAGATCACAGTAACTAACAGATACATGTACTTATAAGTATATGTTGAAATATGTTGGTACATTAGCACACAGCACAATCTAGTTCCATGGTTAGCTACGAGGCTTGTGTTATGGATACCAGATAGTTGATACACAATTGCTTCGGTGGAGTAGTGGCTAGCATGTACGGCTGCACAATAGGAGGTCCTGGGTTCGAGTCCCGGGTCGGGCCAAGTTTAGTGATTGAGTCTTTCTATATAGTAAGTGTCAGTAACAGCCCGGAGTTGGAAAGTTGGCGGTGTTTCACCCCCGTGCTTCGGAGAGCACGTAAAGCCGTCGGTCCTGCGCCTTAACTCTCACTGGTCGTGTCGAGCAGTCGTCCCCACCGAAGCATGAGAGTGACAGGAATAGAGAGTGCACTTGTGTCTGCGCGTACACTTGTGCACTATAATATCTCCTGCGCAGTTGGCTAGTCTCAATGAGAATGGCCGCCGTGGCCGGAATCGGCTAGGAGATCATCATCATCATCATCATAAATATAAACATCCAACATGGAGTACAAACGTTCGTGCTCATCACCCAAATGAATGAACCCAGCGGGACTCGAACCCGCGACAGTAGGCACAGCAAGTAGATTCACTACAAACTGAGCGAAACCTGTCGTCAGAAGTATATTATATACACTATCAGTATTATTCTAACATGATTGATGGCAGACTGACAGTACATAATAACCTTATCTAGTGGATATTTCACCTATTTATTGAGTCTATGTTAAAAACAATTGTCGAAGTTTTTACCAATTTCAAAAGAAAAGAGGTATTTAATATAATATATATATATATATATATATATATATATATATATATATATATATATATATATATATATATATATATTAAATATATAATAAAAATATTTGTTTTGCATTGATTGTCGTAATTTGTTTTTTGCATGAATAGATTATATGTATCTCAAGAATGGTTTCATCTCCCAAGGGTGGTATCGGATGGTACTTTTGGTTTATTTTGAAATGGATCTGGATGTTTTTTTTTTATAAAAAAATTATTCCAAGTTTTAACACAATGTACCTAATAATTTACATTAATATTATTAAGACGTCAAATATATGTATATGGATTTTTTAAACTATATTATATATATTACATTGTGTCTTAATTATCTCCACACAAAAAAAAAAAATCACGCCAATCCGTCACTTTGGAAGAAGGATAAATAAACAAACAAACACACGTTCACATTTATAATTTCATATAAGTATCGACTTTGAATTTTACGTCGTTAAAAATTATCTTTTTTTAATAGTCCATAAAAGACATGCTTAAATGGGGATCTTTTAATGTTTATTAACAATGTAGCTTCGGTGTTGACTGGCCAGACGCCAGAAGAATTTGATGGCACTTTAAAGATGTTTGATACGTGTATTTAAAATTGTTATGATGCTTCCACACAGCAGTTAAAAAATCTTAGATAACATTACCGCAGATGACATAAAATTATACTAGTACAGATGCCTCATCTCATTCAATGAAATTGTACGGCACTAATTCGGGCTATTTTTGATTGCCTGCATCGTTAAACTGTTTTTTCAACCGACTTCAAAAAAGAGGAGGTTCTCAATTCGACTGTATTTTTTTTTTTTTAATGTTTGTTACCTCAGAACTCCGTAATTTATTAACCGATTTGGACAATTTTTGTGTTGTTTGAAAGTGTATACTTCCAGATTGGTCCCAGTTAAATTTAAAAAAAAAATACCACCCCTAAGGGTGGAAAAATAGCTAATGATGAATTTAACCTACTTCTAATTGTCATATTGACTTGAAATTTTGCAAGTGTTTCTATTTCCGTTGATAGTACAGTGGTTCGGTATTGTTGACCTGATCTGATGGTAAGGCCAGAAGGTGGATAGGTGGAACTCTTCAACGGCTAATAGTAGATACTTTGAGTTTGGGCTTATTTTGTTTGATTTGACAAGCCTAACACGTTAGAATTCTTACTTTGCTACTACTGTCTACACTAAAAAGGGAAAAATAAAAACTTTTTAACAAAAAAATAAAAACCGACTTCAAACAAAAGCACTAAAAAGTAAAAAATAACTAATTGGTAGTTTTCATTTACTATACATACCTAATCAAATATTTTCGAAGTCGGTGTGCTTTCGCTAAGTAATTAAAGTCTACCTATCAAATACATACCTAATTAAATATTTTCGAAATCGGTGCCAGCCCATACAAAGCAAAGCACACCGACTTCGAAAATATTTGATTAGGTATGTATAGTAAATGAAAACTACCAATCAGTTATTTTTTACTTTTTAGTGCTTTTGTTTGAAGTCGGTTTTTATTAAAGTAAATATGTGCAAACTAACAAATGGTAAATATTTTAACTTTCATTCTGCATTCGAATAAAAAAACCAGTGATTTTAACAATTTTTAACAAATTCATAAAAATTAAAAGCGCCATCTGTGAAAATACACTAGAAACACATCGTCTGATTGCTGATATTTCAATATTCAGAAAAATTACGCAAATTTAATTTACGAGCGCATGCATTCTCTTCCCTTAGAATAATTTTTAAAACAACAATATACCTTTTACGAATCTAATTTTTTATCTTTTGTTGATTTAACACAACTTTAATAACAAATCGATACATGTAACGTTATCTATTGACATTTTTTTGAACTAATTTTTCTTTGTTCGTGATGAGACCCCATGGTATTGCATAACATTTTTTAACACGAAAACTTTTTTTAATATTCAGTAACATGTTAACTACGAGTAACATGTTAACTGTTGTTAGATATTTTCAAAGTTTCCAAACTGATAAAACAAGTTGTAGAACATTTCCTAACATTTTATAACTATTCTGAAAACCCGCCGTCGCCGGGTTTAATGTTTTCTAAAAAAAGTTACAAATTGTTATATTTTATTGGCAAATTTTTAGAAAACATTTAATATAAAGAAAATATTTAATACCTTTTCTTATGAAATGTTTTTTTTTTTGCGATAAAATGTTCCCTAACATTTTTTTTATTTTTTAACTCGTGTGTGGATGCAGCATTAGATAGATGATGCCTTTGAATTTTGAGTAGCATCAACATTGTTATGTTATAGTCAATTAAATAAGTGCCTTTTAGATCAACTTTTTTGTCAGCAGTCTCGGAAAAATATGAGCGAGGTGTCATTCGATTCGGAATGGCATGTAGATGATTTTTGAAAAAAAAAATCAAGTTCCACTTGTAAAAATTCCTAAAGTTTAAAACAATTAACTAAAAATAAAAGAGGGTTTAGTTTTTTTCCAAATATCTCAAAAACTAATTGAGATTTATCAAATCTAAAAAGAGATTCAAAAAGAGAAGGAAATCTCCTAAAAAAAAAAAGTCTCAACTCCCGGAACTGTAGGACTAATATTTATAATTTTCTGAGAGGGATGAAAATACGGCATATATAAAAAATTAGAGATCAAAATTGGTAACAATCATTCTGAATACAAATTAAATTAAAAATATCCCCAACACAATAACCTATGCCTTACTGTTGAATTTCCATGTTTATAATACAGACATATTATATTTATTAGTTAAGATATATAAATGTAACTAGCGACTCACCTTCGCTCCTAGGTTCGGGTTCGTCCCTAGGTACGTTTAACGCTTAGTACACCTAGATTTCTCAGAGATGAAATATTTTCCCGCATTAAATCAAAATCCGTCCTGTGGTTTTCTCGTGATGCGTTCCCAGACAGACAGACAAAAAACCTAAAAACTATAGATTCGACCTCTGTATCGATAATATTTACTACTTCAATAAGATTTTCCAAAAAATATTTAATGTACAGATTCGACTCACAATTCTATTATATGTATAGATCCTTAGTTCCCAAAGTGGTCCACGTGGACCCCCAGGGATCCACGGGAGACTCGACGGGGGCCTACGGGGGACGGAATCTTCACATTTTTTGTCGTGTTTTGGGAATATGGTAATGTAGCTGCAGCAGTCCACCGGAAGCAGATAAATTTTGAAAGTGGTCTATGAGAAAGAAAAGTCTGGGAATCTCTGGCTATAGATAGATGAAGTCGTTAAGCCAAGCAAACGCGAGTCGTGCTACGAGTATTACAAATGTCACCTATAGAGTCGCCTGTCTCTAAGACTCTAGATTTACGAAAAAAACATTATAATAATAAAGATATATAGGTCTCATACTTTACCGGTTATGTAAGGATATCTCCTGAGACTGTTTTTCAAATTTCAATTATTATTATTTACGGAACTCTCTTTCACATGAATCCGACTCGCACTTGACCATATCAAAATAGACCAAACTCTTTCGTAGTCGATACATTTCAACAAAATCTACATTAATTAGTAGAACACATACAAGTGCACAAATTGGGTCTAAGTGTTCTGTTTTTAGGTCAGTGTGTTTTGTCCATACTAGCGACCTGACCTGGATATGCTCGTAGTTATGTGATACGTTAACTAACTTTTTATTAAGAAGTAATGGAACTTGTATAATAAATGTAAAAAATTGTATGTATTTGTGTTTGTTACTCCTTCAGAAACTGCTGGTTGGATTTGGATGAAAATCTGTACACTGATAGACTATGACTTGGGGTAAAATATAGGCTTCTGTTAATAAAAAAAATTTGTCATAGGTGGTGATGTGTGTCTATCTTATTAATATTATAAATGTGAAAGTTTAGATGGATGTTTGGATGTTTGTTACTCAATTACGCCAGAAAGGCTGAACGGATCTGGATGGAATTTGGCACAGTGATATATTATACTTATACTTTTTATCCCGGAAAAATGTACGGGTCCCGTGGGATAGATTAGTTTTCGTTTTTCTAGAGGCGAACCTGAGAGAGGGTCAGCCGCTAGTAATATTATAAATTAGCGGCTCACCCTCATCCAGATCTGTTCAGCTGTTCTGGCGTGAAAGAGTAACAAACATCAATACTCACAAACTTTCACATTTATAATATTTATACAGATATTTGTGTAGATGTAATTGTGCATAAAATTTTGACCTACATTTATAATAATGAACACTATATCTATACATATTTTTATTGTCATTGTTGATAAGAAGATCATTGTTTGTGTTTCTTAAGATGACTGATCTGTGATGTTTTATTTTTACCGACCTCTAACAAAGGAGGAATATTTGTGTTTGTTCTTTTTTGTTTTGTGTGTAATATATTCTAAATTGTGTGAAAATGATATTTTTTCTATAAAATGGCAATTTATCTCGAGGGTTCATCTAAAAAGTAAAATAATAGTTTTGAGAGAATTATGTAATTGAGTTTATTTGAAGTATTTGAAAATTATTCTTAATAGAACAAAATATAAAGTAACAAATTATAAGTTTCATTTGAATATGTTAAAGAATGATCTCTATATTATTTTAATTTGAAAGTTAGCGGTTTACTTACTGGGAATCCGGGTTCGATTATTTTACTTGTGTTATTTGATATACAATATACATCATTGGCACAGGCTTGCTTATGTTTGCTATCTAGCAATCCATGTACATTTTTCATTAAATGCTCCTTAATTTTAGTCTATAATCTTCCGAGATAATTCCTGCTTAAATTGAGGAAAATTTGCACAGTAATTTGTATGATTAGCCCAAACAAACATAATCACAGCGCTGTCTAAGACTTTAATTCATTTTTTTTCTATACTAACATTATAAATTTATGTTTGTTTGTTTGTTTGTTTGTTTGTTTGTTTATTTGTTTGTTTGTCCTACTTTCACGTCAAAACAGAGTAACGTATTGGTGTGTGATTATTTGTGTAGAGATATGTTGAAGTTGGGATAGCCGAACTAAAACAATTCAATGATTATATATGTATGTACATATGTTAAACAATTTATATTTTCTATTCTCATCTATTTCAGATAAAAGTACTTGTATCGTACATAATTAATTAATATGCGAATTTACTAACAACGTGGTAATTACTAACTCATTGCTATTATTTATTACAAAACAATAAATTATTAAATTAATATTAGTGGCGCCAAACAATGGCGTCATCTAATATTCCGAATTATATTAGAAAACAAATCATTTTTTTCCATAAATGTTAATTAAATCCATACTAATATTATAAATGTGAAAGTGTGTTTGTTTGTTTTTGTTTGTTAGTTTGTTTGTCTTTCTTTCACGTCTAAACGGAATGACGGATTGGCGTGATTTTTTGTGTGGTAATAGTTGGAGGGCTGGAGAGTGACATAGGCTACATTTTAACGCGTGAGATTATCTCATTCCCACGGGAATATACGTTAGAATAAATATAAATAATTGTCTCTATTCCATACCAACCGTAAAAATGTATCTTGCTTGTTCATGATATGGTGAAGTAACTCTATGTTAAAGTTGATTTACTTAGTTTCTGTTACTACACAGAAGATGAAATATGTGCGAAAGAAAAAAATATTCAAGAGTTTAAAAACTCTTAAAACTTTGTTGTTTTGGTTACCACTCCAATCCAAATTTGGAACAAAAGAAAGTGCCTACTTTAGTCTTTGTTAGCTTTATAATATACTAGAATTGCCCGCGGCTCCGCCCGCGTTCAGATGATCAAAAAAACAAAATTCTTAGGTTTTACATATTAGTATACTCTTACATTGCAGTTTTTGTATTTTTTCTCAGAAATTAGACATTTTTCTGCGGTAAAAAATATCCTATATGTTGACCCGGATAACCAGCTATCACCATACCAAATTTCATCAAAATCCCTCCAGTTGTCTTTTTGTGATGCGGTAACAGACAGACAGACAGACAGACAGACCGACAGACAGACAGACAAAAATTCTAAAAACTATAGATTTGGCCTCTGTATCGATAATAATGTTTATTTCAATAAGATTTAAAAAAAAATATTTAATGTACAGATTCGGCTTAGTTACAATTTTATTATATGTATAGACTAGCGACTCACCCTCGCTCTGCTCAGGTTTGTCCCTAGTTAGATTTTAACGTTTAGTATAGATTTCTCAGAGATGAGATATTTTCCCGGATGAAAAAGTATCCTATATGTTGACCCGGATAACCAGCCCAGTCCAGTGGTTTTCTCGTGATGCGTTCCCAGACAGACAGACAGACAGATAAAAACTACATATTCGGCCTCTGTAACGATAATAATAATGACTATTTCAATAAGATTTTTCAAAAAAATATTTAATGTACAGGTTCTAAGTGGTCTACTGTACTAGCATGTACGGCGGCAGGTCGGTGGTCCTAGGGTTGACTCCCGCGTCAGGTGATGTTATTGAGTCTTTCTGTAAAGGAAATCCCAGTAACATCCCGGAGTTGGGAAGTCGACGGTGTTTCACCCCCGTGTCTCCAAAGGCACGTGTCGCGTCGGTCCTGCGCCTTATCTTTTACCCCACCGTACGTTCTACGTAGTATGAAAGTGATGGGAATAGAGAGTGCATTCGGCGGCTACTATTGGATAACCTATTAATAAAAACACAAAGAAATTTTTTAAAATGAGAATTTTCAACAGTTCAAGTTTCAGAGATTACATACAAACAATTTCTTTATAATATTAATGTAGATTTATTCCTCCATATTATATGTATATTCAACGTTTTATTTATTGTAATGTTCTGTTTTTCTTCTTGGACTAAATAAAATTCTAATATGTGGTTTTCGATTTTTGATAACATATTTTTGTATTTCATTTGATTAGATAAAAAATGTCGCCTTATGTGTGGCACATTGTGATTGATTATGTTCTAAAGTAGTTTGGATAGTTTCAAAACCTAATTGTTTTTGTACACTTTGGTAGCACTTTTAATATCTATATGTGTATACATATATATATAGTGTTTTCCTATGGGAATTAAATAATCTCTCGCGGTATAAAGTAGCCTATGTCACACTCCAGCCCTCTAACTATCCCCACACAAAAAATCACGGCAATCCGTCACTTCGTTTCGACGTGAAAGAAGGACAAACAAACACACACTTTCAAATTTATAATATAAGTATGGATTTACATAATAGCGTTTTACATAATGCTTGTTGGCGAGAATATTTGGCTTAAATATAACTACGAATATTATTTTGCACTATGTCGTATGCTACGTAAATTATTTCGTTTAAAAATCTGAATAAGATATTGTAGAGTGAGAAGGGTGGGGCTCAGTTTGTAGTGATACTTGCTGTGCCAGCGGTCGTGGTTCGAGTCCCGCTGGGGTCATTCATTTGTGCATTTGTGTGATGAGCACGAATGTTTATACTCCAGTCATGGGTGTTCATATTTATAATATGAATGTATTTAAAGTTATATATGTGTAGTGTATCAACTATCTGGTATCCATAACACACACAGGTCTCGTAGCTTACCATGGAACTAGACGGTGCTGTGTGTTAATTTCCCAATTTTATTTATTTATTTTATTAGTAGCGGCTCACCCTCGATTCGCTCGGGTTCGCCTCTAGGAAAAAAAATAAACCTATCCCACGAGAACCGTACGTTTTTCCGGGATAAAAAGTATCCTATGTGTTATTCCAGACTATAATCTACATATCTATGTGCAGATCCAGATCCGTTCAGTAGTTCTGGCGTGAAAGAGTAACAAACAACCATACTCACAAACTTTCACATTTATAATATTAATACGAATTATTTATGTGAAGTCCGCAAATTCGGATTTGTATAACTGTTACTCCATTCAGGTCATTTTAAACTAAGGGCCTGATTGCATAGAGGAGAGCTCGTCCCCAGCAGTGGCAAATTAAAGAAAAGCGTGTTATATCTTTGAGTAGTGTCCTTTATGCCTTTCTAGTTTTGATTTGAAGTCACCCAAACTTCAATATTTCACAACTGTACTAAGTATACACCATGTACCACGGTGATTAATCATTTCCTATGTATGTGGTTTTTATGGGTATAACTAATGTATAGCTAACAAGCTCCCATTAATTATAGCATGCGTTATATGTTCGTGAAGGAATTTAAATGAAAATTTAGTTTTAGGCTTTCGCTAAATGTTTTATGTTTTATGATAATGATATGTCATATTTGACGACGTTTGGCTCAGTTTGTAGCGGCTCTACTTACTATGCCAGCGGTCGCGGGTTCGAGTCCTGCTAGGGGCATTTATTTGTATGATGAGCACGTATGTTTGTACTACAGTCATGGGTGTTTATATTTATAATATGTATGTATTTAAAGTTATATATGGATTGCTGTGCTCCTTACGGTCGTATCGTGATGTTAGATGGCCTTTATAACCTCCCTTAATAAATATGCTATGTAATGCAAAAGAACGATATAGATTAACGTGTTTGAACAAACAATATTATATGATGCTTTCTTAGATTTACGCGAATATTTGATATAAATGTACTAAAATTATAAATGCGATAGAAACTCTTGTCTGTCTGTTGCCTTTTCAGGCCTAAACCGCAAAACCAATTTTGATGAATTTTGGTATAGAGATGGATGGGACCTTGGAGAAGGACATAGGCTACGTTTCGTAACTAAAATGAAACTTGAAAGGGGCGAAGTAGGGGTTGATAGTTTCCCCCCAACGTGCGTTCACCTTGTCGTGGTGAGGGAGCTCAGTAGTGTCACTTCGGTGGGCGGTGGAAGGTGGCCCTCTTCGGTGGGTGGTGTACCATGCGGGTTGGTCCTGGTACTTCTCTGATAGCAGAGTGGACCTTGGAGCAACCCCATGGTCATTGTGGTCTGCCTCGGCAGACCTGCCGTCGGGGCGTCGTAGTTGAATGCGTAAGCGATCATGCGATGCCCCATTAAGACGGGGGAAGCTTTTGTTGGGTTTTAGTGGGTAGTACTGGCTTTGCCTGTGAGTCCCACACTTCGTGCGTAAATGCATTTCCCAACGTTAAAAAAAAAGGGTTGATAGTTTCTCCCCCAATGTGCGTGCTGTACTTTGTCGTGGTGAAACGCAATATGAGCAGGCCCACCTCGGTGGGTGGTGTGCCATGCGAGTGGCTACTGTCTCTCAAGAGACTCAATTGGAGCAACCCCATGGTTGTTGTGGTCTGCTTCGGCAGACCTGCCGTCGGGGTGTCGTAGTTCAGTGCGTAAGCGATCCTGCGACGCTCCGTTAGACGGGGGGTGGTTCCGTTAGGTTTTATTGGGTAGTACTGGCTTTTCTAGCTACCTGTACGTATGCAGGTGGTATGCCTAAATGCATTTCCCAACATTAAAATAAAGCTGTATATGAGACTTCTATCAAAACATAACTTATGCTCTGCAGTGTACATCTACGATACGATATATCCCAAGGAGGGTTGATGTCAGTCAGGCGGCCGGTCGTAAAACTTTTGCCAAATTCTATTAGCAGTACAGAATATGTGCTGCGCCGACCCCAAGTGATTGGGAAATGGGCAGGGAGAAGAAGTGTACATCTACGATAAAAAAGAATACATACATACATAGTATACGTAATTATTATACATACCCACGTATATACATACCGGTCAAAATCATAACCCTCGTTTTGATTCGCCGTAGTCGGGTAAAAATGATACATTGACGTACATACAAATGAATTAACGTATTCAGCCGAATTCAGCTTTCTCCTTTATTAATATCGGCTAAAAATAATATTTTATATTAAAATTTTGGCTAATCAGATGCCGAATCTACCTTTGATAAGATGTGAGTGTAATGTATAGATAACTGATAATATAATTAAATGACAAGCGTTCTTATCTAATACCTTTAAACGAGCAGTTCTTGTATATTTATTTATTTATACCGGCGATCTCGGAAACGGCTCTAACGATTTCGTTGAAATTTAGTATGTGGGGGATTTCGGGGGCGAAAAATCGATCTAGATTAGTCTTATGTCTGGGAAAACGCGAGTTTTCGAGTTTCATGCGGTTTCCATTCTCATTATTCCACGCAAAATATGGTCGCTAATTTTGTACGCTCGGGCGTAAGCATCGTGGTTGAGCGGCCAAGGCGCAAGATTTACAATCACAGGTGTCCGGGTTCGAATCCCGGTCGGATACTAAGTTTTACTTTAGTTTTTTTTGTTTTACTTTTTTTTTGTTTTTCAGCCAAATTAAAAAGGTAGTTGTACTTTTGGCCAAAAATTCTGAGTGAAGCTCGGTCGTCCAAAGTATTAGTGTCCGTCCAGTGGTCGAAAATCGACAATAATCATTTATGAGAAAACGTACACATTTGAATAGAATTAACCTATCTATGTAAACAAAAACTAACTCTTTAAAAAAAACGAAAACAAACTCTTACAATTTTTTTTATTGATAACACCAAAGCTAGTCAATAGCTACTTAACAAAAAAAAAACGAAAATCGGTTGACAAACAGAGGAGAAGAAGGTACTGAACTTTTTTGTCTTTGCCTATTCATGTTAAAAATTTTTATTGTTTAAAAAATTTATTTCGTCTGGAAAAAAAATTATGGGGTCCACCAGATATATCGGGATCTTGGACTATAAATGGCCATACATAAATGAATGAAAATGTAGGCACAAGTTAGTGAAGTAAAATTTTTTTCTTTTATGCTCTTATCGAGAGCCTCTTGAGACCAATAATGGGATATGAATAAGCATCTTTGTTAAAGTTTTGAGAAGTTTTCATAATAATGTTAATACAATAAGTATATGACAGAGTTAGTTGGGCAAGTTATTTTGTTTGGAGATGGTATTATGGTATTTATGAATATGTTTAATACTAGCATTGCCCGCGGCTCCGCCCGCGTTCAGATGAACAAAAACCAAATTTTTAATTTGTACATATTAGTATACACTTACATTGCAGTTTTTGTATTTTCTCTCAGAAATGAGACATTTTCCCGCGGTAAAAAGTATCCTATATGTTGACCCGGATAACCAGCTATCACCATAAAAAATTTCATCAAAATCCCTCCAGTGGTTTTTCTGTGATGCGGTAACAGACAGACAGACAGACAAAAATTCTAAAAACTATATATTCGGTCTCTGTATCGATAATAATGTTTATTTCAATAAGATTTTCCAAAAAATATTTAATGTACAGATTCGGCTTAATTACAATTTTATTATATGTATAGATTAGCGATCACCCTCGTTCCGTTAGGGTTCGTCAATACTTACGTTTTAAAGGTTTAGTATAGATTTCTCAGAGATTTCATTAAATTATTACAATTTTTTACTGAACGTCACGAGTCTACTACCAGTTCGGAAAGAAGAAACCTCAGACCTGAGAAGAACTGGCGGAAGACACTCAGCGGGACTAATATTAACTTGTTATCTTCTTTTAAAGTAAAATTATAATTTACAATATTTCTATCAAGTTGAAGTAGCCTGCAGGCGATCATTTCATTTCCAAGGTGTGCCATCTTCTATAAAATCATTTATTGTATAATAGCCTTTAGCGCACAAACGTTCTTTAACAATTTTTTAGAATTTGGCGATAGACGCCATTTGAACATTTTCTGGGTTCAAGAAGAAATAAAAAGAAGTTTTTAATATATATTTTTTTTAATTATTTCAGGTGACATCAATAACCATTCCCTTTCCTCTCCCACATTCCATATTAACATATTCACTGCCAATTGTAAATAATATTATATTTTGTAAATAATAAGAACTTATTTGTTTAGCATTCCATTGATCAACCAGTGTCTTTTGAACAGTGATAAAAAAAAAGTTATTTACCAATAAAAAAGTAAATATTGTACATAATTTCGCTTTAACAAAGATACAATTTTATATTTATTATACAAGCACGCGATTTCTAAACCTACATAGCACTAAAGCAATAATAGTTAAGTCATTCTAACACATGCTCCTGTTTCTGTCCGTCTGTCCCGTTTTCCCTAAGTATTAAAATGGCCTAATTCCAATCAAAATGAGTTCATCCCCTGCTATAGAGGCGACCACCCCCACCGCTACCCCATCGTCCCCCGCGTTGCGAGCTCCAGACTACCACTTTCACACATCTACGCCCAACTATTTGAAGGTTAGTATTATATTTTTTATTAATATAATACGGTCTAGATTTTAGATTCTGGGTTCGAATCCCGAGTCGGGTCATGCGTATTTCTCGTCTTTCATTGTAAGCGATGCCACTAGGGATGGTGTTATCAATTCTTTTTACACACACATAACTGAAGTATCGGAAATCGAGTACTTATCTGTACTATGAAGTAGAACTAGACCTACAAAAATCTAATCTTTACTGATATTATACAGAAACAGTTTGTTCGTTTGTTTGAACGCGTTAATCTTAGGAACTACTGATCCGATATGAAATATTCTTTATATGATAATGAAAAATTCTTTTTGCATTAGATAGGCCGCTTATTGAGGAGGGCAATAGGCTATATATCATCATGCTACTGCCCAAGGGAGCGGAGCTGTAAAATAATATATAGTCTATTAATTCCATACTGACCGTTAAAACGTACCGATTCTATTATATATCTATTTATATAGATAGAAAACTCTCAAAAGCCAGGTGTGGCCTGAAAGACGAAAGACCACTGAATTGATTTGAATAATTTAATCTGTAATGAACTAAATGGTCCTAAAGTGTCTTTAAAGTTTTGGGCGATGTGATAAATTGTTGTTTGTTGTCTAATATCAAAGTATTTTATCTTTTATTTATACATTTATTATGTACTAGCGACTCACCCTTGCTGCGCTCGGTTTCGTCCCTAGATACGTGTAAACTGTTAGTATAGATTTCTCATAGTTGAGATATTTTCTCGCAATAAAAAGTATCCTATATATTGACCCGGACAACCAAATTTCATCAAAATCTGTCCAGTGGTTTTCTCGTGATGCGTTCCCAGACAGACGGACAAAAAATTCTAAAAACTATAGATTCGGCCTCTGTATCGATAATAATATTTAAATAAAATTTTCCAAAAAAATATTTAATGTACAGATTCGACTTAGTTAGAATTTTATATTACATGTATAGATAAGTATAGACCAAGGTCCTCGGCCGCGTCTATCTGTCTTTCTGTTCGCAATAAACTCAAAAACTACTGCACCGATTTTCATGAAGTTTCACCAATGGATAGAGTGGTTCTCGAGGAAGGTTTTAGTATAAAATTTGTTAAGTTTTTGTATAGGTACATTGGCTAAAATATAACGATATTTGTTGGAGGTGTCGGAAAAAATAAGCCGTCTGGGAGCTTTCAACGAAAACGCTGCGTAAATAAAAATAAACCCTTTGAGATATAACAAAATAATGTATGGTGGAATTGTGTATCATATATAGGTCTATAGAAAAGTCTGCGATGGCATATGTCTATCTCTCAAGGATAACATACTATATCCATTTTAACTTAATACGTACCTAGGGAAAACCCGGGCGAAGTGAGGGTGAGTCGCTAGTATTTTATATAAGCGTTGTTAAAGAAATACATGTAAATTTAACAAAAGTTGTAATACTCAATTTAAAATACTCGAGTTACAAAACTTACTGAATGATGAATTAGGACAGATCCACACTATAGTGAATATCCGTATAGTCCGTTCTCGGTCCGATATCGGTCTGGTAAAGTATATATATACAAGAAACGTAACTGTGGTGTGATTCGACCGGATATTGATATTTTAAATTATTTAATGTGTATTGTATAAAATAATTTACCATACCGATAACGGACCAAGAACGAACCATACTCGAAACTATACCTAGTGTGAATTGGTCCTAATAGTATTCTAGATTTTGCTTCACTTACTTTGTCTTTTAAGATTGCTTCAGAATTGGGCATCGTGAGGCGTCAAAGAAATCCACTTTCGCGTTTATAATATTAGATGTTATTAAAGAGCACTCAGTATTGAGCTTCCGACACCCACGAGGCTATTGCCGACTTAAAAAAAGGAAGTTCTTAATAGAGATTTGTTTCTTGTGTGTGTTCAGATGTTACGTCATATCACCAATTGTATATAGTTATTTTTTTTTTGTGTACTTATTGTCATAATTTTTTGTGTACTGTATATATCGTTTCTTATATAAATTTTTATAAAATTCCTTTCCATATTGTTGGAAGTTAAAATTATATGTATGTATGTATGTATGTATGTATGTATGTATGTATGTATGTATGTATGTATGTATGTATGTATGTATGTATGTATGTATGTATGTATGTATGTATGTATGTATTCAGCCCTTTTTAACGTTCCACTGCTGGGGGTGGGCCTCCTTCAATACGAGGGGGATCAGGCCATAGGCGACACCCTAAGGCAAGTGGTAATCATGTTAGAAATGATTCGCACATGAAAATATCAAAGGTGCGAGACCCGGGATTTGAACCCGCTCTACTCGGCTTACCGAGCGAGCGCGTTACCACTGGGCTGCCACTGCCTTTAGTAGTAAATATTAGCTTTAAATTAATTTAGAGTCAATGTTATAAAGTTATTATTATTAAATGAGATGTTCTTTGAGTGTTTTTCCATTAAATACCGAGAAAAATTATACTTTTTGGGTTGAAATTTTAATATATTCTTAAGGGTATGTTTAATTTAGTTGTATTAAGTAATATGTCGCTTACAATTTTCATTAAATAAAGCAATATCGGTACGAGTACGTCGTTGTATAAGTCGTCTGTCCTTGGAATGAGCATATATATATATATATATATATATATATATATATATATATATATATATATATATATATATATATATATATATATATGCTTTCTTCACGTCCTTGTGCAGAGACGAGATAAAGCTGGCTAAAGCTCGTTTTTTTGCAGTCAGGTTTTACGTAAATGTCTACGTCAATATTATGAACTAGCGACTTACCCTCGCTCGTCCGGTGCGTCCCTAAGTGTCTTTTGTATTGATAACAAAAATAAACCTATTCCACGGGAACCGTACATTTTTCCGGGATAAAAAGTAGCCTATGTGTTATTCCAGACTATAATCTATCTCTGTGCCAAATTTCATCCAGATCCGTTCAGCCGTTCTGGCGTGATTGAGTAAAGAGTTCTTTTTAAGAGAAATAACAACGTAATACATTGTTTTTTGTAACTCTATCGGTGTACGCTCGTAAAGTTCGTAAAGCTCCCAGTCGGCATGATTGCTTCCGACATCTTCCACAATCATTGTCATATTTCAGCTAATTTATATATATATATATATATATATATATATATATATATATATATATAATATATATATACATATATATTCGCAGTTTAGTGGAAATTAAAAAAAAAATTGCTAAAAAGTTCGCAAAAACTATCAAATAAATCATTGTATGAAGTAAATTTTGTTGTATTTTATTATTCTTGAATTTTATCACTTATCAGTGTTTGTAGTTTGACATTCATGACATTGACATTTTTTTTATTTGAGTAGACTAAGATCATGATCAGTTTTTGCCTGTTTTTTTTTTTAATTTGACAGTTATAGAAAATTTTGTATTTTCTTAGCAGAAATCTGTAAATATCGTTTAATGTGTGAGGTTTCTTACTAAATATATAAATAATTTTAATATTCTTAGTTCTTCTTCTGTATAATCTGGCCCGATTTGGCCATTTTTAAAAATTGAAAGTCCTTTATTGTTAAACAATTTTCGTCTCTCGAAATACGTAGCTTCGTCGTACGAGTACCTTCGTGGTCTATTGGCTAGGATGTACAGCTGCAAATGCTGAGGTTATGGGTTCAAGTCTTGGGTCGGGCAAATTTTGATTACTGAGATTTTCTGTTAAGATATTCTCATTAGTAGCCTGGAGTTCGAAAGTTGCCGGTGTTCACCCCCGTGCTTCGGAGAGCACGCGTCTCGTCGGTCCTGCGGCTTAACTCTTACGGCTCGTGTATAATTATCGTCCCATTGGACTTTGAGAGTAAAAGAATAGAGAGTGCACTTGTGTCTGCACTATAATATCTCTTGCAGCAGTCTAGTCTCAGTGAGTTTGGTCGCCGTGGCCGAAATTGGTCAAGATGACATTATTATTACATTATAAAGAAGCAGAGTTTGTTTGTTTCTGTGTTTGTTTGTTTTATTGAACGCGCTAATCTCAGGAACTCCGATTTGAAAAATTCTTTTCCCACTAGAAAGTCCGTTTATTGAGGAAGGCTATAGGCTATATATCATACTAGCGGCTCACCCTCGCTTCGCTCGGGTTCGTCCCTGGCTTGCTTTCCAATACAAACTTTCATCCCAATTTTCACCCTCTTAAGATATGATTTCCGGGATAAAAAGTGTCCTATGTCCTTCCTAGGGTCTCAAACTATCTTCTTATCAAACATCTAATCCAGATATTACCCCCTACAACCTCACAAACTCACAAACTTTACCTCTTTATTATATGTATTAGTATAGATAATATACCGTTAAAACGTACCTAGCAACGAATCCCGAGCAAAGCCAGGGCAAGTAGCTAGTTACTACATATTACCATTGCGTTTTCTTAGAATATATATAATAATGTTATTTATCTTATTTGAAAAATAAAGACTTAAATTCGTTTCTGTAATAATACAAGATTTATTTCACTATTAGAATTTAAATACAAAAATCATTTTATAAATTACACTTACAATAAAATATTAACTCACCTGTAATAATAAAAGAAACAACATTTAAAGCCTCTATTTCAATCTAAATAACAATAAACTAATAAATAAACTCTTGGAGGAAAATTTCATAATTACTTATTATATCAATTATTTTATTAAATGTCAAAGTTAAAAAACAAAAAAAAAAAAAGTAAATTTGGAATCAATCAAAAAGTATTTATGTAAATAAAATAAACTTAAAAAAAGCACTTGCATATGAAGTGGTTTTCTTTACATATATATAAAATTTGCCACCAAGGGAGTGAAAACTAACTAAACGTCCTATTTTTATTCAAATTATAATATTTGTCTGGTTTAAATTTGGTGGTTTGCTCGACCTTTATACGGCTGAGTTGTTACCGAAAGGTCAAGTGTCACGTTATATTTTACACTTCAAGAGCTTATTTGACATCGTTATTACATACCTTTTTATTACTACTACGGTCCTACAGTTGTAGAGGCTTTTCGTAGCTCGTCCCATTTCAGATTATGTGTTTTACAGTCCTGGGTTTGGATCTCGGGTCGGTCTGAAACGATGAAATTTTTGTCAACTGCTACAAATCTGGATAGATTTTTTTTTTCATTTTTTTTGTTTGTGACAAATTGATGTCGTTGAGCTAAGGGTAGCTTGGATATTTAAAGTACTACCTACTTGTGATCACGAAGTCGATGTAAGAATTGTTTATTTATTAACATTTACGTGATATAACTTTCAGAAGCAGCAACAACCGCTAAGCGTCGTGCTCTCAGCCACAGCGCCATCCACACCGCCCACATACGGTTAGTATATGTTTTAAAACTTTATTCTCAATTTTATTATTATTATTATATACTAGCGGCTTACCCTCCGGCTTCACTCGGGTGTGTCCCTAAGCTCGAGTGGTTTAGGAAGTTCAAAGAAAAGTTCTGTTTTTTTTTTTGCGCCAGAAATTTTCGCAGGCGTATACAGAATAACCACCAGAGTTTCATCACAATCGGAGCAATGGTTTAGGAACGCGTAGAGGACGAACATACGAACATTCATTTTTATTTACATAAATAGATTATCAGGTAGTCAGTTGAGACAACTGGTAATGCCTGTATTCTGCTTCAGCCAACTTGTTACGCCTTTTGCAATTCAGAAAATGATCATCTAATCTGTTTTTGAACTGGTTTTAATTTTGGGCTGAGATTACGTATTGTGGCAACTTATTCCACTCTGTCACTACACGGTTACAAATTATGTGCCTATGAGGGTTGTTGTTTGAAAAGCTGGTACATAGCTTATCTACACTAATATTATAAAGAGGTATAGTGTGTAAGTTTGTATGTAGGGGGTAAAAACACTTTCACTAATATGAAGCTACATTACCGTCAAATTTTTTGTATTTTTTATTTCGATGAAAATGTGTTGCAGTTTGAAAAAATAATAACTTTACTTAAAGTCACATAAAAATGCTCGATCAATTCATTTGAAACGAAATTAAAAATCAAAATAAAACCACGAAGAAAAACTAGTTTTATTTAAAACTAGCGACTCACCCTCGCTATGCTTGAGTTGATTCTTCATACAAACTTTCATCCCCATTTTCATCCCCTTAAGGGATGATTTCTGGGACAAAAAGTATCCTATATCCTTCCCAGAGTCTCAAACTATCTTCTTAACAAATTTCATTTAAATCGGTTCCGTAGATCGAGACATTGCCCCCTACAACCTACACAAACTCACAAACTTTACCTCTTTATTATATTAGTATAGATGTCAAATATATTTAATCGTTTTTGTTTTTTTTTAAATGAATACGTTCCACCTTCAAAGGTGGTATATATAAATTAAAAAAATAATTTCCACCTCTATGTATGAAATAGGTAATCTCGAGTGCTTGCTTGTATTCAGAATTTACATGTGAAATGTTAGGCATTTACAATATATTTTAGATGTGACATTTGATAGCAAAGTTATGTTTACTGATAGAATGATAATACGATATGTGAGATATGTATGTGCCAGATAACTTGTGTTTTTTAAAGATAATTTTAACTATCTTTTAAAGTTTTTAGCAAAGGGTTATGTGGCTTTGAATTTTTATATAATCGTTTCATAATGTGACTCACCTATATTTTTGACACATACATATAAATAAAAATATCTTTTTAGATTATTTCCCGGATTTTGTTTGAGTTTGATTTTAGGTTCCCGACGTTTCGAATGCTTTACAGCAATCGTGGTGATGGGAGAGACTGAGGCTTTAGACGTTTCACAGGCGTTATATAATTGTTACAGACAGTGCCTACCCGCAATTTTACAAAAAATGTCGGGAAACGTCGGGAAACGTCGGGAACTTTCACCAACATTTTCACCCTCCTCAAGGATGACTATGTTATGTCCTTCCCAGGGTCTCAAACTATCTTCTTACCAAATTTCATCTACATCGGTTCAGTAGTTCCGGAGCCTATTCGGTACAAACAAACAAATAAAAAAAAAACAATTTTTCCTCTATATAATATTAGAATAGATATGTAATATCAACAAAGCGTAAACGGAAGCGTTATGGGCAATAAATAGCAATACATAATAATTAGAGTGTTATTTGCGTTGTAAAAATTATTATAAAGACATTATGAAATAATAAAAACTAGTGTTCGTCCAGTGGTCGAAATTCAAGTGTAATCATTATTGAAAATTTGAGGAAAACATATATGAATAGAATTTACCTATTTGCATTAAAAGCTCTGTTTGCAATTTTTTTTATTCATAACTAAAGCTTGTCAATAGCTACTAAACAAAAAAAAAAGAAAATCGATTGACAAACAGAAAAAAAAAATTACCTACTCAACTGTTTTGTCTTTACCTATTTATATTATACTAGCGGTTCACCCTCGCTTCGCATGGGTTCGTCCCTAGTGAAAAACAACAACAAGTCTATTCCACGGGAATCGTACATTTTTCCGGGATATAAAGTAGTCTATGTGCTATTCCAGATTATGATCTATCTCTATGGCAAATTTCATCCAGATCCGTTCAGTCGTTCTGGCGGCTGAAAAGATTATTTTTGCGCTATCTATTAAAACTTGCAATTTTATGAGCTAAACCTAGTATATACTATAGATTTAGTACTTATATTAAAAAAATAGAAATGTTAAAAAAAAACTTAGCCCGCCCCCGGGTGGGCTCGAACCACCAACCTTTCGGTTAACAGCCGAACGCGCTAGCCGATTGCGCCACGGAGGCGATGCGAGCACTTATCAAATATCTCATCACGTACTTTTGTTCTGCAGAATCGCATTTTATTTGTGTTCTCATAGATATAATATAATTACAAGCGACTTACCCTCGCTGCGCTCGGGTGTGTTCATGGGGTTGCAGGGCTAAGGGGTATATATGTATAGGGCAACGTATAAAAAATTTGTTTTTATCGAGAAACCTTCGCGGATATGCGTAGAATAAGTTACCAAAGTTTCATCACAATCGGACGAACGATTTAGAAACGCATATAGGACAAACATACTTACGAAGAAACATTCATCTTTAGTTATACAGATTTCCATTAAATTATAATAAATTTTTTTTAGCTATAGTGTTTGTAAAATCGTTTTAAAACAAAGTAATATTTAAACGTTATTTTTGTTCATAGATTAAATAAAATAATAACATAGAGTGCTCAGTAGTTGAAGCCTCTAAAATTATTATACTTTTATTGTTTACTAGCGACTTTCCCTCGCTCTGCTCGGGTTCGTCCCTAGGGTGGTACACCCTTATCACTTAGAGGTCTGAAAAATAGCTTACGTCCTGTCCTCAGACCTACTGAATATACATAGAAAATTTCATAAGAATCGGTCAAGCCGTTTCGGAGGAGTTTTGTTGCAAACACTGTGACACGAGAATATTATATATTATAGATATATAAATTATATAAACAATATGTGAAGGGTACAGGCAAAGAAGATGGAATGTACTAATGAAGATTATAAGGAAAAAACAAATTTAAAGTTTAGAAGTTATATTATGCGACGACACGTTTGATGATGAGCACGAATACTTGTACTCCAGTCATGAGTGTATATATTTATAATGTGTATGTATTTAAAGTTATATATGTGTAGTGTATCAACTATCTGGTATCCATAACACAAGCCTCGTAGCTTACCATGGAACTAGATGGCGCTGTGTGTTGATGTACCAACATATTTATATTTATTACATATTAAAAAAGGCATTATATACTGAACTTTAACTATATCTTTTATACGTTTCTAGGAGAGCCAACTCTTACTCCTCCGCCCAGGTCTCCGGGTGTTCCCCTTTCTGCACCGGCTTCAGGGGAGAGAGCTCATCCCCCTGACGGGACTTCTTCGGATAAAGTAAGTCTATGGGGTTTAACTTAGGCTATAGGATAATTATTTAGAGAGCGTGTCATGGAACTAAACATGAAGCTAAATAATGTTTTATAATATGCAAATATTAATAGAATACATATTACTGTGATAAATAAATTAATGTTAATTGTTAACGAATAATAGATAAGCTACTATAATGTTATTTTTTTTAAATGGAAGAAAGTTACAGCTTCAAAGTACAAAATAATATAGAAATCCGTGTTTTTGAGTTTATCGCGTTCAGACATACAGACGCGGCGGGGGACTTTATAATTAACTAGTGACTCAACCTCGCTTCGCTCGGGTTCGTCCCTAGCTTGATTCTCAATACAAACTTTCATCCCCATTTTCATACGCTTAAAGGATACTGAATTTCAACCGTCAAACTAATATTTCCGGGATAAAAAGTATCCTATGTCCTTCTCAGGGCCTCAAACTATCTTCTTATCAAATTTCATCTAAATCGGTTCAGTAGATCCAGAGATGACCCCCTACAACGTCACAAACTCGCAAACTTTACCTCTTTATAATACGAGTATTAGTATACACTAGCGACTAACCCTCGCTTCCCTTCGGGTTCGTACCTAGACAAAAACAAATCTATCCCACGGGAACAGTACATTTTTTCGGGATAACATATAGCCTATACCCTTCCTCAATAAATGGGCTATATAATGCAAAAAGAATTTTTCAAATCAGATTAGTAATCCCTAAACTTACGCGTTAAACTAACAAAGTCTGCCTCTTTATAATATTTTTAAATAAAACTATCTTTTCGGATTATTTCGCGGATTTATTTTGATTTTTGGTTCCAAATAAATCAGCGAAATAATCCGAAAAGATAGTTCTATTTAAAAATGTCAAACATTCGTCAATTATTAGTAAAAAAAAGAATAAAAAAATAGATAAATATTCTATAGGGGACACCCGGGTTTGAACCGGGGACCTCTCGATCTGCAGTCGAATGCTCTACCACTGAGCTATATCCCCGTTGAGTGTATTGTTGAAATATGATATCATACTGTTTTAGTTTAGCGATAAAGAAATGTAGGTAAAATACTAGCTTTGCCCGCGGCTCCGCCCGCGTTCAGATGACAAAAAAACTAAATTCTTAGGTTTTACATATTAGTATACTCTTAAATTGCAGTTTTTGTATTTATTCTCAGAAATGAGAGATTTTCCCGCGGTAAAAAGTATCCTTTATGTTGACCCGGATAGCCAGCTATCACCATACCAAATTTCATTGAAATCCCTCCAGTGGTTTTTCTGTGATGCGGTAACAGACAGACGAGACAGACAAAAATTTTAAAAACTAGATTCGGCCTCTCGGGGGTTATAATAATGTTTATTCCAATAAGATTTTCCAAAAAATATTTAATGTACGGATTCGGCTTAGTTACAATTTTATTATGTGTATGGATTATAAGCATATGTCAATTTTCATATCTAATACAGATAAATAAAATGTAAGTGTCCGTTTTTAAGGTCAATATATTTGGTTCGTTCAAGTCTTACGTAAGCAAAATTTTAGTAATTATTCACCCTTTCCACCCCCTGGCCAGCAAAAATTAGCAAAGCTTTTACTATCTTTATTATTGAGTTTTGAACAAATTGAAAGTGGTTTTTGTTTTCTATAGATTTTTTGTTATGGTTCTCCTTAGTTGGAATTATCATATGGATGCGAAAGTTGGTATTTGTATATGTTTGTTACTCCTACGCCCCGAAACGGCTGAACAGATTTGGATGAAATTTAGTACACTCTGTATATATATATATTATATCTGTATATATATTATACACTATACATACATTATGGAAAACTTTTGAGACCTACTTAGGAACCATGAAGTCACCTGTTTAAAGTTGAAAATTTAAGTCATAATTCACCGAACGTAAATTTTTCACTTTACAACAACATTTTCATAATGTCCATCAAAGTTACGAAGCCGATTATTTTAAGCCGTAAAAGTACAACTCATGAATCTTCAGTTGCAAAAGAAAGTCTTCTACTTTTTTTTAGAACTTTTTTAAGCTGTACAGTTTGAAAATTCTCAAAAATTCAGAAAAAAGATCATAACTCAAAAACTAAACAATCGCGTAACATACCTACATGAGAGTTATTCGGGTACCCCAAGGGGTGTTCTATCTCTGAACTTTCGCTTGACACTACATTCTGGGACATCCTGTATAAGTGTAAACAATATACGTATATATTATTTTTATTCGTTTTCGTTATATTTAAATATCATTTTTTGTTTCCTAGTCGTCAGAAACAGCGGTGGGGGGTGTATCGAGGACACCTAGCACGGCACTATCCCGCAAAGAGAGCTACAAAGCCCAAAGGCAGAATTATAGAAAAGAAAAAAAGAGAGCTGCCTCAGCGCTACTCCACTCGATAGAAGATCCCTCGGTTGTTGTTTTGGCAGATTGGCTTAAGGTAGGTTTTGTGAATCCCGGAGTTATCCCGGGTAATGTGTGTCTTTTCATGTGTGCGCAAAATGAGGGGGTTATAAGTTTAACGTGTCTATCTATGTCTGTCTGTGGCATCGTAGCGCCCAAAGAGATGAATCGATTTTAATTCTTTTTTTTTGTTTGAAAGATGAGTTGATCGAGAATGTTCTTAGCTATAAATCGAGAAAATCCGTCTATCAACTTTTTTCTAGACGTTAAAAGGATATGAGGAACTTCCACATATCTAATCGATTTTAAACTTAATAATCATCGATCAAAAAAGTATTAGTTACACAATCAGCGAAAAAAAATGTCCTCACCGAATGAGCGCTCATTTGAACATTTGAGCGGGTGTTTGATTAAATATTTTTTTGAAAAAAAAAAACCCACTTTAAGCATTGCATTTAAGGTTCAATCTGGTATGTTATGGTTTGGTATGCGTATATGTATTTCCTAACGTTAAAATAAAGTTTGAAATTGAGGGAAATTTTAACTTTTATTTTATTCGCAGGTTCGAGGTTCGCTCAAGTCATGGACGAAATTATGGTGTGTTTTGAAGCCGGGTCTGTTGCTTCTGTATAAAAGCCCTAAAGCCAAGGTCAGTATGTATGTCTTCTACACTAATATTATAAAGTAGTATAGTGCTTAAGTTTGTATGTAGGGGGTAATCTCTGGAACTACTGATCTGATACTGGAAACACTTTCACTAATAAGAAGCTACATTACCGCCGAATGATATAGGTTATTTTTTATGACGATAAAAATGTGTTTACTATTAGAAATAATAATAACTTTATAATTTAAATGATACTCTGTTATATATATATATATATATATATATATATATATATATATATATGCTATATATATATATATATAGATATATATTATATATATGTATATATATATATATATATATATATATATTATATATATATATATATATATATATATATATATATATATATGTATATAACTGCCTCGGTGGTGTAGTGGCTAGCATGTACGGCTGCACACTCGGAGGTCCTGGGTTCGAGTCCCGGGTCGGGCCAAGTTTAGTTATTGAGTCTTTCTGTACAGTAAGTCTCAGTAATAGCCCGGAGTTGGGAAGTTGGCGGTGTTTCACCCCCGTGCCTCGGAGAGCACGTAAAGCCGTCGGTCCTGCGCCTTAACTCTCACTGGTCGTGTCGAGCAGTCGTCCCACCGGAGTATGAGAGTGACAGGAACAGAGAGTGCACTTGCATCTGCGCGTACACTTGTGCACTATAATATCTCCTGCGCAGTTGGCTAGTCTCGGTGAGATTGGCCGCCGTGGCCGGAATCGGCTAGGAGAACATCATCATCATCATATATATATTTATATATATTTATATATATATATTTATATATATATATATTACTGTAAAGCTTCATCAAAATCCGTTCAGTACTTTTTGCGTGAAAGAGTGACAAACATACATCTTGAGATATTTTCGAGTTAATTATTATTGTATGTTGATAAGTGAAATGCGTGGTAGTGGGCTTCGTACTGTCTTTTTTTAGACCATGTTTTGGTGTTTGAGTCATGATCGTAGCCACTACGCTTTAAAGACGAGTATATCCACACAATAAATATATAACAATATTATTATAGTGTAGGAATGATTTTTATTCACCATTTTGCCCACCATTTTACAAAAACAAAAATCCACCGACTTTTACTCGACTTTTTTTTTACTCACAATTTTGCTTAATATTTCTGTCACAACTTTGGTCGACATTTTACTTACAGTTTAGTCCAATATTTTACTTACAATTTTGCTCATCATTTTTCTTACAATATTGCTCACCATTTTATTCACAATTTTACCCATCATTTTACTTACAATTTTTGCCACAATTTTACTCACAATTTTCCCCACTATTTTACTCGCACTTTTGCCCAGCAGCGGTCCCACTGGGTGGGCACGGTGCTGCTGACGTCGTGCCAGGTCATCGAGCGGCCCAGCAAGAAGGACGGCTTCTGCTTCAAGCTGTACCACCCGCTCGAGCAGAGCATCTGGGCGCCGCGCGGACCACACAATGAGACCATCGGTGGGTGTTTCTGTGTCTGTTTGTTTGTTCGTGTTAAGGAGTTGTGTAAGGTATATGACATGTTTATGGATATTGTTTTATTATGGTTTTTTGAAAAATGATCGGCGAACCTGTTTGGTTTTTAGGATTCTGCCCATAAAAAAGAAAAAAGGAACCCTAGAAAATCAATTTCGTTGTCCGTCTGTCTGTCTGTTGGTAAAGACCCTTTGCACAGGAACGCGAGGAGGTAACAGGTTGAAATTAATATCAAATACTTAAATCTGCAATCGCTTGGAGCTGTAGAAAATCAAACTTTTAAGTCAACACAATCAAAAGATACGGCCGTGTATGCCGCATATGTTGACACTCTCAAGGAAATCAAAACCTATAGGGCACTTCCCGTTGACCTAGAATCTAAAATTTGGTAAGAAGCAGTACAAGTAAAGAAAAAAATTGTAGTTACGTGGCAAAAGTTTTTTTTGCGATTTCAACTTATTTTATTGCTACGGAACCATCGATACGAGAATCACACTCGCGCTTCTCTGATATTTTTTTTAATATAAATAATATGTGTCTGTTTGTTTCTCATTATGAACCATGTGCGTGCGTGTGTGCGGACGCTTAGAGTTTTTTTTATTAATTATTAAACGTTTCTATGTCTTATTGTTTCTCAATATTAACCACGTCCGTCTGTCTGTCTGCGCGCAGGCGCAGTGGTGCAGCCGCTGCCCACCGCGCACCTGATCTTCCGCGCGCCGTCGCAGGCCGCCGGCCACTGCTGGCTCGACGGCCTCGAGCTCGCGCTGCGCTGCAGCAATGCCATGCTCAGGTAATACTACGCCCCACTGCTGGGCGCGGGCCTCCCTTCGATACGCGGGCTCAGGCCACCGTCCCCCACGCCGGCCCAGTGCGGGGGACTGAGCATGTCTGCAGACAACTCGCTACGTTCTCTCACACATGCAGGTACCCTCGCGATGTTCTCCTTCACCGTGAGACAAGTGGTGATCGTGTTGGGAATGTGAGCACACGAGGGGATTTGAACCCGCTTATACAACAAAGTAACACGTAGGCTATTTCTACATATAATAAAATAATACTTATTAAAAAATTTGTCCGTTTGTCTGTTTGTACGTGCGCGTTTCACGCAAAAAGTGCTGAACCGATTTAAACTAAATTTTGTGTAATGATAATTTATTACTCGGGTCAACATTTAGGATACCTTTTACCACAGGAAAATCTTTCATTCCCTCAGGAAAACATCATAATTGATTCTATCGAGTCGTCTTTAGAAATTAACATGGCTAACGCTGGCTGATGTAGTAAAATTTTAATTTTATTTATTTATTTATACTTAATTGTACACCAACACTAACACAAGTTGATGTATCTACCCCGTCTACAGATGTTCCCGCACTCGGCCAGAGCAAGCCGTAGAGGACGCGCCGGCCTCGCAGCCCAATATATCTCACGAGGAGTTGGAAAAGCACTTCAACGAGCATGGTGAGTACCCCCTGACCCTTGACCCTTGGTATAGACCCCTTGGGATTCTTGAATTTCTTATACAGACAGGTACTGAGCCCTTGGGATTCTTGAAAATCTTATAAAGAATCGTACAGACCCCTGGGGATTCTTCGAATACTTGTAAAGATTGGTACCAGCCTCTTGGTACTTTTGAAAATCTTGTGAAGATTTTTTACTGGTACCGATCTATCAGAATGCGCTTAGATCTGTTTCCATATATCATTGTTGATTCACATATTTAAATTTTTAAATTATATAGAAGACTTATTTCTGAAATTTTTATCCCCAATATTTATATGCATTATGTTTTTTTTTAGATAGATTGTATATAATAGCGTGTCTTAATTAATACTTTTTAAAAAACATTATTAAAAAATTGATCTATTACATTATGTAAAAACAAGACCGGCGCTATGTTTAATTTTTTTATAGCAAATTTAGGTTCTAAGATCGACTTTTAAAGGTATTCTAAATGATCTAATCATTTATTTTTATTTCCAACATTTTTGCACTTATCGCTCTAACTGTACTGCTAATAAATTTGGCTATTAGTTCTCAAATTGGCCGAGTCCACTTGTAGCCCACCATCCCCCCTTTTTTCTATCTCCGATTACTCCCCCCAGAGCTTGAGTGTAGTTACAAAATATTTAAAAAACGACGAAAAAATATCGAAAAGTCTAACATCGAGTCCGTTCAAAATCGATTCGAAGTTACCGATTCTGAGATGTTTCGAACTACCCAAATTGTCACTCGGCGAAAAACGCGTTGGGAGAGAAAAATCGCCAAGTCTCTTCGAGGAGAATATCGCTAGGTTTATACCAAAAAGGCGCAGTTCTACGCCGTCTGTGTCTAAATCTAGTGCTGCGAGGAAAACTATAGGTCATTTGAGAGAGTCTGGGGTCAAGACAGATTCGGAAAATGATGAAGCGATAAAGAGAGAGAAAAGATCGGAAGTACTGTTCAGTTCGCCGGAGAATTTCATTATAACTAAAACAGCGCCATCTGTCGAGAGGTTTGGTCAGTCTGTTGATGTTTCTTCGTCTAGTGACGATGTTGTTTGTAGGTATGTGATGTTTTTTTGTAATTGTATGTTTTGTTTAGAGTTTTATCTGAATTGGTTTAGTGTTGGGTTTTGAGGTTGGGGTTTTGCTTAGGGTTATGCTGGGATTTTTTTTATTTTTTTTTTATTTAATTAAATTCAGGCTTATTATTAGTTTATTAAAATAATATTAAAAAACTAGGTCAAGTGCGAGTCGGATTCGCACGCCATGAGTTTCGTACCATCTTACAAAATATTACACTTAATGTACTATTAATTTTTTTTTTAAATTAGGATTTGAATTTCGCCATCTTGGTTTTTTCATCATTTGTTGTTATAGCGGTAATAGAAATAAACACAGAAAATTTCAACTCTTACTGTTCATGAGATACAGTCTGCTGACAGACGGATGGATGGACGGACAGCGGAGGCTTAATGATAGGGGCCGTTGGCACCTTGCGGGTACGGAATCCAAAAAATATTATTTTCGTGTTATATATTGTTTTAAACGAGTATAACCAATTTTTATTAATACAGCGAATATTAAATTCAAAATTGAAATAAGATATATTAATTCTCAACACTAAACCGATTTTGATAAAATTTAGACAAATATATGTGAAATTGACTGCAGATATGTTTTTAACAGATCTCTGCGATACAATAAAAAATTCTCACTTATTAATTACGATAACCTACCCTCTGCCAATCTTGAGGCTCTTCAAACGGAGAAGAAAGATGAAAGATACACTACACAGAATGTGTATATTGCAGGAAAAATTGTTAGAAGCGGTGAGTTGTATATATTTACAATGGCTCGGAACCGGTTTTAAAAAAAATTGTTTATTTCGGTAATGTAATGGTTAATTCATCTCTCGTTCTTTAACCGGTTAATGAAAACGAACGGTTTAGTGAACCGGTTACGGTTATTCTTAGAGAAAGGTTGGATTTCGGTTTTGATACCGAAATAAACCGGTTAATTCATTCAAAAGTAAGACACGTACATGCATCTTTCAATCTATCATCATCATTACAATCCACATTAGAAAAGACGCGCCAAATTTAAACACAAAAACTAATTTTAACCGGTTAATTTTCCTCGCGGAACCTAAATTCGTCAAAAACCTTTTTCCCGGATTTAACCGGTTAAAGAACGCAACCGGAACCTTAAACCGAAAAGCCTTTCGGTTTGGGGTCAATGACCAATATCGATTTAAAAATTGAACTGGTTTCCGAGTCCTGATCTTTACGTCTAAAAGTATAGGATAATTGGAGCGTTAATTATAATGTGAAGCCGGAAAAAGTATTATAATTAGCTATTTTATAATACCACTATGACTTATTCTCGCTTCAAAGTTTTCAGGCTTATTTGATAGAATGTTCTCGTGTATTTTGGCGATTTAAAAAAAAAAACATGTGATGAATATTAATTTTATCTTTTGTTAGAAATAATATTTATGGCCTTTGCATTGCTCATGAAATATAATAAAAAGTTTGCAATTTTGAATTTAAAGTGACGTTTGAAGGATTTTTTTTATTATGTGTAGTTATATGCTAATATTATAGTGCTATTATTGTGTGTTGTTTGATGATGTAGAGATATATAATATTAAAAAATAAGTTTTTTTGGTGATATTTAAAAATACTATGGACTCGAGCCAAAGACCTCAGCCATATATTTATATGCACGGAAGAAATTATTCAATAACTTTATTGTCCTCCAATATCCAATATTCGACTATCTTTTCCAGAATCGATTAACACATGTGTGGTTTATCTTATCGATTGTTGTTGGTCATATCTTGTTTCATTTTCGTTTGTTATAAATAACTTTGTTCAGTTCCATAAAATTAGTTTTTTTTATCGATTATTTTATCGAGTAGTAAACGTTTGTTATATCGATTGTTTTTTCGTTTTAAAACTAGCGATTTAATATCCCTAGGTGCTTAATATTAGAGTCAATGTATTACTTCAGGTCATGTACCTGTACCTATACTGAATTTCGTTCAAATTTAATTCGCCCAGCCATTCAAATAACCAAAAATATATACATACAAGTAGAATGAGCAGGCAAATAAAAATCAGCATCAATATATCAACGAACTGTTTAATGTCTCAGTAAATATAATTTTAAATAAAACTATCTTTTCGGATTATTTCGCGGATTTATTTTGATTTTTTGGTTCCCGACGTTTTAATTGCTTAACTGCAATCATGGTCACGGGAGAGACTGAGGTTATAGACGTCTCAAACACATATACTTGTTACAAACAGTGCCTACCCACTATTATTCCCTCCACGACCGCGGACACGCTGGCGTGTCAGTTAACAATAGATTTCTTAGAATTTTAATTAAATTCTTAGAAATTTACCTCCAGGTAAATTAATAAATTAATTGAAATTCAGAGTATAAGCCCTCAAACCCGCGCCTACAAGACTCAAACCCGCGACAGCTGGAACATCAAGTAGGGTTACTATAAACTGAGCCCAACGTGTGCATGCTAAAATATTGTAAGCAGTAAAAATACAATGAAAACGTGATGCAAATTTTTATTACTGAAGTAAATGTTTTACAAACAATTTATCTTTTACAGGGTTATCTAAGTCGTCGAATTCTGTAGCCATTTTGCTCTTGATCTAGAAAAGCTATTTGGTTGAATTAAAAGCATTCATTTTCGGCTACAATCAAGTGTTAGGAAACTCGGTTCTTATATTTTTTACTAGCGACTCACCTTCGTTTCGCTCGGGTTCGTCCCTAGGTACGTTTTAAGGTTTAGTATAGATTTCTCTGAGATAAGATATTTTCTCGCAGTACAAAGTATTCTATATCTTGACCCGGATAACCAGCTATCACCATACAAAATTTTATCAAATCCTGTCCAGTGGTTTTCTTGTGATGTTATCCCAGATAGATAGACAGACAGACAGATAAAAATTCCAAATACTACAGATACGGCCTCTGTATCGATAATAATGACTATTTCAATAAGATTTTCCAAAAGAATATTTAATGTACAGATTCGATTCAGAACTACAACACCATTGATATATAAAAACATATATGTATACACATTTCCTAACAAATATCTCTTCAAAAAGTGGCGTCGACATGTGGCGTTAAGTCAAACCAAAGAATAAAATTCAATAATCGAATGCTGTAATTGTAATGTAATACCGTATGTTTTAATTTTGGCATCCGAAAAGCAATGAACAAAAGAGATGTGAAAAAAGCGCAATTCAATTTCGAATTGTGCACTTCTTTTTGAGGACACTTTTGGGCTAATTGTGTATCTAGAGTTTTTGTATATCAATGTACTACACCGAGCCTTTACAACTGTTCTTTCATCTATTATTAAGTTTCTTATTTCCTTTGGTAAATATATGTCTCATGGAAACTGCCAGACAATTCTGTAGTCTAATGAAAATATAAAATAAATTAATGAAGCACTTTCCATGTGCGAATCGGACTCGCGCTTGTCCAATTTGTTTCAGATATTCATGTTTTTTTTTTATTGTAAAGTACATATCGGCATTTGCAAGGATAATTACAATAACATTGTAAGTTCCATTTTTACTCATTCTTGCTGACAAACAAATATATAATCTGACGAATAGAATCTGTTGTCTATACATACTATGAATATAATAAAAATATGTAAGGTAGTTATAAGAAATTTTTTTTTCTGTTTGTTCCGGCTAATCTCCGAAAAGGCTGGACCGATTTTGACGGGACTTTAACTGGCAGATAGCTGATGTTATAGGGAGTAATTTAGGCTATTTTTATTTAAGAAAAAGAATTAGGATTCTACGAAAGACATTAAAATCTATGAAATCGTTAAGAAAATCATCCGCTTACTAACAATATGAATAACTAGGGACTCACCCTCGCTTCGCTGTGGTTCGTCCCTAGGTTTATTTCCCATACAAACTTTCATCCTCATTTTCACCCCCTTTAGGGATGATTTCCGGAATAAAACTATCCTATGTCCTAAACTATCTTCTTACCAAGTTCCATCTAATTCGGTCCAGTAGTTTTTGAATTTATTCGTTACAAACATACAAAAAATACAAATCTTTCCTCTTTATAATAGTAGTGATACATAATATGTAACAACCTTCCCTATTATTTGTCGAGTAAATAAATATGTTATAATTAGTGACTAATCGTGCTCGCGTCTGACAACACGTTTGATAAACGCGAAAATATTATATTTATTTACTGTGCTATCTATATGCATATGTACGTATGTATGTTTGTATACGTATATTACGTATTGGCCGTGAGATTGTTTTTTGTGTACTTTACAGTGTTATACTTATAAAATGAAATGTTACTCTAATGGGTATATTTAACTGTCATATTATGTGAACTAAAACAGTGGTAGCCTAGTGGTAACGCGCTTAGAAATCGAGTGAGGCGGGTTCAAATACCGGGTCTCGTATCTCTGATATTTTCATGTGCGAATCATTTCCAACATGATCACTGAATGAAGAAAAATATCGTGAGAAAACCTGCATGTCTATGAGAAACTGGCAGGTTTTCGAAAGAAATGTGTCCGCCAACTCGCACTTGACCAGCGTGGTGGACTATGGCCTGATCCCCCTCGTATTAAAGGAAGGCCCACCCCCCAGCAGTGGGACATTAAAAAGGGCTGAATACAATTATTTGAATTGGCTAATGTGTTGATTAACATGGATTTCAAAGCTAAAGTGCGAAATGGATCATAATTTTCCAATTTAACTAGTTAATTCGCAGAATTTAATAAATGGGAATGGTGGAATTAATTTTGATGTAACTTTTGCGTGATATATCACTAGATGTATACATAACGGCTCTGTCTGATTTAACGCTTACGACGACAATTTGCTTGAAACCTAGAAAGATAACTTTTATTTATTCTACTGTATAATAAGATTATTAGATAATATGAGATATGGAGGATCAAAAAAAAAAATATTATTAAAATAAACGTTTAGTAATAAACAATTACGATTTAATACTTTCTTAGATTTACGCAAATATTTGACATTTTAAGGAAAACTATCTTTACAGCAATCATGGTCACGGGAGAGTCTCTCCCTTGACCATGATTGCTGTAAAGCATTCGAAATGTCGGAAACTAAAAATCAAAATAAATTCGCGAAAAAAGCCGAAAAGATTGTTTTATTTGAAAATACAATTTAACTGAAATTATATACTGACTTCTTTCTGATCATCGTGAAAGTAATTTTTTTTTCGCCTTTCGAGGTGGACCTTTTCTTTTTTTTAGAGCCCTTATTTTTTTAAAAATATCGGCCATATTTAGTGAATATAATTTACCCGTCAACAAAAACATAGTTTATAATTTGAAATCTTACTTCTTACTATCTGTATTAATATTATAAATGTGAAAGTTTGTGAGTATGGATGTTTGTTACTCTTTCACGCCAGAACGGCTGAACAGATCTGTATGAAATTTGGCACAAAGATAGATTATAGTATGGAATAGTACATAGGCTACTTTCTGTCCCGGAAAAATATACGGTTCCCGTGGGATAGATTTGTTTTGTTTAGCGACGTTGAGCCTCTAGTAGGTCATAAGTGACGAATTTGTCAATTGCTCCACCAGTTAGGGTGGAACAGATTTTACTTCTAATAAGAAGTTATTGTACTCTTTAAGAGAGTGATAAATTTCAGTTTTTTTTTTTCATAAATTCTACATAGTCTATGTTCATCCAAAAAAGGTTTAGCCACATAAACCACGTAACGAGATATAGAATCCAATGCAAAAGTTCTCTCCAATTGTGTTTAGGTGATTATTCTAGTTGAAATAAATATTCAACAATGTAAATTGAACCTTAAATGCAAGGCTTAAAGTTGTTTTAACAAAAAGAAATTTTAATTAAAAGCGCGCTCAAATGTTCAAATGAGCGCTCATTCGATGAGGACATTTTTTGTCGCTGATTGTGTATCTAGTACTTTTTTGATCGATGTTTAGCCACTAATGGTCAACCCACACTATAACCGATCACGGTTCATTCTAGGTCCGGTCTTAGTGTAGTAAAATTATGTCATGTTCACATAATGCAATTAGGGATTACGATTCAGTTTTAACTGTCAATATTCAAAGTGGGATATAAATAATATATGCCATAATAAGTTTCATCTCGTTCAGTCTTTTATGGAGATTCAGATCTTTGATGGAGTATTATAAATAAATATGTTGGGAATTTGAATTGAATTTGAATTTGGTGAATTTTCAAATGTAATTTATAAAAATGTTGGGAAATTAACACATAGCACCATCTAGTTCCATGGTAAGCTACGAGGCTTGCGTTATGGATACCAGATAGTTGATATACTATACATACATATGTAACCCGGATTTTTTTTAACGTTGGGAAATGCATTTACGCACGAGGTGTGGGACTCACCGGCAAAGCCAGTACTACCCACTAAAACCCAACAAAGCCTTCCCCCGTCTTAATGGGGCGTCGCAGGATCGCTTACGCATTCAACTACGACGCCCCGACGGCAGGTCTGCCGAAGCAGACCACAACAACCACGGGGTTGCTCCAAGGTCCACTCTGCTATCAGAGAATCCTATATGTTGACCCGGATAACCAGCTACCATCATACCAAATTTCATCTAAATCTGTCCAGTGGTTTTCTCGTGATGTGAACTCAGACAGACAGACACAAAAAAAATTAAAAACTAGATTTGACCTCTGGTCGATAACAATAACTATTTCAATAAGATTTTCCAAAAAATATTTAATGTACAGATCCGACTTAGAATTTTGTAATACATATAGATTACATATTTGCTTAGAAACTAACAATATTCTACGATTCGACCTCGAATTTTATCAAACAGAAGTACTTACATGAAAAAATTGCGCTGTAAACATTTTTTATCAATTAGAATCTGTAATTATAATTACTTCATTAAAACCTTAGTTGATAACGTGACGTAACCTTATCTCTTATCACTGATAACTTATAAAGGTAAGATAAGTATACTTTCATAGCAATAGAAATGCTACCAAGATTTTTATTGCATCGAGGTTATTAATATAAAATTGAACGCTGTATTAGAATAATCTATAATATAAAAATGAATCGCTGAATGTGTTGGTAAGCGCAAATCTCGAAAGCAGCTAAACCGATTTCGCTAATTCTTTTTTTAGAATATTCCTTAAAGTACGAGGATGGTTCTTACGGAGAGAAAAATTTAAAAAAAATGCCTGAATAAGTCTAAAAACAACACTTTTCTATACTCCCATACAAAAGATTCGTAATAATACTTAAAAGTCAATTTGAACTTTAATACCATACCATAAAGTTTAAGTGTTAGTGGAGAGGTTCCGGGAAGGCAAAACAATTGAGTGACGTTAGTATCGTATAAATATTAATGTCAATATTTGTCAATGTTGTTAACAAAAAAAATTTAAATTTATATGGCTAACGCTGGCTAATAACTATTTATATCTAAGTATTTAAAACGTACCCAGCGACGAGCCCGAGCGAAGCGAGGGTGAGCCGCTAGTTCTTAAATATGATCGTACCGGCAGATTTTGGCAAACATTTGGTTTATAAGTTACTAGTTTTTAGGGTTCCTCAAAAGGGAAAAAGGAGCCCTTGTAGGATCACTTTGTTGTCCGTATGTTTGTTTGTCTGTCTGTTTGTCAATCAGTCTTGCGATCTCACTTGTCTTTCCAAAAACTTGCTAGGTTCTCTCAGACATGCATTCCTTTGCTTCGCCGTAGGTACACAAAAGTGGTAAACATGTAGAAAATGAAAATGTCATATTTATGAAAACAAGGATTTCAACCGGCTTCCTTTAGTTTTAAAGCCACAGACCGCATTACCACTGGGCTACCAGTCTTTTAAAAACATACATACATACAAACGAACAAACACTCTTATTTTTGATATTTTTTTTAAACTGTCATTAGCCTTTCAAAGCACGCGGAGCCACAGGTGGCTCGGTTAACAATTAATTTCTTAGAATTTAATCGCGAAATGTTAAGGAGTATTTTCATTCAATTCAATTTTTTTGGTAATGCCTTCGAAGCCTGTCAGTTGAGCACTCTTCACACTGTTCCTGTACTTAATTTGCGTGTACACCTGTGAAACGTCATTCAATAAATTACTATACAAGTACTTCAAATAAACATATCTTCAAACAAACATATAAATTTGAACTTTCGTGCATTGAACTTGATTAGTATTAAGATATCGTTTCACACAGCGTCATTTTAGACTGCATGCCGGAAGACCTGGGTTCGATTTCCGCGTAAGACATAAGCAATTATGACTAGATTAGATATGAGATTGATGAACCACAAGGTTAGATAATTTGTATCGGAATTAGGACAATTTTTTAATCGACATTAGAAAAAGAAGACGTATTCAATTTGGGTGCTTGTAGTTTTTTGTGTGTATGTTTATGCGATAGCTTCGTTTATTGCTCAGACTAACAATTAATATAGACCAGAGTGTCATAGAACTATACATGAAGCCAAACAATAACGTTTTAAAACAGTATACAAGTATTAATAGAATATTCATTACTGTGATAAGTAAATAAATGTTAATAAATAAAATAGCTAAGGTTTTATTAAAATAAAGAAAAAAATAATTAATTAAGCTATAAAATATATAAAAGTAGCCTAAGTTACTTCTTATAACATGAGCTATCTGTTAGTGAAAATCCCGTCCAAATCGGTCCAGCCGTTTCGGAGTTTAACCGGAACAAACACAGACAAAAATTTTAAATTGTTTTTTTTTTCTTATAAGTACCGTATATAATTTCATACGCATTTAGTAAAAAGCTGTTATTTTGACATTACACACAGACACTTCAATTTTATTTATATGTATAGATTTCACACTATGGAGTATAGGTTGTATATCTACAAGTTAATGTTTGTGCTTATCTCTATACTCGCTGCATGTGTTGTTGTATTCAGTTAACCTATCGCTTGACTGTGATGCGGTCGCGTCACGCCCGATTTTAATACGGTTTTAGCGAAAATATAAGTAAAAATCGTGATATTTTCAATCAATTTTATGGATATTCATTATAAAAGTGTTTAAAAATTAATTATCGGAACGTTGTTGAAATGAAGAGTGCAAATTTTGGTGTTTTTTGTGGGTTTTGACGTAATTTTGAAATATCTGACATCACCTTATACCATTTGGAATATTTAAAACAATTTTAAGCGTAAAGTACCTTAAGTTATTACCTATTATAACTATGTTTTAGTTTTTTAAGCAAATTATATTCAAATTAAGCAAAATCAAGTTTAGAACTCAGACTAAAGAATTGTATTACTAGCGACTCACTCTCGCTCCGCTCGGATACGTCCCCTAGTTACTTTTTTAACCCCCGACGCAAAAAGAGGGGTGTTATAAGTTTCACGTCGATGTCTGTCTGTGTGTGCGTATGTGTGTGTGTGTGTGTGTGGTTGTCTGTGGCATCGTAACTCTCAAACGGGTGGACCAATTTCGATGCGTTTTTTTTTCATTTGAAAGCCAGTTTCCTTGCGGTAAAAAAATCGTATCTAAGTTGCTCGTTATTAATACGAAAGTTTGTATGTCTCTGTGTGTTTGTTTGTTACTACTTGTAGCTGAAACGGCTGCACGAATTTGGATGAAATTAAGAACACAGATAGATTATAAGGTGGCATAGCACATGCCACTGTTAGGCACCAAGGGACGCAACTTGGTCAAGTGAGGTTATAACGCTAATAAGCAATAGTTTAGAACTGGTTAGGTGATCTGATGATGGAGTGAGAATAGAGGAACTCTTCATGGCTGTGTGTTTTAGTTATAGTTTTTTAAAGCCTTTTAAGGGCTTGGTCATTGAAAAAAATCTCTTCCTGTTAACTTGTTTATGTTTCCTAGATATGACATAGCTGTATCTGATTATATCCATATATGGTCAAATTTGTATTGTATCTATACATATAATAAAATTGTAACCAAGCCGATTCTGTACATTAGATATTTTTTGGAAAATCTTATTGAAATAAACATTATATAAATTTATGCCGAATCTATAGTTTTTAGAATTTTTGTGTCTGTCTATCTATCTGTCTGTCTGTTACCGCATCACAGAAAAACCAATAGAGGAATTTTGATGAAATTTGGTATGGTGATAGCTGGTTATCGGGGTCAACATATAGGATACTTTTTACCGCGGGAAAATATCTCATTTCCGAGAAAAAATACAAAAACTGCAATGTAAGAGTATACTAATATGTAAAATCTAAGAATTTGATTTTTGGTCATCTGAACGCGGGCGGAGCCGCGGGCAATGCTAGTTTTAAATAAAACTATCTTTTCGGATTATTTCGTGGATTTAATTTGGGGGAATCAAAAATCAAAATAAATCCGCGAAATAATCCGAAAAGATAGTTTTATTTAAATTGTATTATAATTTAACTAAAACATATATGAAATTTCCCTTAGTCTATAAAGAAAGTAAACGATACGTATGGTAAAATCAAGAATAGTAGCATTAACAGCAAATATTGCTACTACATATTTTTGACCTGAAGATCCTTTTTGCCGAGGCAACTTTTTGCCTTTTTTCTGTATTTTTTTAATACGATAGGTACTTCGAATTAAATTCTTTAACGTTAACCTATATTAAAAAAAAGTAACAAAAATTAAGTTTTTCCGCCATTTTTGAAGTCGGTGTAAAACGTTATATTATTTACGTCATTCAGTTTAAAATCTATTTGCCTAAAAAGTTTTATCATAATTAATACTTTCATTTTTAAGATTGTCGACGTCGTACGTAGATAATAAAAGATAATACCTACAATTGTAAACTCTGAATAACTACAAAAAACCCTCTTGTGTTTGGACGTAATACGTTTTTTATGATTTTTATTATTTTAATTATTCTTAGTTGAAGTCGTCCTTTAGCCATCCATACTTAATATTAGAAATGTGAAAGTGTGTTTGTTTGTTTGTTTGTTTGTTTGTTTGTTCGTCTTTCACGTCGAAACGGAGTGATGGATTGTCGTGATTTTTTGTGTGAAGAACGTTGGAAGGCTGGAGAGTGACATAGGCTACTTTTTACCGCGGGAGATTATCCAATTCCCATAGGAAAATACGTTATAATACAACTCAAAAAATATTTATGATCAGAATTACTTGAAACTTGGTATTAATGCTCTTCAATAAAATTAAATAGTGTTTTAGCAATTTTCAAATTCATTCCATGAGGGGGAAAAATAGGGAATGAAAGTTTGTATGAAACTATCTATTTACAGTTTTACTTGTAGTTTTAGCGCGAACGAAGCCGCGGATTCTGCTAGTTAAATATTTTTTTGCAAAACCTTATTGAAATGGTAATTTTAGCGATACATAGGCAGAATCAATAGCTTTTAGAATTTTTGTCTGTCTGTCTGTCTGGGAAGTCATCACAAGAAAATCACTGGACAGATTTTAATAAAATTTTGGTATGGTAATAGCTGGTTATCCGGGTCAACATAGGATACTTTTAACTGCGCGAAAATATCTCAGAGAAATCTATCTATACTAAATGTTAAAACGTACCCAAGGACGAACATGAGCGGAGCGAAGGCGAGTCGCTAGTTAATTTATAGTTTTTGAAGAGGAAAAGAACATGTATCAGTTTTTTGTATTATTTATTTACTTTATTACGATAAAAACTCTTTAGCTTCTTTTTATTTATTAATACAACAAATATTGTGTTAAATTTTTTCTTTCTGACTCATTCGTCAGTTCCCAAGTCTAAAGTCTGGACCTATTCAGTTGTTCCCTAATCTATTAGGGATTGGCTTAGTTTGTATAGGAAATACTTATCCAGTGCGAAATTAAAAAAAATCTTGTGAACCAGAGTTAAATAGCCAGTTTGTTATAAGGTGGTTTCTGAGAAAAGTTACATCAAAATTGATTCATTCACCTTTAAGATATACATGGATAGGAGCAAAATGATAAACAGACACGCAATTTTACTTAATTGCTTTTTATATGATTATTAACAAAACCAAAGAAGATATGTGCAAAGTAATTAGTTTTGGATATCCCAAGTTTTCTGGTGATAGTGAGTGTTTAAAAAGTGTGTGATTCAAAATTAAATTATAAATGGAAATAGAAGAAATGGAGCCTGAATCGGACGTTATTTTTTCTGCCAAAATAAAAGATAAGACTCGGCGAAGATCCAGCATATTTTCTCTTTTAAGAAGACAGAAGAAACTTACGCGACAGTTTTCGGTGCCAACGGAAATGTCGAATCGAAAATATTCAGTGGATTCTGCTTTGAATCATTTGAATAAGAATTTGAATGGAGATGCTAAGAGTACGTCGGACTTATCGCATTTTGGAGGTTAGTTGATCGTTAGTTATTTACTTTGCAAGGTCTGGGTTTGATTCTCGCTTGATACAAGTGCTTGTATTGTTAGGTCTGATAGACATTCAATTTGAAATGACATGACATACGTGTTATACTCATATAAGAGTAATCTGTGATCAAATGGCACGTTTTGAAGCCATTAAAAAAAAAAAAAATTGGAAAGGCTGACATGACTAAGGGTGATTGTTACATACATTAAAATAAAACTAGATTGTCTCTGCCTACATTAAAATATAATTAATTTTTATATATGTTGGGACATTAACACACAGCGCCATCTAGTTCCATGGTAAGCTTCGAGGCTTGTGTTATGGATACTAGATAGTTGATACACTACACAATACATATTATAAAATACATATTATAAATATAAACACCCATGACTGGAGAATAAACAATCAATGCTCATTACACAAAAGAATGCCCCCACCCAGCAGGACTCGAATCCGCGACCGCTGGCACAGCAAGTAGGGTCACTAACAAACTGAGCCAAACGTGTCGTCGAAAACTGTGAAATATTTCTTTTGCTTAAAGTAGGATTTTGTCATAAAATGTAAGTTCTATCTATGATTTTCGCATTAAGATCTTAGACGAATTCATGTTTTAAAGTACCTTTATATGACTTTACACAAAAAATACTAAAGCTGTTAAATAGAGGGAAGAAAAAGTCTATGGAAGTACAAAATAGTTACTTAAAATTTCTAAAGACAAAGTTTTTTTATTTCAAGATTTTTGATCTCTTTGATCTAAAACTGGATTCAAAAATCGAAGCGACAACTACTGTCATTGGATTGTAATACTTGTTTGTGTAAAGATATTTGTAGCTGTACGTTAGGTTTTACTTGACCTTATCTCACACGTTGTGCCACTTAGCATATCTTCCACCTTAATAGTGTATGCGTCAGGCTTTTTTTAGTAGATACTTATGTCTGTTCAATTATAAAATCTGTTGTTTCTAACAAGAATCGAACCTGCTACCTCCAAGTTTTATATATTGGTCGGAGAGGTAAGAGAGTTAAATATTACTTTATTAGCAACTTACGTACGTTTTTTTAAGCTTAGTTACTCCTTATAATGTTAGCTATCTCTCAGTGAAAGTCCCGTCAATATCAGTCCATCCGTTTCGGAGACAAACAGACAGACAGACAAAAAATTCAAAAATTGTGTTTTTCTTATAAGTACCGTATATAATTTCATATGCATTTAGTAAAAACCTGTTATTTTGACATTACACACACACACAGACACTTCAATTTTATTTATCTGTATAGATTAATTATTATTCGAGAGTACAATGTAACCATAATCTCTATATTATCTATAGCGAAATCTCTCACTGGGAGGTTTTGATAAAATATAATTCTACAATCGTCGTAGAATTGAATATTTAAAAAATTGTATCGAAATGGCAAATTTAATCGTTATGTCGTAGAAAACAAAATGTCATTTCCATATTTTTTTTCAGTTTTCTATTATTTAACAATTATACCTATAGCTTCTATTTGTAGCGCATTGGTTTCAGAAAGTGATATCAAATCTTCAATGGTTTATAACCTATCTGTTATATAATTCGCACGATGGTGGAAATTCGAGCATAACCATTACTGAAATGAACGGTTTCTTTTATTGATAACACTAAATCTCATAACTACTAAACTAAACAAAAAACAAACAAAAAATCGTTCCACAAACACAGGAGAAGTTTCTGAATTGTTTTGTCTTTGACCATTTATATATAGATATAAATACATAGATAGTATGAAGTAGTCATAAAATTCAGTACTTCATACAAATTATACTCGCAATGCTAACATCACGTCACTAATTAAATATTACGTAAAACATATGACATAATTGGAGAATACTTACATCTTTATGTATGTATGTATGTAGGATAAATAGAAATAGGTCAAGTTCGAGTCGGAATCACGCACAATATTAATTAGTAATACATTATGCGATTCTCAACTGCCTAGGTCTAATCTTGCATGCACTGCTGTGGATTGGATGTTGTAGGTTCGAGTCCCGGGTCGACCGGGGTTTTTTTTTAATTCTCACTTACAGCTCGGATTTGGAAAATTCTATTTAATTCAATTATCTTTTTGTTGGCCTCAGTTGAGTACAGATTACTTCGTCAATGTCAATTTGGGAAGTTAGCGGTATTTTATCCACGTACCTCGTACTTGTTGAAGTATCGCCCCATTGGACTTCGAAAATGAAAGGAATAGAGAGTGCACTTACCTTTGCACTACACTTGTATCTCCTACGCAGTTGGCTACTCTCAGTGAGATTGACCGCTGTGTCTGAAATCGATCAGGAATACATTATTAGGTGATTCTCATGGGAAACAAGTTGATTTCAAGTAAATAAAACAAAAATGCTATGGAGATAAGCTCTTTTAGAATTTCCCATTTTCTCGGTAAATATTTCCAATTTTCTACCCCTTAAAACCTAAGTCAGTCTATTAAAATCATTTAAAAACTTAGACTATTTGGTCCAGCTGTTATCAATTGATTCGCTAACCGACGAATAACAGTTCATTTTTATTATATACCTACTGTATATTACATAACGGTTAGTATTGAATAGAAATACTATATATTATAAGATATATAGCCTGTAGCCTTCCTCAATAAACGGGCTATCTAATGCAAAAAGAATTTTTCATATCGGATTTAGTAGTTCCTGAGATTAGCGCGTTCAAACAAACGAACAAACAAACTAACTAACTAACTCTGCCTCTTTATAATATTATTAGATTAGATTAGTTCTAGTATGGGGGATAGTAAAAATATTTGTAGAACTGTATGTGTCAGGGAAGGAATGAATCGCTAGTTTTATGTAAATAATAAAAAAAGTTCAATGAACATTAGTAATGCATTAAATAACCTTTTATATTACATAGACGACCTTCAAATACTTGTTTTACATAAACTGACATACATTCATATGCATACATATGCTGATAGCTAAACTGCTTTCTGTTTTAATTATTGAGACATGCAATTTGTCACCTGCTAGTACGTTTATCTATATACGAGTATAATCTATAATAATATTATAAAGAGAAAAGATTTTTTTTTGTTCGTTTGTTTGTTTGTTTGTAAAGAATAAGCTCCGAAACTACTGACCTAATTTAAGTTCAATTTGGTAAGAAGATAATTTGAGATCCTGCAAAGGAAATAGGAAAGGTTTTATCACTGAAATAATTTCTTAAGGGGATGAAAATGAGGATGAAAGTTTATATGGGGAAGCAACCTAGAGACGACGAACCCGAGCGAAGCGAGGGTGAGTTGCAAGTTGTATAAACTATGTCAGAAGTCGTTGTGGCGTAGAATATATTGACTCACGTTGATGACGCTGATCTCTTATAGATATGGCAATAAAATGTCACGTATCAAAATATTATATTAGATTTTTAATTTACTCATACAATTAAATATTATTTAAAGCCATAGAACAGATAAGCTGGTACTTAAAAAAATGATCTCGATGGTTAGGTTTTGGCCAAGACCCATGAAAGTCTTCAATGGAGATTATAATAAACGTACTACGTAGGTGTTTTGTTTAGTTTTCTGAAAATTCAACATTGGCAGTTCTATAAAACTGCTTTTTCTATGAAATTTAGTAATTCAGATGGAAAAGCTATATGGTCCTTAGTTGTGCTAGAAATGTTTGTGTGTATCATGCTATTTTTTTTTTTTTTGAGAAATGGGCGGAGAATATAAGTATCTCTCCACTAGATAGCCAAGTTTCTTAAAGAGCAAAAGTTTTGAAGATGTAGTCATTGGTTTTTGTTAACATGGCTGGACTTCGGAAATTGGGGATTCCCCAATAAATTCATATTTTAATATATGCATTAAAAAGATTTTCTTTGTTTTGTTCTTTAAAAAAATGTCCTCGACATTTATCGCTATGGAGTGCTTAAACTGTTAACTGTAGCTATTAGCATGAGACTCAAACCAGAGATCTCCGACCCATTACGGTTATACTCCACTAATATACAATCTGCTAAAAACCTATAATTAATTTCACTAAACACCCCTTTAGAGCTATTTACTCCCTGCTAAAAAGCTCCTCAAAGCTAATTTGCACGTCTCCAATAGAATTAGCAGGAGCAGCTTCAGACACAGACAGCGAGGGTTCAAGGCCGGGGATGACGGAGACTACAAACAGGGATGACCCTGGAATAAGGAAACAGGATATCATCGCGAGGATAGAGAGCTCGTATGTTGAAGATCCGGATAGGGAGATTGGTGTGGTGAGTGTTTGGTTTTAATTTAATCGAAAAGTATACTTTAAAATAGTATTGATAGGTACCTGAAGTTGTAAAATATTTACGGTATATATCTCTAAATCTTTACTAAATATACTTAAAGATCAGATTTTTTGTTTGTTTGTTTGTTTGCTTGTACTGAATAGACTCCGAGACTACTGGACCGATTTAGGTGATATTTGGTTAGAAGGTAGTTTGAGACTCTGGGAAGGACAAAGGATACTTTTTATCCCGGAAATCATCCCTTAAGGGGGCGAAAATGGGAATGAAAGTTTGTATGGGGAAGCAACCTAGCCTAATTCATAAATCTTTTTTGTGTCTTTTTTGTGTGACCAAGGCACTTCGTAACAATATGTACTCATACGTGCTTATATATTTATTTACTTACGTTAAATATAATAGTTTATAAAGTATAAGTAATAATGTATGATGTACTATTCTATCCTATCAATACCAAGTTCTTTTGGGCGTTTAGTTTCAAAACAGAAAAAGGGTAAAAATGCATTTTAACTTTCCATATTTCTCCTAAACCAACTACTTTTATTCCACAATGGCAGTTCTAAACATGTTAAGAAATGTAAATCTCATGCTCGATAATAATTGTCAAAAAACTCATACTAAGTGCTCTGGCGAAATAGCTATTTTTATCAGCAGTCATCTTATATTATCTCCTTTCTCTTATCATCTCCTTTCAGGCAGGAGAATTAGTAGAAGAGGTGGCAGAGGAGAACAAATCTCTGCTATGGTTCCTCTTGAAGCAGGTCCGACCTGGCATGGACCTGTCCAAAGTGGTCTTACCGACTTTCATATTAGAGCCTCGGTCGTTTTTAGACAAATTGTCTGATAATTATTATCATGCGGATTTGTTGGCGCAGTAAGTTGTATTTTCTTTTTAATTTTGTATAGTTAGGCCATGTTTTTTAATATATTTTTTAATTTGCAATTTTCCCGGTACCTTCTGCCTTTTTATGACGAATAGTTTGTAAACTGATGATGAATCAAGCATCAAGACTTAGGATGTAAGGATTTCACTGTTTGTGGTTTTGTAATATATGGCTTTAATGAACACTTTATTGCACACCACACAAGAAAATAAATAAAAAAGTGAAATACATAACAATAAAAAGATGCACAGCAGGCGGCCTTATCGCTAAAAGCGATCTCTTCCAGGCAACCTTAGGGTATCTGTACTGGTAAAGAGTTCCATAGACGTGCAGCTTTCACAGAAAAGGAGTTGGTAAGAAAACAAGAGGAGTGAGAAGGAATTTTGAGGATAAGCGTTTCACTAGAACGCAGGGAACGAGTATGAGAATTCCTTAGAAGCTCGAAACGCTCTTTGAGATAGGAAGGGGTAGAAGGATTAAACAGCACTTGGCTACTTAATAAAAAAAAATGAGAAACTTTTAATTAAAATTATTTAAATACATGGGAATTTAGATGGTTTCTTATTTGATGTAAGACATCTTAGGGATTTCGAATATTGACTCAAACATTGCATTCCAAAAATGAGCTATAAACTGAATAAGCTCCGAAACTACTGGACCGATTTAAATCAATTTTGATAAGAAAGTAGTTTGCAATCTTGGGAAGGTAGGATAGTTTTTATCCCGGAAATCATCCCTTAGAGGGGTGAGAATGGGGATGAAAGTTTGTATGGGGAAGCAACCTAGGGACGAACCCGAGCGAATTGAGGGTGAGCCGCTAGTATATTATAAGTATATACATAGAAATAAATTTAATTAGCTTTTTTTTATTAATTTACAGGGCGCAAACAATGGAAGACCCTTATCAAAGGTTCAAAGGGGTGCTCAAGTGGTATCTCTCAGGGTTGTACCGTAAACCCAAGGGGTTGAAGAAACCCTACAACCCTGTCCTAGGAGAAACCTTCAGATGTTGCTGGCGACATCGAAACAATGAATCCTATACGTATTATATTGCTGAACAAGTTAGTATTATTATTTCCTTATTATTAGGGTTCCACAAAAGGCAAATTGGAATCCTTATAATTTCGTCATGTCTGTATGTCTGTATGTCAAATATATTACTTACTATGGAAGATATATTATATAGGTTGGGCTATCATGGTAACTGATTTCTGTGGTTAAATGAGCAAAAAAAAAATATGGGTGACACTCCATATATGTAACTTAAGAATAAAAAAGTGTAGTGTATTTTTCAGACTAAGGAATTATATTATAGTCTGAATAAAATATATTGTAAATTGTTTCATGATACGAAACCCTCGATGTGCGAATCCGACTCGCACTTGTCCGTTTTTCAAGCAATGGGACGATAAAAAAGAGCTGAATCAGAATGAGTGTGTATATTTATCTATTTATTTGTTTTTTTTTTTTTAAATAATATTGTTGTTTTTTTAGGTATCCCACCACCCCCCTGTATCGGCCTTCTATATTTCAAATAGGAAAGAAGGGTTCGTCATAGAGGGTAGTTTGCTGGCTAGGTCTAAGTTTTATGGTAAGTTTTTTTTTAATTTAATTCATTTTTTTTAACAGTAGCCCTATATGCTACTTTAGCTCATAGTCTCATCTATACCTACATATAATAAAATTCTAACTCAGTCGAATCTGTACATTAAATATTTTTTTGGAATATCTTATTGAAATAGACATTATTATCGATACAGAGGCCGAATCTATAGTTTTTGAGTTTTTTCTGTCTGTGACTGCATCCCGAGAAAACTGCACTGCACAGATTTTGATGAAATTTTGAATGATGATAGCTGGTTATCTGAGCTAGCATATAGGATACTTTTTACTGCGGGAAAATAGATCATCTCTGAGATATCAATACTAAACGTTAAAACGTAACTAGGGACGAACCCGAGCGGCGGGAGGGTGAGTCGCTAGTTGTATACTAAATTTCATCAAAATTGGTCCAGTCTTCTCAACATAAAGATCTGGGCGCCTAACAGTTTGCCTATTTGTTACTCCAGCTCATAATCTATCACAAAGACATACATACACACAAACAAACATTCTCGTTTATAATGTTAGATCGATTATTCCACAGGTAACTCCACTTCGGCCATATTAGAAGGTTGTGCTCGCATTCATCTCCTTAACTGGGGAGAAACGTACATAACAACTGCTCCGTATGCGCATTGTAAAGGAATCGTCATAGGAACACTCAGTATGGAGTTGGGTGGAAAGGTACGGGGGTTCGATTTTAGTACTATCGATAATTGTGAGTCTATATTGCTATTCCATCTTTTTTAGGGTTCTATACCCAAAGTCTACGCTGTCCGACCGTCTGTCTGTGGGTTGTATCTCATAAATCGTAATAGGTAAAGAGTTGACATTTTCAGAGTTTGTATTTCTATTGGCGCTATAACAACATATAGTAAATAAACAAGATGGCGAATTTCAAAATGGCTACCATGCAAATGAAAAAAATATGATTAATACATAGTGTTATATCATGTACGTAGTTACGGAACCCATTATGCGCTAGTCCGACTCGTACTTGACCAGTTTTGACATTTAAAAGTCTATATATTTGAGCACTAAGATAAAGATATCACATTCGTTATATTATGATGAGATATTAGAGACTCGCTCGCATCGCCTCCGTGGCGCAATCGGCTAGCGCGTTCGGCTGTTAACCGAAAGGTTGGTGGTTCGAGCCCACCCGGGGGCGGGCTAAGTTTTTTTTTTTTTTTTAACCGACGTCCAAAAAGGAAGTGTTTCAAAGTTATGTATCTCTATATCTTTGTATTTATTTTTATGTTATGTTATTTTAATTATTTGTTAGTTAAATATTACAGTATAATGACCACGGGGTCGAATATGTATATTTGGGTTATTATATTTGTTGGGGATTAAAAAAAATATTTGTACTGTCATTGAGAATTGTGAATTGAAATATTTATATTGTCAGAAATCTCTATTGACTTTACTTGGCCTGGAGCGGAACTCGAATCCAAAACCCTAGGTTTGTAGCTATACATGCCAACCACTAGACCTACAAAGCACCTAAAAGTATAGTAACCAGATGGGGTTCGAATAAGTTTTTTATTTGTCGAGGAAAAAATATGTGCTGTCACTGAGAATTTATTGTCAAATAAAAACGATTCAAAACTCCATTGACTTTACTTGGCTTGACCCAAGACTCGAACCCAAGACCCATGGAGAAGATCTCTAGTCATACCTGCCAGCCACTGGACTTTTTTAAAATATGATAAATATGCAAAGTTGAATGCATACTGAATTTAATTGAAAATTTTGTATGAACTTTAAAACATTTAATTAGTCTTATTAATTAAAAAAAATGTTTTTTTACAGGTACATGTGATATGTCAAGAGACTGGATACCAAGCGGATGTAGAATTTAAGTTAAGAGTGAGTGTTTTTTTTTTCATTTAAAAAAAGGTTTTCTTGCTTTGGAAATTGTTTTTTTTTTATATAATATGTATATTATATCAATTAATTTTCTTTTTTTTTAACACAAAATAATTCGAAGCCTAGAATCTAAATTAGTATTACTTATGTATGTAATGCCGTTTGTTTCTTTCTGTGTTTTTTATCTTAAGCTCACAGTTTTTTACTTTTTAGGGTTCCGTACCCGAAGGCTGGCAACGGAACCCTATTACTAAGCCTTCGCATTCCGTCCGTCCGCCTGTCAGAGGGCTGTATCTCATGAACTATAGTAGGTAGAGAGTTGAAATTTTCACAGTGTGTATTTCTATTGCCAATATATACCGCTAGAATAAAAAACCGAGATGGCGAATTTCGAAAAGGCTTCCATGCAAATAAAAAAAAATCGATTTTCCTACGGAACCCTTCGTATGCAACTTGCACATGACCGATTTTTATACGATATCTACGATATTTATTTATAAATATCGATATCCTATCAGCAGAAGTGCGTATCGATGCTTCCCTAATAAATAGTAGATTATTTAATAATAATAATTTTTTTTCTTTCACAGTCTTTTCTAGGCGGAGCTGATCAAACGAACGCCATATCAGGTCGGATAAAGCGTGGGAAGGACACCGTCGCCACCATAGAAGGTTATTGGGACGGGAAAATTGATATAAAAGATAAGAAGACAGGTGTAAGTTGACCCCTTTGTTGTATGATAGTATATATAACATTTGGGGGGTATAGGGGTTTTGTTTTGAGGGAGGGTTTTTAATTTTTTTTTCTTGGGGGGTGTCTGGTTTAGGGTTTGGGGAGAAGATGCTAAACACTCACTCTAAACACTCAGACGATGGAATGATATATGTATGTATAGTGATATAGACCTAAACATGAAGCCAATGCTGTGTGTAAAAAAAATGTTAATAAATAAAAATAGCTAACGGATTTTGTGTTAATAAGCTAATATTATGTTATCTCTCTTTCGAGGGGAAGCGTGCTAATGTTTAAAAAATACAACAATAAAAATTCGCTAGGTAACATCAAAGGTAATGAATGTACTTAAAAATTAATATTTTAAGCTGTAACTTTGAGGAAGTCACATTTTTTTATTTAGGACCTAAATTTTACTGCATAGTGTAAAATAAAAATTAAAAATGAAAAAAATAAATAGTTTTAATCTTTTTTAAATAAATTAAGCAACCCCTAAACCTTTTTTTTTTTGAGTTGATTTTTAAAGAGGACTCTTAAAAAATGAAAAACTAACATGTTTTCATACGAGGCACGAAAAAATTATCGGTTTTTTGCGCCACCCTAATACATATATTGTCTATATATCTGTTAATAACTTTTATTTTCTATCCATGTTCTTTTATCTGTTCCCAGGAAGAAACAAACCTTCTAGAAGTGTCCGTCCTCAAAGAACAAAGGCTGCCCAGGTTTCTGATGAAGATCGATCGTCAGCAAGAGTGGGAATCGCAGAGGCTGTGGATCAAAGTGTCTGAGGCCATACAAAATGAGGATCAGGTTAGTTTGGGCCATAAATTGTATGGAATTTGTATGTGAGTGAAGAATTTTAAATAAAACTATCTTTTCGGATTATTTCGCGGATTTATTTTGATTTTTGGTTCCCGACGTTTCCAATGCTTTTTAATTTTCTTTATGGTTGTACATATGTATTATAATAATAGCAGCACTAAATAATATTACTAACAAGCGAATCACCCTCGCTTCGCTCGGGTTCGTCCCTAGGTACGTTTTAATTTTTTTTAAGCGGAACCCTAATTCTTTTATTAAAATAACTTACAAATTAGCTTACGTTACTCCCTATCACATCAGCTATCTTCCAGTAAAAGTTCCGTCAAAATCAATCCAGCTGTTTCAGAGATTATCCGGAACAAACAGACAGACAGACAAAAATTTAAAAAATTGTGTTTTCTTAAAAGCACCGTATATAATTTCATATACATTCAGTAAAACGCTGTTATTTTTAACATTACATACAGATACTTCAATTTTATTTATCTGTATAGATTGATAAAGTGTTTTTAAGAATTGCTTAGAATATAAATTACTTCGTCAATGCCGCTTTGAAGCCATTAACAAGGGAATTGAGTGAAATTGAATCAAATTTTTAAAACAATTCCTTCCATTTCCAGATAGTGGCCACAGAACAAAAGACAATAATAGAGGAGGCGCAGAGGGCGCGCGCCCGCGGCCTCGTGGCGCCGTGGCTGCCGCGGCTATTCCACAAGGACACCAGTTCAATGCCGCCTGAAGGTAATCACTATTGTTATAAGATACCTTTTGACGTTTAGTATAGATTTCTCACAGATGAAATATTTGCCCGCAGTAAAAAAAGTATTCCTATATGTTGACCCGGATAACCAGCTATTGTCATACCAAGTTTCATCAACATCTGTCCAGTGGTTTTCTCGTGATGCATTCCCAGACAGACAGACAGACAGACAGACAGACAGCCAAGAATTCTAAAAACTAGATTCGGCCTCTGTATCTATAATGAATATTTCAATAAGATTTAACGAAAAATATTCAATGTACAGTTTCGACGCAGTTAGAATTTTATTATATGTATAAGTAACTGACGACACGTTTGGCTCGGTTTGTAGTTACCCTACTTGTTGTGCCAGCGGTGGCGGGTTCGAGTCCCGCTGGAAGCATTAATTTGTGTGATGTGCACGAACGTTTGTACTCCAGTCTTAGGTAGGTATTTATATTTATAATATGTATGTATTTAAAGTTATATATGTGTAGTGTATCAACTATCTGGTATCCATAACACAGGCCTCGTAGCTTACCATGGAATTAGATGGTGCTGTGTGTTTATGTCCCGACATATTTATTTATTCATTTATGTAATGATGAGAGTGATTTTTTTACGATGCGACAGATTTAGGCTACAGTATGAAGTTAGTCGTTATTGGCTACAATGTGAAGTTAGCCCCGGTATCTGTCTGTAATCAAATCGTGCAAGCTAAATTTGACCCACTCCCCAGTATCCGATTGAGCTGAAATTTGTCACACACGTTTGTTTCTCATGACTGCATGATTACTTAAATGCTGCCATTTTCAATCCAATATGGCGGACGTTACAAAATTGCGATTTATTCTATAATATTATATACTAGCGGCTCACCCTCGCTTCGCTCGGGTTCGTCGCTAGGTACGTTTTAAATAGAGATAAATAGTTATTAGCCAGCGCTAGCCATATAATTTTTTTTCGATAATTTTTCTGATGTTTTAACACTTATTATCCTATTCCGGACTAAGAGAAATCCAAAAATTCAAATATCATAAAAATTGGTCCAGCCGTTATGTCACGTCACTCGGGAACGCAATCGAACGGGATAAGAAGTATCCCATGTCCGTCTCCTGGTTCTAAGCTACTTCCCCACCAATTTTCAGCCAAATCGGTTCAGCCGTTGTTGAGTTATAAATAGTGTAACTAACACGACTTTCTTTTATATATATAGATTTCCACAGTGACCCTTATAATATGGGCGTCAAATGAAAGGGCTCGATGAGCGAAACACAATAAGCAAAGATTGTCACCTGTCTGATTCTTTTTTTTATCATAATAATTGTACAACTTATTACCACTTTTACTTTTATCTTTGTACCCTCCTTAATTCTTATGTATTTTTTATTTTTTTTAGGTATAATCGATCAAGGCTGGAAATACAATCACGCAAACACAAGGTGAGCTTGGTACTTGGTAGGGTACACATATATTATTTGATAATTAAAAACTACAATATGAATGAATATGAAATAAAAATATTCAACCTTTTTTACACCGTTACATAGTGTATTTTCATGTAATTTTTCAGTCCATGGCAGCCCGAAGAGTTGATTGAATACGAGGACGAATTTACAATAACAACGCTTAAAAATCTGCCAACGAGGACTTCAGGGGAAGCCAGGATAAGGGAGCTGGTGCAGAGGTCTGACTCGGACAGTCACGATGATTTAGCAAGACGGTCTAAAACTAGCACGTGAGTTCTGAATCTAAAAAAAAAACTTATTAATAATGTTTCCACCATTTTTGGGTGGAATTATATCTTTTAATGAATTTAAATATCACATATTTTTTCATTTATTAAAACAATAATTGTTAAAATTTTAACTATACAAGTTTTTTTTTGTTTGGACCCCTTAGATGTACGGGGGAAGGGATCGATTTGATCCTTAGATTTTGAACTTAATATGATTTTTTTAAGATTATAATTAATATATTAGAAATTAAACGTCAATACTTTTTTATTTATCACTAGCTGACCCCACAGACGCTGTCTTGTCCAAATTTCAGTAAAGTTAGTGTCTTCTGATTTATATAACAACTAGCACTGAACACTAGAACTAGCGCGAAAAACAAAAACAAATCTATCCCACCGGAATCGTGCATTTTTCCGGGATAAAAAGTAGCCTATGTACTATTCCAAACTATAATCTATCTCTGTGCAAAATTTCATCCAGATCCGTTCAGCCGTTCTAGCGTGATGAACTAACACCCATTCAAACTTTCGCATTTTTAATATTTACAAACATCCATACATACTCGCAAACTTACACATTTATAATATTAGTATAGATGAAATTGAAAAAAATACCTGCAGTTTCTTTCTTCTAAACTTCCCAAATTTTCTAGTTATTTTTCATATTTTTTTTCTCAAAAGATTTTATTCAAACTATTGCAAAAAATATATATAATATCTAAATCGGTCCAGTCGTTCTCAAATGTTACGCTTACCAACGAACAGCATTACAAATTTATTTATATATATAATTTATTTATAGTTATTACTATATATATGTTTCTTTTTTTTCAGACGAACTCTAAAACAAACTCTGCATTCAATAGATTCGACTTTACGCGAACAAAATTTAGCTATAGAGAGACTAACAAAAAACGTGGAGTCGCTAAATGAAAGTCATAGAAATTCGATTCGACCCCAAAACGTGGGTCGAGTGCCAACGTCCCATTCGTGGGACTTGTTTGGTGGTTTCGTCCTAGCTATGGTGTTGCAAGCTCTATTAAACTGGATTTTCTACCATAAAGACTGAGTGTTGTCAGTATTTGTGTATACATCGACCAAATTTTTTTTTTCGTTTTTTGTTTGTTTTTTGTTTTTGTAGTGTAATTTCGAGGTTTTGTCTGTTTGGGTGGGTTTTTTTTAGATGTGATTCGTTATGGAGTTAAGAGTTATGGGCTAAGTGATGTGAAGAGAAAAAAAAACGTATATAATTCTCACTTTCAAGGGATGTACATTTTGTACAATACGTAATGTAATTATTAAAGGAGATCTTTATTTTCTTTTTTCTTCATTAGTTCATTTTTTTGTTAGTTTTTAATAATGTTACAATACGCCACAGATAAAAAAAATATAAATAGCACTTTTACACACACCTTTGCCTCTACACGCGCTGGATATAAATATCGTTATAAAAAAATTAAGCAACTGAGGCTTTAAAAATTGAAATATATATTTATCAAGATATCTTTTTTCCTAATATACGTATTATTATTTTTTAAATAAAAAATAACTACTAGTTTAGTAGAAATTATTGTTAATGGGAAAAGACATTTTGGTTTGTTTTTTTTAATCTATGTTAAAGCCGCACAGACAGGCAAATGTCTGCCAACTTGCCTGATGCTTTCCATTTAAAATATTATATTTTAGCTGTTAGCTTAATTTTTGTGTATAAATTATAATTATTGTAAAGACACTCGAAATGTAATATTCCCATATATTTTTTTTAATTTTCGGCACTTCAATCGTAGTCTGCTTCAAAACACACACTAATTATTATATATATATATATATATATATATATATATATATATATATATATTATATATATATATATATAATTATTTATACAAGTTAATTTAAATATATGCACGTGTTAACGCGTCTTTCTATACATTTTAATGTATTTTATCAGTCGAAGCAGGCTCTGATTTTACGTAGACGCCGCCATTTTCATTATTTTTGACATATAAAATTTCACTTCATTTATATTCAAATGGTTATTAAAGTAAATTTCATATAAAATATAATAAAAAAAAACTAAATTAAAAATCAAAGGCTTCTGTGGCATTATTTTAGCTTTTATTAAGTATTAAAAAAAATATTTTTTTACTCTGGCCATACTGAATGACCTCAATTGCAGTAAATGTTTATTTTATGCCAAAAAAATGTTTTATAATTCAAACTAAATTTTAATGCTGCCATAACATTTTAATTGTTATTTAAAAAACAGGCAAATAATAATTTATCGTTTACCAGTTTATAAAAAAGAAATATAAAAAAACCGAGCGGGAATTTGATTCTTTGTGAAATTTACATTCATATTTAACCGTTTTTACCTTTCCATCTCTCTTATCAAAATTTGGGCGACAATTCTAATGACAGTTAGAAGTGCAGTGTTGCCAGTGTGCCGTATATTGCAGATTTTTATATGTAATTAATTAATAAGTATTGTACCACCTTGATACTTTTAATAAATATTAACATTTATTATTGCATCCATATTTTTATTATATTAATTTCTTCACTTTGAACAAAGATAAGATACTTTAAGATACTCTATTTTATTTATCCAATTCATAAGTAGGTATTTAAGATACTTTTAGGATATTTTTTAATTTTTAATCTGCAATATATTGGTTTTTGTTCATTTGATGGGAACTCTGAAGTATTATCATCGAGACTTTTGGTAGTTTTCTCATCGGTGTTGCCATGGTTCAAGTATTAATTTCTACCATTTGGTAGTTTATGCTATTTCCTTCGAAATATCTAATTATTTATACGCATTTAGATAAGATCATTAGATTGTTGATATTTTTGTTGTTTTATCCAGTGAATATATATTTTTTTCCAATTTACATGGTGTTTTATTTTTACCTTATTAAAAATGTTCTTAGAATCAAAAAAAATCCCGACCGAAATATTTTCTACATATTTAAGGACTATAAATAAATTAGATAAAAACATTTATCAAACGATGGCGGTCATGAGATTTCCCTAAAGGCTGTTTCGAAAGGCAATAAATAAAGTACTTCATAAGAACAGCAGCAGTTTCAATTATTTTATACGTGGATCTATATCTTATCTATCTATAATCTGAATAACGGAAACGGCTCCAACGATTTTCATGAAATTTAGCATACGGGGGCGATAAATAGTCTTATGTCTGGGAAAACGGTGTTTTCGAGTTTTCATGCAGTTTCCTTTTGCATTATTCCACGCGAAATATGGTCGGTAATTTGTACGCTCGGACGTAAGCATCGTGGTCAAGCGGCCAAGGTGCAAGATCAACAATCGTAGATGACCAGGTTCGAATCTCGGTCGCATACAAAGTTTTTACGTTTGTTTTTTTTTTTAATATTTATTAAAGTTTTTAGTTAAAAAAAAAAAAGAGTACTTTAGGCCAAAAACTCCGAGCGAAGCTCGGTAGCCCAGGTACTCTACTTTTAATGTAGATATCATAGATTGCACTTAGTTTAACGTCTTAACGATAAGACTTGCTGGTTTTCCATATATACTTAAAGATTCGAAAAATAATAATATCGGGAGTGATATTTAAACGAAAATATAACATTCCAAAACATATTAAAACTAAAAAGATTATTTTTAAATACTATTTTTTGAAGCAGAGTAATTCAACGCTCAAAGCAGCAAACGCAATGTGGTCGTGGAAAATATATTATGTGGGTTAGAACATGACAATAAATAATTAAAAAAACCAGTCACGAGGACTGCCGATAGAAGTAAAAACTAAAAACAAACAGTTGTTATTTTTGGATACTCAAATTGTTTGATCTTAAATTAAAATGTGTAAATTAAAACTGTTCACATTTATCTGGTTTCGACATCTATCGGCACTCTGTGTGTTAGCGTTAACACGTCATGTGACCATGTCGATGACGACTTACATGAATTTACTCCTCATCCAAACCAACCTGCCCATACAAGTTTTCACTTCAAAAACCAAACCCCGAGCGAATCGTGGGTGATTAGTAATCAAATATACTGTCACTAGTTATAATGCGTGACTTATGTTTTATTTTGTAATAAAAAATGAAATAACAAAAGCATAATCTTTGTTATAATAAATATTGTATTTGTCTTCTCAAAACTTAGTATGACAATATTAATGGGGATGTCGAGGAAAAATGGCCTAACTCCATAAAAAAGTCAAAGATATTATAATAAAAAATGACATTTTTATTAGATTTACAAATATGTAAATATTTGACATCTTTACATAGTATAAAATGAAGTCGCTTCCGCTGTCTGTTCGCTTTGATCTTTTAACCTATGGATGCAGTGTTCAACAATAGATATAGTGATTCAAGAGGAAGGTGTATATGTATAATACATGCATATTATAGTACAGAACAGCCGAGAAATTTAAAGACTCGTATTTCATACTAACCATTAAAACGTACCTAGGAACGAATTAACCCGATCGAAGCGAGGGTGAGTCGAATTTTAAATAAAACTATCTTTTCGGATTATTCCGCGGATTTATTTAGATTTTTGGTTCCCGACGTTTCGAACGCTTTACAGCAATCATGGTCACGGGATACTCTCCTCTCCCGTAAAAAATAGTTTTATTTAAAATAAAAAATGACATATGCAGTTATTTACATTTAATTGTTACATTTGTTATTTTAATTAAACGTACAGTAATGAAAAGATTTTCGAGAGTTCACTTTTTATTGATTGACGGATGAAAGTTTGTATGAAAGCTCGCCATTTTGACTAAGAAAAATGTTAAATTGATGTTTAGAGATGTGCTAAAACTACATAGTATTATTATTTCTAAGATTTTTTTTAAATTTTCATCCATTTTGCCGATAATCATACTAATACGGGGTCTTATAAGGGCCCCAATATTTTCCTTGTGGCCCACTAAACCAATAATCGTGTAATTTTTTTATATCCTCTTCATCCCAATGATATCTTTTTGGTAGAAAGTGGGGAAGGCGTCTTCTACTTGGTCTATAAAAATGAGTTGGAGACTGTATGTATAATAATTTTCCATTTTTCGTTTTTGGCTTTCTAGTGGTAACCTTTGCATTATTTGATAATTCAGATTCACTTTCAGAAGACTCCTGACGTTTTTCCTTTTGAGGGATCTCCTCTGAACCACTTGACTCACTAGACTCGTCGCTGCTAATCCTCAAATTCTTATTGTCAATCTTGTTTGCATAAAACTTTCTATAATTATTGAAATTGGGCATATTTTCCGTATGTCTTTCTATAGGATTGACGATTTGAAAGACAAATTTCTTTTTTTTCCGTGAACCACTTTTGCTACGTAACAAATCTTTTATATCTAAATAGTCTTGGGAAAAACTCATATTTTTTATATTTTCAGGATTTTCTCTTTGGGAAATATCGGTGAAATCGTCGTACATGTATCTATCGTCGTTAGAATGTGGTCCATGTGCCAACTTCGACCCTCTCCTCTCATGATACTTATTTTGTGCAATGAATCGTTTAATGCAATTAAGTTTGTTTTGCATCTTAATGTATGTTTGTAAACAATTGTTGATGCCAATTAAATTTAGTTCATTCTGTTTTTCTAGCAGTTCATAACCTTTTTTTATCAATTCTGTTCTGAAATTGTCATACAGCCTGTTGTTAGCGTCGTAGATATCTTTTATATATATTCGTGGGTACGCTTTAGTTGAATGCGCTGTAAAATAGAAGGCGGTGAATTATATTTTAAAAGAACATTGTACATATATATTTACTAGCGACTTTCTTTTTGTTCGGGTGCGTCCGTAGTTGTCTTTTTGTTGTATCTGGGGCCTCCCTTTTCAATACGAGGGGGATCAGGCTGGCCAAGTGCGGGTTGGCGGATTTCATGTGTACTAAATTCTGTCCCGACATTCCAACGTGAAGAAGTAACAAATAACAAACAAACACACAAAATTTTACATTTGTAAATAGTACTGGGACCCATAAAATATGAAGATATAATATACTAGCAGTACCCGCGGTTTCGTCCATGTTCAACTTGCCTATTACTAACAAACTTCACAGGATTATGCGTTGGGCTAATCTGAAGTTTGCCTGAAATTTTCATCAAAATCGCTTTAGCCGTTTTGGAGTCCATAACATATACATATACATACATCGATTTTTATATGTAATAAAAATAAAACTTCCGATATCATTTTACAATAATGTATAGAAGTCTGCCCAATTTGTTGACATTTATGATTACTGCTTCGCTTTCTTGGGTAGCTACTACCTACCTACCTACCTACTGGTGATATTTAGTATTTATACCTACCTATGTAGTTCCTGAGATCAGCGTGTTCAAACAAACAAACAAACTATCTCTTTATAATATTAGTATAAATGTTCTGTGAACCGCTCTGTTACGACCACGGGATAGGTTAAAATTACAAATATACCTAATTTAATATTATTTAATTTAATACTTAATTTAATTATACAAGTAATTTAGATAAATATTAAAAAATACGTACAATTACAGTAAAACATAAGAACAAGTAGCACGATATGCCTAAACATTGTTAAAAATAATTATTTTGAATAATTTAGAAAATATTCAATTAAAACGACCCATGCCCACAACTTCGAAAATAAAGTGATAAGGAACTAACTACAAGATGTTTGTTCAATCTAGTCGATATATGTTACAAGGTCTGTTTGTCATGGTTTTTGTAATTTAAATTATATGTTGGTTCATTAACACACAGCACCATCTAGTTCCATGGTAAGCTACGAGGCTTGTGTTATGGATACCAGATAGTTGATACACTACACACACACACACACACACACACACACACACACACACACACATATATATATATATATATATATATATATATATATATATATTACTCTCGTGAGCAAAAAAATCGACTCAGGACGCCCGCTTGCGGTTAAAAAGCTCTAGCAAAAAATCGGAAGCTTTTATTATATTTCTGATTTTAACATCTCAAAGTTCTTTGTTTTAGCTTTAAAATGAGTGGTCTATGTTGTTATTAAAAAATGTTTTCTGGTAAAGAAAAAATATTGAATGAGATGGAGTCTTAAGCAATAAAAAAGTGATGGTTGACGGTAAAGAAAATACCACGTAAAATTCGTCAAAACAATAATTTAATTAAAATTATTTTTTTAATATTTAGTGTTGCCCCCCCCTGACCCTAATAACAGCTTCCAATCGCTTTTTCATGGATCGAATAAGTTTCCTGACTCGATCTTGTTCGATGCTATTCCATTCGTCGATTAGCGCTGCTTTGAGGTCCGCCATCGTGTCTGGTGCAGGATTTCTAGCCCGAACTTTTCTTTTAAGATCATCCCACAAATGCTCGATAGGATTTAAGTCCGGGCTACGCGCTGGCCAGTCCATAGCGGCAATTGCGACCTCCTGTAAATACTGCCGGACGGAACTTGCAGTATGTGGACGGGCATTGTCGTGCATTAGGACGAAGTTTTCGCCAATGAAACCGGCGTAGGGAACGACGTGATCCTCTAAAATCTCTTCGATGTATCGGATCGCCGTCAATCCTCCCATTCGACCGCCAGTTTCAATAAAAACCAACTCGGTTTTTGCCTCGCTTGAAATGCCGGCCCACACCATTCAGGAACCTCCTCCAAAAGCAACATTTTCTTTGATACAGCACTGCGCGAATCTCTCCCCAGGTCTTCTGTAGACTCGTCCTCTACTATCACTACCATGCAAGCACACTCTACTTTCGTCTGAGAAGAGAACGGCGGTCTGGGGTTAATTTGGGGCCAGTAGCTGGCCTTTTTGGCTCAAGCCTAACTGCCTTAAGTCGTCTTCTGACTGTCCAGCCACTCACAGCTACTCCTCGCGTTTCTCTGAGCTCTTGTTGGACTTGAACGCCAGTGAGGGCCCGATTTCTTAACGATGTGCTGACAATAAATCGGTCATCTCTCTCTGATGTGCACCTTTTTCTACCGGAACCGCGTCTTCGATTAAAGCCACCAGTCTCCTAGTAACGACGGTAAACTCTGGAAACAGCAGACTGGCTCACGTTCAGTGCACGTGCCACTTCACGCTGACTCTGGCCTTGTCGCAATAGGGTGATCGCTTGAGCTGCTAAATCGCTTGTTGTGTCCATTTTCAGGTAGAATTCTTGATTGTTGATAACGGAGATGTGTATCGGTTGACGTTTGACGGCTAACTGATAAGGGTGGGTCAGGTAGGTAACCTTTTATATGGGTCAATAACCCTTAATTAGCACTATTGTAAACAAGCGTAAAAAGGGTGGTTACTGATCACAACATATTGTTGGGTTGTGTGAGCAATAAACCTTACAATATTTTATATCATTTTGAAGCTAATACTAGCAGCTTTAAGATTTTACTATGAAAAAAATATATTTGCTTTCAGTTTTTTTTCCAGTGACTTGCGACTACAGATGTGTCGTCTGAGTCGATTTTTTTGCTCACGAGTGTATGTATATGTGTATATTGTTAATAATGGGGATGTCGAGGAAAACTGGCCTAACTCCATAAAAAAGTCAAAGATATTATAATAAAAAGTATATTATGTTATATATATATATATATAGGAGGGGAACAAGGGTCTACAAATTTTGACAGAAAATTGACATTTTAAATATATAACGTAAGCAAAACCAAAGGACAAAAAGTAGCAAAATAACATTTGTCACGAAACGCTTCATTGAAATCTAATTGTTTTCTATAATTGATCCGTCACATGATTAATTGTTAATTTTTCACTGCGTTACAAAATACCAATAATAAGTAATTACTGTGTTGAAAACTAGCTATTGCTTGCAACTCGGTCTATGTATAAATTTAATTCATTTACATCCACATCTCCAGGAATAAGGCATGAGAATTCAAGTATAATTTGGGCTATTTAAGGAGCCCAAAAATTTAATTTGCCTGAGCATAATAGAAGGCGCTTGTCCGCGATCAAAACAATTGTGACAAATAATTTCAATTTGTAAAATCACTGTAAAAATGTCATATTACGCAAACAGCCATCTGTGTGTGATGGCTGTTTTTTTTTCAATTATCAGAAGAATTAATCTATACATATAATAAAATTGTAACTAAGCCGAATCTGTATATTCATTATTTTTTGGAAAATCTTATTGAAATAAACATTATTATCGATACAGAGGCCGAATCTATAATTTTTAGAATTTATGTCTGTATCTGTTACCGCATCACAGAAAAACCACTGGAGTGATTTTGATGAAATATGGTATGATAATAGCTGGTTATCCAGGTCAACATGTAGGATACTTTTTATCGAGGGAAAATATTTCATGTTTGAGAAAAAATACAAAAACTGCAATGTAAGAGTATACTAATATGTTAAAGTTTAAAACCTAAGAATTAAGTTTCTGGTCATCTGAACGCGGGCGGAGCCGCGGGCAATGCTAGTTATATTATAAAATAACTTTTTTCTTTAACTAGACCGACTGAAATGTAATGACATCCTTATAACCGGGATAATAAGGGAACTCTACAAAAATAACCTTGTATTTTTTTGAATTCTACATATAATTAGTATTATACCATTATAATGTGAGAAAAAATAACTGACACTTCTTGTTACTACGTTAAATTTGGCTATACAGATTATAAAAATGGGTGTAAGTATAAACAATTTTTTAGATTTAAGTTTAGATAAGTTTGTTTGGTTTTAAAGTGGCACACCAAACGCTACCTAATAATGTTGACGACTCTATGTCTAATAATCCAAAAAAAATGTCTTTTATATACCCATATGCCCCAATAGATTTGATCAAAATTTAATATCTTCCAAATTAAGAAATAGCTTATTGCCTTGCCACAGCGAGGTAGGTATATTTTTCAACTTTGTTCGAATGAAAACGTCAAGCATCTGTAAATCAATTACTATAAACGTTGATAGTTTGAGATTTTCAAAAATCAAATAAAACTTTTATACTAAACTAAAAATGGGAAAATTTAAAACAGTAATAAATTATTACTTTATTAAAATATGGCAAGACTGTTGAAAAAAAAAATAGCTAAATTGTAGTTGGTGCGCAGATTCTATAACGTAAAGATGCAAAACTAACTTCATCTCATTTTAAATCTATATTAACAGGCAATAAAAATATATGAATTACTGAAGTAATACTGTAAACTGCCATCGTTAGTTCCTGAAACAGCCACTAGGGTACTAATAATAAAAAAAAACACAGATACATCAGGAAAATTTATTACAAAAGCAGATACAAAACCTTCAAGAACTTACTTATCTAACATTACAGCTACACCAATTCATGGACATTGAAACACATTTTTCTAAAATAATACTAAATCATTACATATTAAAGATTTTGTTCATATACCTTTTTTTAATAAGACAGCATAAAAACGTCATAACTCAAATTTTTATTGAAATAAATTCAAAAAACTCGTAGTAACTACCTAATTTTTCAATAAAAATGATATCTATTATTCATCAGCAGTTAGTTCCAGTATCTTTTAAAAAATAAATGTGCATATCTTATCATCCTATGTAAATACATATATGCTTCGTATACCAAATGGTTTTTAGTTGGGTCACTTTTACATTGACTCTCAAAATATCTCATTAAAAAGATCTACTTAATAAAATTTATAAAATCTTTAATATGTAATTAAAACTAGACCTATTTTACACGAAAAGAAAGGATACAAGGTTTAAATATTTCAATTACCATATTTAAAGACATCTATTTTAAATGGCGAGTCTAATCTTTTTGGATGTAGCAACACCGATTGCACAACCGATTTTGATAATTTAAATGGTCGGAATTTTATTCTAACTTCAAAGATTTGGTTATAAACATCTAAGTTCGGGCAACCGAACCGAGATATTTCTATATAACCATTAACCATATACTGTTTTAATACAAATTTAGAAAAATCTAGATATAAAACATCTTGATATATAAAAAAATATACAAAGTTACATTTTCATCTAAATTTCGATTACATCTAAAGATTTGAACAATATTACTGAATTACATTTTTGTAGTGCCTAAATTTTAAAACTACCTCATTTAATATAAAAAATTGATCTACAATCTTTTGACAAAACTACGTACATACACTTATTTGTACGAGAAAATGTAACCAATGAAAATAATTACCATGAACGGGAATGAAGCTACATCATTTTTATAGTGTCCATAATAGAATATAAACACATAAGTTTAAATAAAAAAACTTAAACTATACATGTTTGGTTCGTTTTGACTAGTGACTATAATTATTACAAGGCAGTCAGAGCAGAAATGACCTAACTCAAACTTTTAACAGAAAACCGATTTGCGAGTATCATCCAAACGATAGCCAGTAGCGACAGTCAGTATGGACGTTGTATTTTGCATTGACATATATTATTGTGTATAGTGTATTCAGCCCTTTTTAACGTCCCACTGCTGAGCACGGGCCTCCCTTCAATACTCGGGGGATCATCCAATACCATGCTGACCAAGTTCGGGTTGGCAGACTTTACATGTCTTTCAAAAACCATGTTTTCCTTCACCGTAAGGCAAGTGGTTATGTTAGAAATGATTCGCACATGAAAATATCAAAGGTGCGAGATCCGGGATTTGAACCCGCTTCACTCGGTTTCCCAAACGAGCGCGTTACCACTGGACTACCACTGCTTTCGACATATAATATTCATTCATTATCAATTTCATAATCTGATGAAATATATTTAAACAGGTAATGTAGTTTTTCCACCGTAATTGTGTTAAAACATCTCCGCTCCGATAACTTCATTTATATATAAACAACCTTCAATCAATTTTTGTCCAACTGATCTCGACAGTTCATTTGAAATTACTTACGTATTTTTTCTTCTAGAAAATAACGATAAAATTAGTTTTCGCATTCGCCTTAACTTATAATATAATTTACTAAAACCTAACTATGGACTAAAAGTGGACTAGAATGATACGTCATTAAAATTGACTAGAAATCAGATATTATTAAAATTGAAATATATATTTAATTAAGTAATAAAAAATACCATGAACTACTAAAAAGGTTATATTTTAACATGACCACAGACAAAGCGGGACAGCTACAACGTTAGTAAGTACGTATTAGTGTCTCGTGCTGTCATATTGTTATGTATTTAGTTACAGGGTTACAGTAATGAGATAAAGTGACCGCATATGCATTTATTTTTTCTACAGTATGGCAAATTTTGTAGTTAATACTCTATTTATTTATTATAAGCATAGATAATGCTTATTAATTTTGAGTTAGACAATCATTGCTTTTCACAAGTTTAATTTCATTTGAGTAATTTTGTAAAGAAAGGATGAATTTACTATTTTTTCACAGACTCCTATATATTTAGGTATGCGTGGAGCAGACAAATATTAATTGCAAGTAGGAAATAAATTTAATTTCTTTCTCCTAAATAGAAATAGGAAAACAGTGCGCGGGCGTGTAACAACATGTTATATCAGGCTGTCAACGCAAAAGTGACTTAACTACACATTTAAATTATTTTAAAAGTGATAAAATATTATTAAACATATTAGAAGACTTATTATAAATATATTATATAATATTGCCAATCGAATATTTTTATTGGAATTCTTTCATATTTTAATGTAAGGAATGCACGTAACTGAATAGAAAAAATATGTGAAAAATGTTTAAAGTTATGCCACTTTTACATTGATATAATTGTCTTACACGGTCATTTGATAAAAATTAACTACAATGATATCAGTATAACGATATGCATATTACAAAAAATTACAAAATTCTAGTCAATTCGCATTTGTTTAATAACTATTCACTTAAACATAAAAGAATAGTTTTAATACTGTAAATATATGATAAAAGAAGCTAAATAAAATTTAGATTTTTAATAAAACAACATACTCCGAGAGACGACCGCTATTTTAGTTATGTGTTAAATACAAAATTATTTCAAAAAGTAATGGATGAAATTAAATGTTATATTCCTTGAATAATCTTTTAACGTATGAAATGGGAGGAAAGCCTAAAATTGTGCTAAAAAAATCTATATTGTTAGTTTTTACTAAAATTTTAAACGCTTTGCGGGATTTCATGGTGGGCACCACTTAAATTCCCTTTTAAGTAAATGTTTTATCATAATATATTCTCTTCTAAGATGATATAGAGAAAAGTTGAAAGTTATGTACATATATCAAAATATGTAAATACCAATCACAGCTGTCTCTCAGACTATTTACAAAAATAGGTCCTAAATATGAGAGCTTGAGAAGGAATGAGTAAACATTATACTAAAACGTGATAGGTTTCATGGGACATCGGACTTTATACAAAAACCACTTTAATTAAACAATTTGACAATCGCGACGAATAATTTTTTTTTTAAGTTATACTTCTTTTGGCACGTTTGGAAAAAATTATGAGAGTAAAATTATTACGATGCGCGCGCACACCGACAGCCAAAAAGCGACATGATGAAGTTAGCTAAAAGCGATATGACGAAGGTAGCTGCATTCCTTTTACAACTGTTTGTAAGGAGTTGTGACATACGGGATGAAATCTTTAGCTATCTGTTACGCCAAAGAAGTATAACTTCTTACGTGCGTACATAAGTACACACACACGTTTTTTTACAATAAAGTTATGAAATTTTCAAGCTCAAAGTGGCACATCTAAAAATTTTAATTTTTGAAACAATTAATATACATACTATGTCACACTTTCACGAACACACATTGGTTTATTTGACGAAATATCTTATTTAATAATTTGCTAAAGAGTATTTGCTTAGTGCATTTCGATAATAAATGTTATATAGGTATGGAAATACAAGTAGGTACATCCCGGTCACATTTTTAACTCAACATATAGCACTTTATTATTTCTATTTAAATGGACACTTATAAAACACTAGCGATTTGCCCTCGCTTGTATGGGTTCGTCCGTATTATACGATATATAGCCTATAGTCTTCCTCAATAAACGGGCTATCTAAAGCAAAAATAATTTTTCAAATCAGATTAGTAATTACTGAAATTAGCGCGGTCAAACATACAAACTCTACCTCTTTATAATATTAGTATAGATAAAAAACCTACTGTAGTGCGCGAAGTCACAAGTTTTTATATAAATCCCATGTCCTATAATAAATATATGTATGTGCATGGTTAACTGTGATTATTGAATGTTATATTAACAAGTGATATTTATTTACTCTACGAAGGCAACTTTATAATCTATAAATGGATGCAGACTTCTTGATACGTAATATTTTTGTATTTAAATAATAATAATCCAAAAATGAATAAAAATTTTAGGATTAATTACGAAAAATAGAATACATTAAATAAACACTGATTAGTAATTAAAATCTAATATTAGTACTAGAAAAAAAAACGTTTTATTAATACTATTTCCTATGAAATTAAAATAAATAAATGAATAAACAATTTAAAACTAATATAATACAACAATGTAACAGAAATGCATTGAACTTGAACACAGTAAAGAGTGTCAAAACTGACACTTTCTAAACAGAAACAGAAATATTATTAAAATATTTCGAATTATGCCGTTAATAAACTTTATATATTGGTATGAAAAATTTAGTCTTCGACCAATTTCTTTTATAATCACTATATAAAATACTCGAATAGCTTTTGGTGCGAGACCCGGGATTTGAACCCGCATCACTCGGTTTCGCAAGCGAGTGCGTTACCACTGGGCTACCACTGCATTACATATACAAGATGTATTATATACGTAAAAACTATAATTTAAAATAAAACAGGCATAAGTCGACATATTTTTCAACCTTGTTGCTAATACTTGGTCTGTTTTTGAGTTATGCCTTTATTACATTGTTGTATTATTCAGTGATATATATTATATATAATATAGTGAAACGATTCAGTCAGTCCGTCTGTGTATCGCATTGAAGTAGGCGAGTAGGTCCGCGTCCGCGCGCGACACCCACGCCGCGTTCAGTGCTATCGTGTCGAGAGCGGCCGCGGCGCCGCGCTGAGACCCGAATAGCTCCTTGAACTGGAGTTAGTTAGTGAGTTAGTTAATTATATTATCTTATATATTACAATAAAATTATGAATAAAATAGTAGGTATACCTACCATTTTAAACTGATATACACATTTTTTATGAAGTAGTCATTAATTTAAGTGAATTCCTATATAAGAAAGGTAGCTGCTAAAATATATTTATTTTTTTAATTCAGCCTTTGAATGTGAGTTCAATCTTCAAAAGTAAAGTAATGTATATACAAAATATACATACATTATACACTTAATAATTATATACTATATGTATAAGTAATGTTCACATGGCATTGTGACAGCAAGAACGCTAGCAACGCTTCATTGTCCTGCTGAATAGGGAGTTTGGGTGTGATTTAAATAAAGGTGAAATATTTTTTTTATAATCTATGTTCATTTTAAATTAATTCTATATCAATATTTTTAATGCAATTTCTTTTTGATTAAGAAAATAATTATTAAAAAGTGCAAATATATGTGGAAAATTCAAAGTACATAGTTGAAACGCACGCCATTGGTCAGACCGAGTGTGACGTCACAGTATATCACAACAGAGCGATGCGATGTTGTCGCTACACACTAAAGTCGCCATGTTTGTGTGTACATACTGTGACGTCACGCCGAGCGCATGAAATGGCCGGCTATTAAAAAAAACTAAATTTTATTTTTTTATAGCTGGATTTTTTTTACAATTATATTACGATGTAAGCTATTGTATAAAAAAAAATTTCGATTTAATATTACCAGACGAGGTGATAAATCTGTAAAGTTAGTTAGAACATACAGTTTTATAATATGTACTACTCACCCTATAATAGTCCCGGGGTTGGTGTAAGCATCGCGCAGCCGCTTGCAGCGCTTGAGGCGGCAGCGTTGTTATATTCAGTATCCTCCAGATACCCGCTGCGCCGCGCCATCTAGTGTGTGACAATAATAAACATAAAACAAAACAAATAAGCACAATGAAAAAATACACAAGGAAAAGATGTACAGTAGTCGGGTTTGCTAAGGGGTATCTGAGGCAGTGGTAGTACAGTGATAGCCCGCTCGCTTGAGAAACCGAGTGAAGCGGGTTCAAATCCCGGGTCTCGCAACTCTGATTTATTGATAAGCGAATCATTTCCAACATGATGATCACTTGTGTTATGGTGAAGGAGAACATCATGATGAAATCTGCATGTCTGAGAGAACGTAAGAACCTAGCAAGTTGTCTGCAGACATGCTCAGTCCGCCCGCACTGGGCCGGCGTGGGGGACTGTGGCCTGATCCCCCTCGTATTTAAGGGAGGTCCACCCCCAGCAATGTGACGTTAAAAAAGGCCTAAATACATACAATGTATGGTAACTTGTAAATTCTATTTAACAATAATTTATTAGAAATACAATATATTTTTTATAATTTAATAAATAAGATTTACTAACCTACAAACTCCTGCGCATAACGCGGTCACCCACATCTTCCAATCCCGACCTCTCTGCGCTTCACTTGATAAAACCGTGTAGGCAAATCTGAAAAGAAAATCAAAAATATACATGGCCACAACTGATTATGTTGCTCCCGTACTAAAATTTACATATTTTATTAACACATTCTTAATTACAATTTATACTACATCTATTCATGACGTTGTATGGCAAATAGCAAATCAAAGCATCCTTGCTTGCTCCGATAAGGAGCAAGCCAAGATAGTGTTGCACAGACCTACATATTTTACACACCTTATTTCTTTATAATATTAGTGTATCTAAACTACGAATAATATTATAAAGAGGTAAAGTTTGTGAGTTTGTGACGTTGTAGGGGGTAATCTCTGGGTCTACTGAACCGATTTAGATGAAATTTAGTAAGAAGATAGTTTGAGACCCTTGGAATGACATACGATACTTTTTATCCCGCAAATCATCCCTGAAGGGGGTGAAAACGGAGATAAAATTATTATGGGGTATCAACCCAGGGATGAACCCGAGCGAAGCAAGGGTGAGTCGCTAGTATAGTACCTACCTGTAGAGCAGCCAGTCGTCGGCGGGCGCGGCGAGCGCGGCGAGCACGGCGCGGTGCGCGAGCGCGGGGCGCGGCGCGCGCAGCGACGCCAGCAGCGCGCGCCAGCACGCGCGCCACGCCCGCGCGCCGCCGCGCCGCACGCCCGCCGTGAACGCTGCCTACAGGATACTTGTTTTAATGTTGTTCGAGTTGTTTAGTTAATTCAACAATATATAGCGTTAGTCACGCGCAAGCATTATGTTCTGATACATATGTATGTATACATAAGCTCCGATACTGACGTCCTTAGAGTTCAGTTAGGGTTGTCATAATGAAATAATTATTAAAATATCTCAACAAGTGAAAAAAAATTAAAGTTTAAAGTAAACTTTAAAGTTGCGCTTGTAAGTATAATGTCGTGACGTCACACGACCTGAAAGACTGACATTTAAATTAATATCTCAGTCATTTATATTCATAAATATATTTATATAGTTAGATATTTATATAGATGATAGATTTCTAAAATATTTTCACTGATTCATTAATTATAATTCCATTGCGTTTAATATTATATTATTACCAACATCAGGAAACTTCTCTATTATATAATTTTTTCTTTACCCGTGAGTCGAACTCGCAACCACCAACATGAGAAACGAGTCCAAAGAAAAATCCAAAAATAGTATAACGAAGGACTAAATAAAGAAGAAACATGAACGTACCTCTTGATATATTTCTGGTATAGTTTCATTTTCGTTCAGCCAAGCTTCAAACAGTTCTAAGGCTTGTTGCGTCACGTTCTCGTTGCCCCATTCCACTCCTGCCATCAGCAATGCACCGCTTAACCAACTGTAACGAAACGATAACCTATACATATAATAAAATTGTAACTAAGCCGAATCTGTACATTAAATATTTTTTGGAAAATCTTATTGAAATAGTCATTATTATCGATACAGAGGCCGAATCTATAGTTTTTGTAATTTTTGTCTGTCTGTCTTTCTGGGAACGCATCACAAAAAACCACTGGACAGATTTTGATGAAATTTGGTATGATGATAGCTGGTTATCCGGGTCAACATATAGGATACTTTTTACTGCGGGAAAATATCTCATCTCTGAGAAATCTATACTGACCGTTAAAACGTATCTAAGGACGAATCCGAGCGGAGCGAGAGTGAATTGCTAGTAGAATACAATCAACAAATTTGGTTTCAAAAAAAAGCTTGATTATTTGCAATTTATAAAACTCAAAAAGCTCCAAACGAGGGCCCACCATTATATTGTAGTATCATCCGGATATAACATATTTGCAAAGTTAAAACATCGATAAAACACACAGAATAAGATTAAAATCGATTAACTAGTCAGTCAGCCTAAAGTCTTGTTGTAAGTGCAGTGTAATATGTATATCTTTATATATATAATTCTTCTGTGAGTGTGTATGTCACTGAACTTCTCTCAAACGACTGGACCGATTATGATGAAATTTTTTGTGTGTGTTCAAGGGGATCTGGGAATGGTTTAGATTCACAATTTTGTCCAAAAAGTTTGAAATTTTCAAATTAAAGACGTGTAGACAGGACAACGTCTGTCGGGTCCGCTAGTGTACATATATATCTGTGAGGCTGACTGCCGTGACCGTAGTTCGGTCTGGAGGACTTTCCTCCATATTCTTAGGGTTCAGGGTACTGATTGATACCATTAATAAATAATATAAAAATAAATATGTTGGTACATTAACACACAGACCAGTCTAGTTCCATGGTAAGCTACGAGGCTTGTGTTATGGAAAGCAGATAGTTGATACACTACACATATATAACTTTAAAGACATACATATTATAAATTTAAACACCCATGACTGGAGTACAAACATTCGTGGTCATCACACAAATGAATGCCCCCAGCGGGATTCGAACCTACGACCGCTGGCACAGCAAGTAGGGTCACTATAAGCTGAACCAAACGTGTCGTCGAACGTATAGTGTTATACTTACAGCTGCTCCTCATCGATCCCTGGATCTGTCAACTCCTGATTAGAATACAGCGGCAGAGTCGGGGGGAGAGTGCTCAGCAACTTCTGGAGGTGAGGGCCTGATGCAGCCACTTGGAGCAGCTCCCTCCACCAGGAGAGATGTCCAACCACCACGCGCCATACCGCCCAGTGCCGTTCGGTAGTTAGATGGGCTTGAAATGAATTCGTGTTTATTATTCTTCTATGTCACTTCTATCCGTCTATGTATGTATACATTGTATGTATGGGATTTATGAGTTAAACATATATATGTAATACTAGTGACTCACACTCGCTTCGCTCGGGTTCGTCTCTAGGTACGTTTTAATTTTTTGAGCGGAACCCGAATTCTTTTTCTAAAATAAAAGTAGCCTATGTTACTCCCTATAACATCATATATTCCAGTGCAAGCCCCGTCAAAATCAGTTCAGCCATTTCAGAGATTAGCCGGAAAAAACAGACAGACAGACAGAAGATAAACAGACAAAAAAAAATTCTTATAAGTACCGTACATATGCATTTAGTACAACGCTGTTATTTTAACATTACACATAGACACTTCAATTTTATTTATCTGTATAGAGTACCTATAGATGTATACCTAGATATTATTTAATTTATATGTGTAATTGAAAAGATATCAATTCATTCATTAATTTATCAATGTTTAGGTTAAAAAATTATTAATTTAAAAATTTGTTAGGTTTAGAGCTTGTAAAGTTCAGAATTCAAGAAGAATTACAGTTAGTTAAGTCAACATTTTGTCGTCTCAGACTCTCAGTGCTAATTTGTCTGAAGGACCAGTTTATCGAAAGGGTTTTTAATACAGAATTATTAAATTTTAAATGTCAATTCTATTGATATTAAATACACGTTAATATTATACCTAGATTTCTCACAGATGAAATATTTTTCCACAGTAAAAAGTATCCTTTATGTTGACCCGGATAATTAGCTATCATCATACCAAATTTTATCAAAATTCGTCAAGTGGTTTTCTCGTGATGTGTCCCCAGACAGATAGACAGACAGACAAACATTCTAAAAACTATAGACCTCTGTATCGATAATAATGACTATGTCAACAAGATTTTCCAAAATATATTTAATGTACAGATTCGACTCAATTTTAATTTCATTATATGTTTAGATGTCAAATATTCACGTAAATCTAAGTAAGTATTATTTTAGCAAATTCATGGATTTATAATTCTCAATACTAATTTTATAAAGAGGTAAAGTTTGTGAGTGTGTGACGTTGTAGGGGGTAATCTCTGGATCTACTGAACCGATTTAGATGTTTGGTAAGAAGATAGTTTGAGACCCTGGGAAGGACACAGGATACTTTTTATCCCGGAAATCATCCCTTAAGGGGGTGAAAATGGGGATGAAAGTTAGTCCCTAGTAGTTTATATGTAAGTAGTTATGTTACCAGCGGCGGCGATGGCCCTGCTGGCGGGCAGCCTGCCCGCCCGGCTGAGGACGAACGCATCATCTAGAAGTAAAGCTCGTTCTGCTGGTTCTCCACTCTCGTATAATTCTTCTGCTCTTTTTGCTGCTGATTCTGCTGTCTGGACAGAAAAGTTGTTTCTTATGTAAGAAGTTATACTTCTTTAATACATTGTTTTCATACAACTCTATCGGTGTCCGCGCGCGAAAAGTTAGGTTAAATGTTAAGTTAGTAAGTAAGCGTAAAGTTCACACTCGGCGTGATTGCTTCCGACATCTACAACAATCATCGTCATACTTCAGCCAATTTACGCAAAACCTTAACGAATTATATATTTAAACCTTGTTCTTAAATCGCTCTATCTATTGGTGAAAACCGTATAAAAATCCGTTCAGTAGTTTTTGAGTTTATCGCGTACATACAGACAGACGCGGCGCGGGGGGGGGGGGGGGGGGCTTTATTTTAAAATATGTAGTGATGTGCAAGTTTTTCAGTGTCTTTCACGATATTGCAGTAAATGATTTTTTGTTGATCCTCGACGATTTCTGATAATAAATAAATTTATTTTTGCAAATCACTACATAATATAAAACAAAGTCGCTTCCTGCTGTCTGTCTGTCCCTATGTATCGTTAAAACTACGTAACGGATGTTGATGCGGTTTTTTTAATAGATAGAGTGATTCAAGAGGTAGGTTTATATGTATAATATATGCATATTATAGTACAGAAAAGCCGAGAAATTCAAAGATTTTGATTTCATACTAACCGATAAAACATACCTAGTTTTTTTATATATTTATCTATTTATTTATGGCTATATTTATATATATCAGATACTTAATACTAATTTTACCAAATAACTCACCTCTCCGGCGTTCCTGTCTTGTGGCGCGACGCGATAAAGTCCCCTCGCGCCGACGTTGTATCGCACCCACTTGTGCTTACCGAGTTCCGGTATTACCACTGGAATATAGTAGAAAATGGTAGAAAAAGGTATAAAATGGTAGAAAATGGTAGAATAAATGGAAATAGTAGTTTTTATTATTATTATTATTATTCCTTGTTTGTATTTAAACAATAACTAAAACAGCAAATTTACATTTCGATTACTCCTTGTGCTCTTGGGCTGTCAATATTTTTAACCCAAAAAATTGCGTAAATTCTATTTACCGTCAATACTAAATTCAACAATAGCGAAGCCGTTACTTCGTCAGATAAGTTTGTGGCACTGTAAGGGTTTTACCAAAAAAATATACATACTCTCAGTGTCATTCATCCAGATTAAATAAGTGATATTTTCCAACCATCTTGACGAGTGTTTCGTATCGTTGCCTATATCGTACCTAAAAAAATATCATATATTATTATGTAAATTAAAATTTAATAAAAATACTTTAAATAAATTAAATACACAGAAATATTTAGTCTTTAGTATTCTGACATCTTATATTTTCTATGAACAGCCAAATTCTACGTTAAAAGGAAAAGGTAAAAAAAAAATCCAAACGCAATTTGACATTCTACAATCGCTATCGCCGATAAAAAACTGAAAGTATCTATGGAAATGACATTTCTTATCGTTATGTCACGTGTTGTCTTTGACAGGTTTCAAAAAAACAGGTATTTAATTCGATGTATTTTATTTGTGTTGCTTAACAATTGTACAGATTATACGGTTTTTTTAAAGCCTTTAGTTTTTTTTTACGTTTTTTAAACCTAAATTTCACTAAATGATTCACCCGTGAGTGTAAAACTTGCTTTTAAAATGTTAAAGTACTTTCTAATCGCGAAGTTTTTACTTCGGTTTTTTATAAGCGATATTGATTAAAGAAACGAGATACTTATATCTAATACGCGACATGTTGCTTAACCCTTGATTCACCCGTGAAAGTGAAAATTACTATTAAAATTATGCTTAAAGTATTTTTAAATCAAAAAGTTTTACTTCACTTTTCTATTAGCTATTTAGATTATAGAAATTAGAGTACCTACTACTGGTTTTTTAAAAATGGATCAGCAAGGAAACCCACTTAAAGACTTAACTTAAAAACGTAAAACAATTAACTTCTAACATAAACATTAAAAAAGCTTACCAAGTCCCATTCTGGATACTCTCCGTGGTGTTCTTCCACAGTTTGGTAATATTCTCCAGTTCTTCCTCAACGACGGGTCCCACGGAGAAGGTGACGGGGATGACCCAGCGCGGCGCGGGCGGCGCCTTCGTCGTCCTGACTGTAGTCGTTGTCGTCGGCGCCGGGGTTGTTGTTGTTGAATTCACATCTTCTTCACTTATTTCCGTGAAGTTTTCTGTGGGATACCTTATTTCTGTTTGAGACTAGTATTATTTATCCCATTTTTATTAGGGAAATAGCGTTTACCAATTTTCATACAATAGTATATAATAAAGTACATAGACCAATAATTTTTCCACTGATACGTAAATCATATCGAGGGGTGATGTTGACAATTAAACTTAACAAAAACCAAAAATTTACAAAAAATAACTGAAATTATATGACGTAAAACATTATAAAATTAATCTACAAAAAATTACTGCTAAATAGTTTTTATGATCTGTGGTTAGATACTTTTGCTTCTATTATAAAAAAGAGGGTGTCTTGTATATGTTTGTCTGTCTTAAGACCGGCCAAACGGCCGGCTTATACAAAAGATGAATATTTTCAACAACTACAGGCGGAAGTGAACTTAAAAAGTTATTATTGTTATTTATAAACATCTTTAATCCCTCCACGACCGCGGACACGCCGGCGTTACAGTTAACTATAGATTTCTTAGAAAAATAATTCATTTCTTAGAAATTTACCTGGAGGTGTTAATACTCTCTACAATAAAGTTTTATTTAAATATATATATATATATATATATATATATATATATATATATATATATATATATATTATCTTTTATTATTTTTTCAGTTACATTTTAAGGTTAAGTATAGATTTATCAGGGATGAGATATTTTTCCGCAGTAAAAAGTATCCTATATGTTGACTATGAAAAAATCCAAAAACTATAGATTCGGTCTGTGTATCGATAATAATGGTTATTTCAATAAGATTATCCAAAACATATTTAATGTAATTCGACTCAGTTAGAATTTTATTATATGTACTTATAGGTAGATATGTAAGCATAGACGTCTTATAATAAGACCTTTTTTTATTTACTCACGGAATAAACGCATTAAGAATATATTGTTTTACTTAGCATAAATGTCAATGTATAAATATGAAAAAAAACATACCAGGCTCAAAGAACAGCTCGTCCAGTTCAGCTCTCAGGTCGAGGGTGAGGAGATGGTCGGCGACCGGCGGCTCCGGCGCCGGGGGGGCCGCCGACATTACAAATCTGTGGTCAAATATAGTAAAAATAATTAATTACTAATGATTGGAGGCAGTGGTAGCCCAGTGTTACCAACGCGCTTGCTTGGAAAAACGAGTGAAGCGGGTTCAAATCCCGGGTCTCGCACTTCTGATATTTCATTTGCGAATCATTCCCAACATGATCACCACTTGACTTACGGGGAAGGAGAACATCATGTGGAAAACTGCATGTCTGAGACAACTAATCAAGTTTTAGCGTGGTGGACTATGGCCTGATTTCACTTGTAGTAAAGGAAAGACCGTGCCCAGCAGTGGGACGTTAATAAGAGCTGAATAAATACATATTTATAACATAAGTTTATTTACATATTATCAAAACCCCTAGTTACTTGTTTACATCGTCTGTCTCATAAGTAATATTTTCGATATTAATTTGAACATCACCTCTCCTGCCTGACGACGACGTCGGCGCCCGCGCGCCGCGCGCACAGCAGCGGGTAGCCGGCGCGCTCGCACCAGCCGTCCCACGCGTGCGCGGGCGCGTCGTCGGCGCTGTCGCGTTGCAGGGCGCGCCACAGGTCCCTGGTGACGATTAAATATCTTATAATATTAATTGAACAATTTTTGTATATACATATTATATTTGAACTTATTTCATATATCTCGGAAACGGCTCTAACGATTTGGATCAAGTTTTATATAAGGTTTCGCTTTTTATTAGAGAAAACGGTTTTTTTTTATTTTCTCAGAAAAAACGCCGAGCGAAGTCCGGTCGCCCAGGTCTATATTATAATAATATTAAAAATGCGAAAGTGACTCTGTATGTCTGTCTGTTACGTTTTCACGTCTAAACCGCTAAGCCGCTTAAACTTGAAGGGTGTGAAACGAAAGACCGACCGGTGAACCGACTGGTGGACCGACTGGTCGACAGATTGATTGATAATTCGATCGATTGATTGTTTGAACGCGCTAATGTCAGAAACTACGAATCACATTTGAAAAAAATATTTTTGCATTAGATACTCTAATTATAGGCTCATATATCATATTATAATATATAGTCTATCTATTCCATACTAACCGTTAAAACGTACCTAGGGAGGAACCCGACCGAAGCGACGGTGAACCGCTAATATATTTATAGAAAATAAAAAGTGATATTTTATTATGAAGGTCAGGGAAAGCGAGTGTGGGGATGTTAATAAATATTATTAATGTATTGTACATTGTTAAAATAAATTAAATTCATATTTTTTTCTAATAGCCGCGATTTATTAAAACTTACCTAAATAATACAAAAATCACAACTTACCTATTCTGCCGTCATAATAAAAAAGGTCTTAACTAACAATTTGGTCAAAAATGACTTAAATGTAGATTCGGAATCAGCCAAATAAAAATGTTACTCGATAGTCTCACTCATAAAGCTCTAAGTTTTATGAATCCGGATACAATAACCGTTTCCATGTTAACTACATACAAACTACTACTAAGTACTGGGGCATAACTTAAAATATCTCGAAATCAACTTTGACGTATTTATTATTTTACGTGTTATTAACAAAACGCACCTGGCGTCGGCGCTGGCGGCGCGGTGCTCGCGCAGCAGACGCGCCAGCGCCGCGCGCCCCGCCTCCTGCCCCGCTGCTTCTATCGCCATGCTCACTATCGCTGCACCCTGAAAAAGGGGTTTTGTCTTTAATATTTACTAGCGAGGTTGCTTCCCCATACAAACTTTCACCCCCTTAAGGGATGATTTCCGGGATGAAAAGTACCCTATGCCCTTTCCAAGATCTCAAACTACCTTCTTACAAAATTTCATCTAAATCAGTTCAGTGGTTTTAGAGCCTATTCGATACAAGTAAAAAAAAAAACAAATTTTTCCTCTTTATAATTTATCTTTTTTAAAAGAGATGTTTTCCTTGTTTAGCACTTGCTTTTGAGAGTTCCCGAAATTTGAGCACTGTTAGAGGCACCATCGTCACTACCCTCAAAATAAGTATATATATATATATATATATATATATATATATATATAAGTGATAAAACTAATAAATATATTGTTTTCCCATGGAAGTTTTTACACTCCCCTGCGGTATATTTATAATGGTCATTAGCGTCCCTCTCTCTCTATCTCTTTCGCTCTCTCTCTCTCTCTCTCTTTGTGTGTGTGTGTGTCTCTTGTATATATTTTTATCATACCTTATGCAAGGACAATTCATCTGTAGCGGACTCAATGTCCGCCCTCTCGAGTCTCGGTGAGGCTACAGCCCTCACTGAGTAACTGGAGTCTAACCTGAAATATGAAATACCTATATAATAAATAAAATTGAAATACCTGTCTGTAATTTCAAAATAACTATGTATTCTCAAATACATTTCAAGTTATTTACATGATACCCAGAAACCCATTTTTAAAGTGTTTGTCTGTCTGTCTCTGTTTTTTATTTATCCTAGGTAACCTTTAACTGATTGTAATGGGACTCTCACTGAAAGATAGAATTGCTTGTAAGGCTACATATGGGGTATATTTTATTCCGAAAATATTTAGGGTTCCAGCGGGAAAATCAAAAACCCTTAAAAACTACACAAAAATCGAATTTAACTTTTATATTTTTGTAAATATTTTTGCTTTATGTTCGAAGAATAATCTATTCTAGTAGCCAATAAAGTTTGGTAAAATATCTATGAATCATATTTCAGACCTTTTAGGGCTGCCATCCGGGGTCCCTAAAATATAACAAGCCCCATGTCGAGAATAATGGGGCATATTGTGAATTTATAAAATAAAAAATTATCTAAACTTAAAGGAAATAAGGCCGTGAAAGATTATTATGACAACCTTTTATGGCCTGATTAATTAAGAACCAAACAATAACGTTATCTTAATTTCGTCTATTACCATCATTATAGATTTTATAAAGACCAAATTACAATTATTTACATAGTTGAGGCCCCCCAATAAGCGTCAGCCTAGGGCCCCGCAAATTGACGGTCTGCCCCTAATACTAAGAAGTTATAGGAAGGATAATTTTTGATCTTTATCCTCTTTGGTCAAGTCAATGAGAGAAACAAATCACTGGAGAGCAACTTGACGTAATAACTCACCTAAGAGCAGGTAACACGTGGTCCAATAACAACGCGTCTTGCTGTCTCTCTGCGGGACCTCCGCTAATGGCGGGGGCCTTCTCCCCTAAGACGGAGGTCAGGGCTTCGAGAAGCCACTGAGAGCTCCACCAGCGAGGAGAAACTAGGCCTCCGAACCACTGTGTGACAGGAAAGAGGATTGTTATTTTTTTTATTTTACACGCACATAAACAAACAAGAACAAACGCATGCATGAACACACGCAATCTTTTTTTCTAGTTCCTGAAAGAAATTTTCTAGTTCAAGAGTTAGGGATTTGTGCATTTTTTAATATTCTGTTTTTGGAATATAATCAGGTTTTTTATATCCCATCCCAAACCCACATATCCTATCCCATTAATCCCTATGTATTATCAAACAAGTTATTATAACAAAACAGATAATTACAATTTACCTGTTGAGCTAATAGCCTCGCTATGACTTTAGTATCTGATAACATGGATGGCGCTAACGTTATCAGTCCCCATCCTTCTGAATACTGACTCCCGCCTTCCACTACCACAATATCTGTGGAATAAATATTTAACATTTCAAATCATATAAAAATATACTTTATTCAAATAGACTTTTACAAGTACTTTTAAATCGTCAATTTTATATTTGAAATTTAAATTAAATGTCAGTATGTAAGTCTGTGAGAAATCTGCCACCAGCTCGGAAGGCAGTTGTGCTGAGAAGAGCCCAAGAGAAACTCAACAGGTGCACTTTAATATTGAAAGTTATTGTAATTATAAAAAAACCGGCCAAGTGCGAGTTGAAATCACGTTTTAGCTATATCAGCTGAAGATTAGATTCAGACTTAGTTTTGTGAAAAGTCAGTTAATTCAACTTACCTATAAATTTAAAAAATACATAACTTACCAAACTTAGGTAAGGGGTAAGAAGTGTTCAACTCGAAGGCGAAGAGTTGGATGGTCCTTTGCACCCATTCTAGTAACGGTCTGAAATTAAAATATGATTTTAGTTAATAAAATCGGACAAGTGCGAGTCTGACTCGCACACCGAGGGTTCCGTAGCATGAAACATTAAAATAAGTTCATAATCGCAAAAAAAAGTGTAACTACAAATTTGCTGTTTTCGGATTTTTCCCTTAACTTGTGCTATAAGACATTTCTTCTTGCCTAATTTCATGATTCTATCAACGAGAAGTGCCCTACAGGATTTGGTTCCCTTGCGAGTGCCAATATATGCGGCATACACAGCCGTATGTTTAGATTGCGTTGACTTAGAATTTCAATTTTTCCACAGCTCCAAGGGATTGCAGAATTGAGTATTTGTTATTAATTTTAATTTGAGAAAAAGGTTCGTAAGAACAGACAGACAGACGGTTTTTCAGTTTGTGGTACGGAACCCTAAAAAGAAACTTTATTTTTTTGAACACCGCAGACTATTATTTTGAAATATAATGAAAGCTTTTTATATAATAAAGAAAAGTTCTATAAATAAATAAATAATTGTTGCAATTTTATAACGCAACAATAATTCTACTCCCTTGAACCATAATTGCTGTAAAGTATTCGAAACGTCGGGAACTGAAAACGAACACAACGTCGGGAAAATGTACAATATAGACATATATATTGAATGTTATATATATATTAAAGTGGGACAAATCTGACCATTTAGTTTTAACGGCGTGTGCTGTATAAATTGTTTAAAATAAATCAATAAAATTTATCATAAAAAGATCTAGTGAGGCACACAAGTGAATCGCTAATTAAAAATAAGTAATAACACAAATAAATATAATTTACCCAGATTCATCCAATATAACTTGTTTGTCACTGTACAGGCTAATCTCCGGTGGAGGTAGCGGTGCGTCGTCCGATGGGGCTTCAGTGACTGCGACTTCATTGCCATTACCGTTGGCTTCATTGCCATTACCGTTGACTTCATTTCCATTACCGTTGACTTCATTTCCATTACCATTGACTTCAGTTGATGAAGGCGCGGCGCGTCGTTGAAGTCGACATACAGCTAACGCCATCATATGAGTGGACATTGGGGGTGAGACTGCGAATTCATCTTGCAGCTGAACATATAAAACAATAATATTGCTTAAAAAAATTAATATTTTTAATTTTCTTTGTGGTTATATATATTATAGTAATAGCAACACTAAATAATATTATTAATCAATAAAGTTTTGAAAAAAATTGAAATATTTATAATAATAACAGCTAAAATTAAATAAATAATATTACTGTAAGTATTTAATTAATATTACTGTAAGTACATAAATATAAGACTTATTAAAAAAAATTTTTAGAATTAAAATCAACAAATATTGTAAGGTACTCTGGTGCCATTTTTGAAATTTTTTAAATTATTTTTGTAAAATCGTGTGGAGGCAATGTCTGTAACAAGAATATGTATAACGCCTTTGAGATATCTAAAACCTCAGTCTCTCCCGTGACCATGATTGCTGTAAAGCATTCGAAACGTCGGGAACCCAAAATCTAAATAAATCCACGAAATAATCCGAAAAGATAGTTTTGATTAAAAAAGTAAAAAAATATTTGAATGATACCATGAATTTTCTAAATTCATTCTCTTTAATTTTTAGAGGGTAAGTTCGGTGGATGGTTTTACATGTTTTTTATTTAGATTTTTCCCTTAACTGTACGGTAATTAGTGATGTTAAAGACTAAAAAAGCAAAAACTCTAAAATGAGGTTCCGGCCATTTTGTATAAAACTTAACTCCTTAAACATTAATAAAAAAACCTGCGTGTGTACGTATGTGCTTATGTCACAACTCTCTGTATGTAAAAGGAATGCAGCTACCTTCATCATGTCGCTTTCAGCTAACTTCATCATGTCATTTTTTGGCTGTCGACGTGCGCGCGCATCATAAAAATTGTACCCCCATATTTTTTTCCAAACGTGCCAAAAAAGTATAACTTTACTAATTGAAAGTTTTTATACATATTTAATTATTGTTAAACGTTTTTCAAACTTACCAATCTATGTCCTAAATAAAAACCAGCTTCCTCAGTAGCAACTATCGGCATGTTTGTTAGAGATACGTGGAATCTAAAACAAAATTGAATGTTGTTTTAGACAGTATCTTTAATGTAACATCATCAATACACAAGGCTTATTAGATTACTATTCATATGGAAGACATTTTGCCCATCGATGGCATATTAAAATAGATAATTCAACTTTTTTTAACGTCCCACAGCTGGGGGTGGGCTTCACTTTACTACAAAAGGGATAAAATAAAAATAAATATGTTGGGACAGCACCATCTAGTTCCATGGTAAGCTATGAGGCCTGTGTTATGGATACCAGATAGTTGATACACTACACATATATAAGTTTAAATACATACATATTATAAATATAAACACCCACGACTGGAGTACAAACGTTCGTGCTCATCACACAAATGATTGCCCCCAGCGGGGCTCGAAACCGCGACCGCTGACACAGCAAGTAGGGTTACTACAAACTGAGCCAAGCGTGTCACCAAGTGCGGGTTGACTCACCTATCTCTAACGATGGTCAGCTTGAAGGTGGCCCGGAGGTGCGGCTCGTCGAGGCAGGGGAACGCCGATCGCGCGTGTGTTAACCAAAACCGAGATACTGCACAGCGACTGGTAATAATTTAATATTTCTTATTATTTTATATATATCTATATTATTCACGGAAATAAAGTTTTAATGTTTAAATAAAAACTTCTTTTCGGATTTATTTGCTTTTTATGGTTGGTTAAATGTTTATAATTAATGTAAGAAATGTGTTTTCTATAAAATCATGCATAAATAAAAACAATAATTATTATTTTATTTTATCTATACGGAAATTAAAATCAATGTTCGTATGTTTGTCCTCTATCGTCCCTAAACCATTGACCCGATTGTGATCAAACTCTGGTGGATTATTCTGTATTCGCCTGTGTAGGTTCTTGGTGCAAAAAATGATCTGTTCTTTGAACATTTGTCATTAGTCTTTTATGCTTTCCTAAACCATTCTCAAACTTATTATAGTAATATAAGTTTATTATAATAATAATAAAAACTTACTGTCTGTTAGTTCCCGCCAAGAAAAATCCTCTTTGCTTATCATTGCGCTCCAACTTCGTGATAAACCGAAGACTCAATGTATAGTTGAATTTACGTCGAAGTTTTTCCTAAAAAAAATTATAATTTTTATTATTTATAAAAAAATATTTAAAAAAGTACCTAATAAAAAAAGTTTTAAAGGTAAACTGAAAATATTTAAAAACTTACTCCATAAACGAGACTTACCCAAATTTACCCTATTAATGAAACTTACCTTAAATTCGATATACGTCTGGTCAGCCGGAGGGTAGTCTAATGATTTAACGACTTTAGGCCCTAAAGAGCCCCCAGTTTTAAATAGCGCTCTCTCGGTCACATTCATGTCACGGACATTTAAAACTACGAAAGTAGTGTCTCTGTCCACTTTAAAATCTATCGAAACTTCACCTATAAATAAAGAACAATATTTTATTAAAAAAATCTTATTTACTTTTTTATCTGTAAATTACTAAGAGCTTACGACGGGTTTGCTGACATGTTTTATAATTATTACACGTACAAACTTTGTCATTCCGTCTTACCCCTTCCTTAGGACTTCATTATTACACTATTAATAGAGGTTATTTATGTCATTATATAAATAAACTGTTAAAATTTCAACTCTTCAGATAATTATAACATTAACTATTTATACTTACATTACTTACATGTATATATTGAATTTTATTATATATTGAATTTATAGTATCTATTGAATTTTATTAAATAAAAAATTTACTAATTTTTGGTAGCCATTAAAGAAAAAAAGCTTAACTGATTATAACGGAACTTTTACTGGAGGGTAGAGAAATTTGAGTAACTGTAAACAGACTAGAATAAACTCACCCCTCAATTCTCCCGTCGTCAAATTAGGGTGCAACCACAGACTATAGTGTTTCGGTATCAAGAACGTGGGCAGTCTCGCGCCGCGCCACGGATATACCATACCGTTGCTTGCTATCCTTTCCCTGTTAAAAAACACATACATACATAAAAAAAATTGTAATAGTGTAATTATTTGTTTGCATTGGTAGCCCAATGGTAACGGGATCGCTTGAGAAATCGAGTGAAGCGGGTTCAAGTCTCGGGTCTCGCACTTCTGATATTTTCATGTGCGAATCATTTCTGACATGATTACCACTTGTCTTACGGTGAAGGAAAACATCGTGAGGAAACCTGTATGTCTGAGAGAATCTAGCAAGTTTCCAAAAGACATGCTCAAGCCGCACTTGGCCACTGTGGTGGACTATGTCTGATCCCCATATTGAAGGGTGGCGAGCGCCCAGCAGAGGGACGTTAATAAGGGCTGAATACAAATATTAGTTTTGGAAACTGGAAGAAATGTGCTTCAAATCTTTGAGTTATAGTGTAGCTGATAAACTTTCAGCAGTTATTCTCAGGACTGAAACATTTTCTGAACTGCTTATTATTACTCTATTGAGTTTTTGATAAGCAAATAAGTGTATTTCTAAATACCAAAATGGGAAAGAAGCTAACTTTTTTTGGAGTTCTCGCCAGACTTTGTCAATATATATATATGTGGATTTAATTTCCCACTTGCTTAAACGGTGAAGGAAAACATCGTGAGGAAACCTGCATGTCTGAGAGAACCTTTGAGAGAGAGAGAGAGTGAGAGAGATTTATCAAGAAATCTATAAAATACGCCCCCACATGTAACCACCGTAATGGACGTCCTCGCTTTGAGAAACAAGATTTTAGGGATTAAATAACACATTATCATCTCCCGGCACAAATTACTTGGGATCGGCGCTGTAAGTCTTCCTCTTCCATTCTCCCCTATTACCATTCATCTCACCATTTACCCCTTTCTCTTCCATGTCGTGTCTCATACATTCTATCCATCTTTTTTCAGTATTCTTCTTCCTCTCAAACCATCTATATTCATTTCCATCACTCCTCTCGTCACATGTGTTTCATCTCTTCACATGTCCATACCAACTCAGACGATTTCCTTTCAAATTCTCTGTCACTGGCATAACTTTCAAGCTTCCTCTTATGTTATCGATTTAATAACAAAATCGCATTTTAAACGTTTCGTCACATAAGAGTAATAATATTAATTTAAGCAATTTTGAAGCCAGTTTACGTTTTAAAAATATTAATTATAATAAAAATACGCACGTAAACACAATCAAGTACCAGTGTTGGCTATACGTACTTATTAGCGGATGTCGCATTCTCTTCAGATCCTGTGGGAGTCTGGCCAGGAAGCAAGTCACTTTCTACTGCGCAGGGACATTCTAAAAAGAAATACCACAGTAATTTATATACTAATATTATAAAGAGGAAAGATTTGATTTTTTGTTTGTATGTTTGTACTGAATAGGCTCCGAAACTATTGGACTGATTTAGATGAAATTTGGTAAGAAGATAGTTTAAGACCCCGGGAATAACATAGGATAGTTTTTAACCTGGAAATCATCCCTAAAGGGGGTGAAAATGGGGTTGAAATTTTGTATGGGGAATCAATCGCTAGTTATATAATAAAGTACCTGAACGACCGAACTTTGCTTGGCGTTTTATATGCGGTTCTCACAAATGTATTGCGGTAAATTTCACTTCACACTTAGTATTTGTTATATTTATATCGGTTCATAAATAAAAACATACCTATACCAATTTAAAGAATCACCAAGGGACGAACGCGAGCAAAGCGAGGGTGAGTCGCTAGTTTTTTAATGTAATTGCTTATATGAATTAAGATATTTACCTCATTCACATCGACCAACTAAATTTTATATGCCTCTAATCAATTCGCCTGAAGTACGAGTAGGGTATATTTGATTTGATCGATACTTCTTAATTATGAAAGTGACGAGCTAACAATAATCGCTCTAAGTTAAGGCACCTAATTCAATACGACGGTGGACAAATAAAAATGTATATATTCCTTAAAAATAATTATTATTTTAGTTAGCATATTAGAAGCCCAGCTTTCCTGAATGTCCTGATCACTAAGCAATGTCTCCGCGTCGCGTCTGCCTGTCTGTTTGAACGCGATAAACTAAGCTACCGAACAGATTTTTATATTGTTATCATCAATAGACGGAATGATTCAGGAGAAAGGTTGAGGTGTATTTAGTTCATTGAGGTTTTGTGTAAATTGACTGAAATATGACGATGATTGTTGAAGAAGCTTTTCGATAAGCTACGAGGCTCGTGTTATGGATACCAGATAGTTAATACACTACACATACATAACTTTAGATACACACATATTATAAATATAAACACTCACATACAAACACCCATGAGTGGAGTACAAGCATTCGTGCTCATCACACAAATGAATGCCACCAGCGGGACTCGAACACGCGACTGAGACAACAAGTAGAATCACATAAACTGAGCCAAACGTGTCATCAACAACAAAAAAAATGAAATAACAGTATCAAGTAACTAACCAGGTTGTGGCGTCGCATATACCACTAGTAGGGCAGTAGCAAACATTGCTGAAAAGACCAATGCTGCCAGACATAATGCTCGTCTTTGAGAACACACGGCTACCGGCGCATCTCCTATTTCACGTGCTTCCCTTGCTTTGTCTGTATCTGAAATTAAAAAAAATGTCAAATCAAAACAATCTACAATGAGAGAAATTATAAATATACTTAATCTACACAGACTAACCAGCACTAAGCCAGCGTGGTGGAGACTATGGCCTGATCCCCCTCGTATTGAAGGGAGGTCCACCCCTATTCATTGGCATTGGGACGATAAAAAAGGGCTGAATACAAATCTGAATTAATGTGTATTAATAAAATTGAAGTGTCTGTGTGTAATGTTAAAATAACAGCTTTTTACTAAATGCTTTATATGAAAGTAGGTATATACGGTACTTATAATCCCTCCACGACCACGGACACGCTGGCGTTACAGTTAACAATAGATTTCTTAGAAATTTAATTAATTTCTTAGAAATTTACCTGGAGGTGATAAGAAAAATACAATTTTTAAAAATTTTGTCTGTTTGTCTGCCTGTTTGTTCCGGCTAATCTGCAAAACGGCTGGACCAATTTTGACGAAACTTTCACTGGCCGAAAGCTGATATTATAAGGAGTAACTTAGGCAACTTTTATTTTAAAAAAATAATCAGGGTTCCGTGCAAAAAAATGAAAACCCATGAAATTGTGAACAAATCGACGTATAGCGAGGGAAAGTCACTAGTTTATTATATTTCTGACAATCCCAAATTATAGTAATTCGTGGGTAGACGTCGTTTCTAACAAATATAATTTTTGAGACGTCAAAAATTCTCAATTCTATGCCATTATTTTGTTTCGTGGCATTTAGGAGTGCTTTTTGAATCGAAAATCTTAGTCTCTCTTGGGGCCCTATCTTTTCAATAAACCATTAAAAAGCGAAACCAAACAACCGCGAAAAAAATCCAAAAATTTAGTCTATTTAACGTTTAGTATAGATTTCTCAGAGATGAGATATTTTCCCGCAGTAAAAAGTATCCTATATGTTGACCCGGATAACCAGCTACCATCATACCAAATCTCATCAAAATCTGTCCAATGGTTTGTTCGTGATGCGTTCCCAGACAGACAGAAAATTCTAAAAAGTATAGATTCAGCCTCTGTATCGATAATAATAATGACTATTTCAATAAGATTTCCCAAAAAAATATTTAATACAGTACAGATTCGACTCAGAATTTTATTATATGCATAGATATAGATTTTCATTGTCGAATATTCGCGTAAATCTAAGAAAGTATAATATAAGAAAAATTCATTTAGAAGCATAAACTTGAAAATGAGCATTTTTCATACTATCTCGTCGAAAGGGCTCTTAAAAGATTGCAGGGCGCTTACGTATCACCTTGAAAGTTGAAGAGCTTCGCGAAAACCGCTTGTTGGATGTTTTTCTTTAATTCATAGGGTTGCTACTTTTGTATAATTTCAAAATACTAACTTAGGTTATAGGTTCAATTCTAGACTGAAGTAAATTTTTCATTCAATAAAATATAAAAAAATTTTAATGACAGATTTCGGTCACATCATATCTCACTAAGATTAGTCACCTGCAGAAGAGTTTCACTCTCTATTCTTTGTTCTCTCATGTCTGATGGACCGATAATTCAAGATAATCGATGAGAGATCAAGGACAAGACAACAAACATTTATTTTACAGAAAACTCTAGTTATTGGGTTGTAGACTTAAATGACTTGAAAAAAAATGAAAAAGATAAAAATATCCGCCCAACTGCAACTCTGTATCTGGTAGGTACCTACTTGCAAAAATCGAAGCTACGACCTTTGGCAAAAGGACGTATCAGTCAAAAACATACACGAAGCTAACACGGTCTTAAAAGAACATTTAAAAAGAGTACTCACCAGCCAAAAAAGCCACGTCATCAAGATCTTGGTCAACCATGTTACGCCAGGCGGCCGCTGCACAAAAAAAGATAAAACGCAATGATAATGAACCCACTTCAAAAAGGAAGGCGTTCTCTATTTATATATAATATGATTTTCTATGAACGTTTTTAATCCCTTCGTCATTTGTAGATTGATTTTAATAATTGGTTTTAAAAGAGTACTTAGTCCTAAAAAAATTCACGAATAATTTGCCCGACTTAACATGAAATTATGTCCGATTATATTAAATCAGATCAAAATATATTTCATTCAAATAGACATTTACAAGCACTTTTGAATCATCAATTTTACATTTTCAAAATTTAAATTAAATATCAGTATGTAAGTCCGTGAGAATTCTACCACCAGCTCGGAAAGCAGTTCTGCTGAGAAGAGCCAGCGAGAAACTCAATAAAACACAACAAATAATAAGCCTTTGCCATGTTGAGTATAATGGCAAACTATACAATAAAAATAGAACCTCCGTCGTTTTAAATAACACATAAACATACATACAAAATTTTTACCGATGAAATTATTATACATTTAAGTTTTAGAAAGAGACAGCTCTTGCTGTGTCATAATTATTCTTATAATTATTGACATTATTTCGCTCTGTCTCGCTCGCTCTCCTGTCGCTAGTATTTTGAACCGATGAAATTATACATACTTCTTTTGGGACGTTTGGAAAAAAATATGAGAGTAATATGCCTTATTTAATTATTGATTTGTTTTAATTTAATTGCGATATTTGCCAAAGAAGTTTCACTTCAGCCGCGTGTAAAGGTTACACGCACCCATTTTTTAAACAATAAAAAAAAATTATAAGCAGGTATTATATTTATGTATTATCGTAAAATGTTCATAAGTTTGAAGAAAAATTTCAGGGATTCTTTAGTGTTCAGTGAGGAAAATTATTATAATTAGATCGTAGTGATAAAGAAAAATGAATGAAAAGCGTGGATATGACAACAATGGATTCGTTATGTCGGAGGAATATGTTTGGATGGAAAAGGTTAGTATACTAGTAATTTGTTATTTTTACAAGCTTTATTTCGATAAGTTTATGTTCTTTTACAGTTACTTTGACAATTTCCCAATTCATATTTCACTTTTTTTGTTCTGTTACGCCAAAGAAGTATAATTTCTTACGTGCGTACATAAGTACACACACGTCTTTTTATTAACTTCCAGAAAGAGACAGCAAGAATAATTATTGACCTTATTTCGCTTTGTCCCGCTCGCTCTCATTTGATTCGTTTTTTTAATTTAATTAGTACGTTTTCCAAACTCACCCTTAGCGGATCCGTTACGATCGGCCTTATACTTGCCGATTGGCTCCATTTGAATACCATCCATTTCACGACCACGGCATGCCGATTACCTGAAAAAATATATTGTAATGTGAAAATAATATTAGTTAAATAGGCAATGGTAACTCAGTGGTAACGCGATCGCTTGGGAAACCAAGTGAAACTGGTTCAAATCCCGGATCACTTCTGATACTTTCATGTGCGAATCATTTCTACACCACTTGTCTTACGGAAAAAACTTCCTTCAGGAAAACAATGTGTGGAAACCTGAATTTCTGAGAGAATATAGAAGGCTCGAAAGACATGTAAAGTCCGCCCGCACTTGACCAGGCGTGGTGGACTATAGCCTGATTCCGCTCGTATTGTAGGGAGGCCCACCCCATGATGAATGCAACATGTTATTTGGTTTTTACTATCCCACTGATGGTTTTGTTAGATTCATTAGGAACTTTGCAACTAAATCCTGAAAGTCGATTAAATTTTCTTCATACTATCGTATTGATTTGAAACTTTGACAATACAAGCATTTTTTCTACCGATCTGATCTATTGATGGAGCAAGGATGCAGATTATGAGACCCTTTAATGGCTACGCGTAAAAAATTGTTTCCTTTTTACTTAGGTAATAACCGGTTTTTCATTGTATAGCTTTCAGCAAAACCTACGACACTCAAGACTGTCAGTATCACTGTACGGTGTGTTGTTGGAGGTAAGATGAAACAATCGAATTCCCAAATAATAATGAATATATAGGTATTTTGTTAACCATCGAATATGATTTTTATCTATACATACGAGTATAATAAAATTCTAGCCGAGTCGATTTTGTACATAAATATTTTTTGGAAAATCTTATTGAAATAGTCATTATCGATGCAAAGGCCGAATTTATAGTTTTTAGAATTTTTATCCGTCTGTCTGGGAACGAATCACGAGAATACCACTGGATGGATTTTGATGATATGGTGATAGCTGGTTATCCGGGTCAACGTATAGGATACTTTTTACCGCGGGATAATATCTCAGGAAGAAATCTATACTAAACGTTAAAACGTAGCTAGGGACGAACCCGAGCAGAACGGGGGTGAGTCGCTAGTATATAAAGGATTTTTTATTCAGCCCTTTTTTTTAACGCCCCACTGCTGGAGGTGGGCCTCCCTTCAATATGAGGGGGATCAGGCCATAGTCCACCACGCTGGCCAAGTGCGGTATGGTACTTCACATGTCTTTCGAAAACTTGCAAGGTTCTCTCAGACTTGCAGGTTTCCTCACGATGTTCCCCTTCACCGTTAGGCAAGTGGTAATCATGTTAATAATGATTCACACATGAAAATATCAGAAGTGCGAGACCCGGGATTTGAACCCGCTTCACTCGGATTCCCAAGCGAGCGCGTTACCATTGGGCTACCACTGCCTTAAAAAGGATTACAATTAGGAAAATATAAAATATTATATTATAGAGTTTTAATATTAATTAGTAAAATCTAAACATGCATGCATCAAATCACGGTTAATTTCTAAGAATGAAATTTTTCTCTTACGTGTAACGACAGAAAATTTAATTTACATCAATATAAACTTTAAACAACTTTCATAAATTAACGAATGCGTAGTCACGTTTTGTTTTGGAAGCATTTTGAAAATGGCGGTTATTTTTATGTATCTAGCTATGTCAGGTACTCAGATGTCATGGAAATCAAATGTCATGGAAATCAAATGTCACGGAAATCAAATGTCATGGACAGAGTCTCATGGAAATAAACATGGAGCCAAACAATAATGTTTTAAAATAGGATAGAAATACTATTAGAATACTCATTACAAATTATATGTGAATAAATAAACCTACCAATAAAAAAATATAAATCAAATGCGAGCCGAATTCGCACACGAAGGGTTTCCTACAATTGTACTTGTACGTTTTATTAATAAGTATGACCTTTACTCTATGCATGTAGTGTATTAACTTCGATGTTCGATTACAAAGGTTAACAAAAATGGTTCTTGTATTTTTATTTTTATTATTTTTATTATCTGTTGTTATAACGGCGAAAGAAATACGTACAGTGTGAAAATTTCATTTATCTAGTAGTTCATGAGATACAGCTCTCTGACAGACGGACGGACAGACAGCGGAGGCTTAGGGTTCCGGTGGCACCCATGAAATTTCCGTTATCATTTAAAGAAAGTAAACAATCTGTATGTCAAAATTGAGAGAGAGAGAGCACGTCACGCTACTATATTTGACTTTGACATTTTTTTGGCAGGCTCCGTCTATGTAATTTTCTCTCTCTCTCCATTTTCTCTCTCTCTCCATTTTCTCTCTCTCTCCATTTTCTCTCTCTCTCCATTTTCTCTCTCTCTAAATAATGAGTATGGTCGATTTTTGACCACTGAACGAACAATAGTTAGATTAAATAGCCTACTCCGAGCTGTAGCAGTAGTTTCGAACTGGTAGTAGACTCATGACGTTCATTAAAAAAATGGTAATAATTTAATGCTGAATAAAATATTTTGAAATTTGAAAATTTGATTTTTTTTTATAATACGCAGTAATTCTTATAATATGTTAGATACTAGATTACCTTTTATAGTATATACTAGCGACTTACCGTCGCTTCGCTCGGGTGCTCCCCTAAGTACGTTTTATTTTTTAAGCGGAACCCAAATTCTTTTTCTAAAATATAAGTAGCCTTACTCCTTATAACATCAAATATCTGCCAGTGTAATGCCCGATTTCACCAACGACACTTAAATTTAAGGGATCCCCTAAGCATGGTTAGGGGGCTGTTAAGGGACAGTTTCTGTTTCACCTAAATATTAAAAGGCCCCCTAAATTTAGGTGCTCGAAATATGGGCTTAAAGACGATCGTAAAACGAAATTTTATGCAGGGGCTAGTTTAGGGGACTTTTAAGGTAGTGATCCCATACGTAGGTGATAGCTTATGGGTTGTTGGTGAAATCGGGCATAAGTCTCTACGTTCAACAGTTAAAATCAGTTCAACCGTTTCGGAGATTAGCCGGAAAAAAAGACAGACAAAATTTTTAACAATGGTATTTTTCTTATAAATACCGTATATAACTTCATAATATTCATTTAGTGAAAAGCAGTTATTTGGACATTACAAATAAATATACACTTCAATTTTATTTATCTATATAGATGTACTAAAGCAGCTATACTCAAACTGCGGCCCGCGGGCTGCATGCGGCAGCTTCAAAAATCGCATTATAATATATCTTTGTTAAAAAAGTAACTAGATCGTTAACTTGGAATTACGTTTTCATTAAGACCTAAATAATTTTCGCTTGCGGCCCTTGACACCATGACTGAAACGTGTTTGTGGCTTCTATAAAAAAAAGGCTGAGTATGGCTGTACTAAACACTGCATTTTGTTACAACGATTGTATTTTTCTTCTAAGTCTTTCCCGACTGACGCAGCTTGTTTATAAAAAAAGAGCACAAAGAGGGGTTTCCCCATTAACAGTAAAAAGCACAACTGGGAAAACAAAAACGATCCCCTTCATAAGAGAAAAGGTAAAGAAAACTTCTATTCATGCGTGAATAGGGTTGAACATGGGCATGTTTTCTTTTAAGAAATTAAATTTATCTATTATTTATTATTTATATATTATAAACAGAAAAAAAAAGTTTATTTTGTTTCTTTGTTTGTTAGTATCTAATAAGCTCCGAAACTATTGAACCGATTTAGATGAAATTTGGTAAGAAGATAGCTTGAGACCCTGAGAAGGATATAGGAATGTTTTATCCCGATAATCATTTCTTAATGGGGTGAAAATTTGTATGGAAAGCAACCTAGGGACAAACTCGAGCGAAGCGAGGGTGAGTTGCTAGTAATTAATATTGTCAGTTTATTAAAAAAAGTTTTATTGGGTCATGTTCATAAACGTTTTGTCAGATAACTTTGACGTTTGTGATCATCTTTCAAAAATAATGTACTACACTACCCTAGGCAAGTTATTTTAAAAAATAGGTCATTTAATCAAAATATCAAAATGGTATAAGACTTACTAATTAATTATTTTTCCATAAAAAATGTTATTGCTTATTTAGTTGCAAAAGGAACTTATTTCAGAAAAACTTTTACCTGAATATGTGCAAAAATATTCGCTTTACCATAAAAGAAAGACAGGCAGATATGTTAGCATGAGGTAGAGAGTGACGCTCTTCGAAGTGCATTAGAGTGAGACAGACTGACATTTTATTTTTAAAGTGTTAGAGTTAGAGAGAGAACAATTCCAAAGTATGATATGATTACCATCAGGTCAGCAACAACGTGCATTTGCTTGAGAAAACAAACGAAAACGGGTTTAAATCTCGGGTCTCGTACCTTTATTATTCTCATGCGCGAATTTATTTTCAACGTTAATCTTGTTGAATGATTCGCACAGGAGAATATCAGAAGTACGAGACCCTTGCAACAACATCGTGAGGAAGCCTGCATGTGTGAGAGAACAGAAAATTTTTTCCGCCAACCCGCACTAAGTCAGCATGGTGGACTAAGGCCAAATCTCCCTCATATAAATGGGAGGGCCACCACCAGCAGTAGGACTTAATATAAAAAGGGCTGAAATAATACTTTAGTGGTGATATTTTACTTTTGAATTAAAAGGGAAAATGTTCAGGGAAATTAGTAGTGAGTTTAATTTAAGTGCTTAATAAAAGTGTGGAAAACGAGCGCTTTTGGTTCAAACACAAGGTGTCGGGGCGTAAGATGTAATTACGTACGCAGTCAACGTAACGACTCTGAGTGATGTTTGTTGAGTTTTCTAATTAACGTCTATATAGTACCCTACATTGGTTGCCTGGCCCGGTTTCACCTGGTTATTTTTATTTAATACTTTCTTATATTTTCGCGAATATTTGATATCCATTCTATTAATATTATGAACGTGAAAGTGTGTATTTTTTGTGTGAAGATAGTTGGAGGCCTGGAGAGGGATATAGGCTACTTTTTATCGTGGAAGATTCTCTTATTCCCACGGGGAAAACACGTTATAATACAACCCAAAAAAAATTATGCTCAGAATTACTTGAAACTTGGTATTCATATTCTTCAATACATTTTAGCATTTTTCGAATTTTATCCCATAATGGGGTAAATAGGGGATGAAAGTTTGTATAAAACCTAAATTTTTAGAGCTTTTTTGTAGTTTTAGCACGAGTGAAGCCGCGTGTTCTGCTAGTTAAATAACACTATCTTTTCGGATATTTCACGGACTTATTTGGATTTTTGATTCCCGAGTCCTTGTTACAGACAGTGCCAACTCTCAAAATTACAAAATGATTTCAAAAATACAAAAATGGCTCCAAAGGAAATTTTAAATTGAATTTAAGGCTTGAATAATTTTTTAATACTTTCTTAATACCCGATTTTTTGACATTTTAAATAAAACAATTTTTTCGTATTTTGTCACGGTTTTATATGAATTTTTCTTCCAGACGTTTTGAATGCTTTAAAGCAAATATCGACACGGGAGAGTAACGTCTCGGACATCTAAAAAGTTATTACTTATATAGTTTATTAGATAATTGTATTTGGTATCTACCTACAAAACTATAAATAATTTGTAAGAACACAGAAAAAACCCGCACCAAAGCACCTTACAATAATATCCTCCCGGCCGATTTCGGCCACAGCGGCCAATCTTACCGAAACTTACCATCTGGGTAGGATATATTATAGTGCAGTGTATGTGTGTGTGAGAGAGAGAGATACACAAGTGCACTCTCTATTCCTGTCACTATCAAATTCCAATGGGACAACACTTCAACATGAGAGTTAAGGCGCAGGAGCGAGGACTTCACGCGCTTTCTGTGACTTGGGGATAAACACCACCAACTTCCCAACTCCGGTCTGTCACTGAGAATTTCTTTACAGAAAAACTCAAATTAAATTATAAAAAGTTTCAATTTAATTACCGATTATCAAAATCCACATGTTATTTATACTAATATTATAAATGCGAAAGTTTGCGAGGATGTACGGATGTCTGGATGTGTTGATGTATGGATGTTTGTAATTCTTTCACACAAAAACTACTGAATGGATTGTAATGAAACTTTACAATAATATAGCTCATACATCAAAATAACACATAGGCTACTAAAATATACGATTCCCGCGGGATAGATTTGATTTTGTTTTTCTAGAGATGGACGCGAGTGAAGCAAGGGCAAGCCGTTAATATTTATTTATATGTAAATGCAAAAAATAAAAACTCTTTTGTTATTTTTTTTTATACAATTTCATTTCAATTACAATTCATTAGCAATAACTATATAAAGTGACAACCCTAACAAGCATGTGTGCTCCCTATCTGCGTAAACAATCCTTTACACATTTAAACGAGACTTGTGAAGACCTACAGCTTTTGTTATATTATGCTCATACAAAATATTCTTATTAGCTTTTTAACTCCATTGCCAAGGAAGGGTTATGTTTTTCACGCGTACCTTGTATATTTCTATGTATGTATGTTTGTTTTCTTTATTACGTCGTATCTTCCAAACGGCTAGATGGACTGGGGCAGTTAGGTATCGTTTCGTCATTATCATCGTATATCATCATAAGATTCGTCTCAAAAACCCAAGTGTCCTCAAATGAGTGTTTAAAAAAAACAAAATGGCGGTTTCTTGGCGTCAATTTGTGTTTTGAAAATTTTTTTACCGAACCAATTGAGTGGAGCATCAAAATACAGAGTTTTTAGGAGTAATTACAAAAATATATGCAACTTATATGTTTAAAAGTAATTTAGGATGAGAAATCTATACCTACATATAATAAAATTGTAACTAAGTCCCCAGACAGACAGAAAAAAAACTGAAAATTATAGATTCGGCCTCTGTATCGATAATAATATCTATTATAAGATTTTCCAATAAATATCTAAATATTTTTTATTCTAATATTTTCTAAATGTTTTCTGTCTGTCTGGGGACGCATCACGATAGTACCACTGGACACATTTTGATGAAATTTAGTATGATGATAGCTGGTTCCGTTAAAAAAAACATACATAGAGACGCACCCGAACGAAGCCAGGGTAAATTTCTAGTATATATATAAACTGCCAGAGCGGAGTGCCCACCAACGTTAGTATAAAAATAAGTAGATAAATACGAAACAAAAGAAAAGACGTAGTATCAATAAATAAGTTCCCAAGGAGCCATATCAAACATGAAATCGTAACTTACAAATACATATCTCGAGTCGTACCTATACAAAATATCATTTTTTTTTTATTTTACTCCTTTTACATGTCAGATATCCCCTAAAATTAAATCTAATCACGAGGATATGTAATCTTTTTAATCTCATAAACTCCCGTCCTGTGCAAAATCGAATAACGCGAACTTCGACATCGATGGGAAATTGGCAATATGGAGATGAAATTTTTAATCTAGATGCCAAAAAGGAGAACCTCCTTTTCGTAATGTTATTTTAACATTCTTTAAATTCATTTGAATTTGATTGATTATTTTATAATTAATTTATTATGTCTATAACTAGCGACTTATACTCGCTTTGCTCGGCTGCGTCCTAAATTGCTCCGTTTTAACTTTTTTGAACAGAAACCTATTTTTTTTCTAAAATAAAAGAAGCCTAAGTTACTCCTTATACCATTAGCTATCTGCCAGTGAAAGTCCCGTCAAAATCGGTCCAGCCGTTTCGAAGATTAGTCGGAACAGACAGACAGGCAAAAAATTTTAAAAATTATGTTTTCCTTTTAAGTACCGTATATAATTTCATATGCATTTAGTAAAAATCTGTTCTTTTGACATTACACACAGACAATTCAATTTTATTTATCTGTAGGTATAGCTACATAAAAATTTAAAACTCTGCCATTATAATTTGTTACGTTTAATTCGGAGGAGTTGAACTGAAGCTAATAATTCGTTGAGATACTTTAAAGTACGCATCAAAAATCAGTGCAAAAGTACCTACCTAAATCTATACATATAATAAAATTGTAACTAAGCCGAATCTGTACATTAAATATTATTTGGAAAATCTTATTGAAATAGACATCGTTATCGATACAGAGGCCGAATCTATAGTTTTTAGAATTTTTGTCTGTCTGTCTGTCTGTTACCGCATCACGAAAAAACCACTGGACAGATTTTGATGAAATTTGGTATGATGATAGCTGGTTATCCGGGTCAACATATAGGATACTTTTTACCGCGGGAAAATATCTCATTTCTGAGAAAAAATACAAAAACTGCATTGTAAGAGTATACTAATATGTAAAACCTAAGAATTTGGTTTTTGGTCATCTGAACGCGGGCGGAGCCGCGGGCAATGCTAGTCAATAAATAAAATAATTCAGAACGTTGTAATAATCTTACTGGCTAATTTTGGTTATCCATATTATATATAAAAAAATTGAAGTGTCTATTTGTAATGTCAAAATAATAGCTTTATACTAAATTGATATGAAATTTTATACGATACTTATAAGAAATAACATTCTTTTAAATTTTTGTCTGTCTGTATTTTTATTTTGGCTAATCTCCGAAACGGCTGGACTGACTTTGACGGGTCTTTCACTGGCAGATAGCTGATGTTATAAGGAGTAACTTAGTCTACTTTAAAGTTTCCCTCAAAAAAAATGTACTCGCGTGTAAAGGGACGCACCCGAGCGAAGCAAGAGCAAATCGCTAGTATTTTGATAAGAATACTTACTACAGATTTGTATAGTCAAAAATGTAAACAAACATATAAAAAATTGAATTATCTAAATCTTAAGTTCATAATTTAGCTATGAATGCCAAAAGATTATACCTAATCATATTCTTTTGGGTGTTGAAAGCATGGCTCAGAGGCATTTTACGTCGTTTTATAAATCAGTAATATCATAAAACTCTAATACAAAAGCTAAAACTTAAAATAATGCCATATTAGAATGATAATTGTATAAAAAATAATAAGATAATAAATAAAACATACCATTTGTTGAAGTCTCACTTGAAATATTTAGATCAAAATAAACACTTTTCTCACAAAACAAAGACACGTCTGTATCCGACCACGGTCATGTGGAAAATGCCAAGCGAAATCGATTTTCCGAGCTAAAGCTAAGTTAGACAAGGACGGATGTATCTAAAATGTATCGCGTTAGAGAGAGACGTTAGATGCATATGTGTGTGTTGCATTGAACCCTTGGAAACAGGGTGATTTGCTCCCTTACTACATGTTTTCGAAAAGTACGTGTTTTTTTATAGTTTACTTTTTAAATGTATTGATTTTTTTTAGTAAATCAAGCATTTTGCAATATAAATATGGCATTTTTAGGATTCCCTATTACTAAGCCTCCGCTGTCCGTCCGTCCGTCTGTTAGAGAGATGTATCTCATAAACCGTAGTAGGTAGAGAGTTGAAATTTTCACAGAGTGTGTATTTCTACGAGTATTGCTGCTATAACAAATATGTAATAAAAAACCAAGATGGCTAATTTCAAAAAGGCTGCAATGTAAATTAAAAAAAGTCGATTATGGTACGGAACCTTTCGTGTGCGAGTCCGACTCGCACATTACTTAAGTACATAATATAAATATTTCTGTTTTTTTCCAAGATTGTCTACCTTAGGAAGTTTTAACTATTGTAAATGTGAAAGTTTGTCTGTTTGTATGTTTGTTACTCTTTCAAGCCAAAACGGCCGGACGAATTTTGATGAAATTTACTACACAGATTGACTATAATCTTATTTTTTAATGTTGGGAAATGCATTTACGCATGTATACAGATGTTTATATGGGACTCACTGTCTAGAAAAGTACTACTCACTAAAACCCTATAAAAACTCCCCCATCTTAATGGGATGTCGCAGGGTCCCTTACGCACTCAACTACAATACCCCGACGCGACGGCAGGTCTACCGAAGCAGACCACACAACCAATGGGTTGCTCTTTCGGTCTACTCTGCTGAGAAGTACCAGGAGCAACCCGTATGGCACACCGCAAGCGAAATATCAACCTTCCAGTGTGTTTTGGCTTAATGCCCGGCTGGGTTGCCAGACGCTAATAACCTCCCCACCACGAATACATCGGGGAGAGGAGGTAGATTATGGCCTGGAGTCACACATAGACTGCAAAATGTCCCTAAGAACATATCCAGGCAAACCAAGGAAAAGTTCTTAGTAAATAAAAAGTGTCCAATAAATTAATTCTTTCTATAAAATTCAAATCAGTTAACCAATAAAAAACCAAATGAGAACTTATAGTAGGTAAAAAAAATGTTTTCTCAGTAGTTTCCTAGTACCAGATAACTAGAGCAGTGGGGTTTTTAGGGATGCTGCTTCTTAGCGATCTTTCGCGACGTGAAATGACAATGTTGATCAATATTTTATCATAATTTTTGTAATCCATACTAATATTATAAATGCGAAAGCTCTGTTTGTTTGTTTGTTTGTTTAATTGTTTGTTACTTTTCACGACTAAACGCCTGAACCGATTTAGATGAAAATTGGTATAGAGATAGTTGAAGACCCTAGGAAGGACGTAGGATAGTTTTTACCCCGGAAATCATCTTTTAAAGGGGTGGATGGGGAATAAATCATTTCTCACGTAAGATATATAAAACTCATCATATTTAGTTCATACTGTATATATAGTCCATACTAACCGTCAAAACGTACTCAGAGACAAAGCCGAGCGAAGCGATGGTGAGTCACTAGTTAAAAACACAACACTGACTGATTACACTGACGCTCTTTAAAATAAATTGACGCTTCAAAAGTGCTTATAATAAGTCTATTTGAATAAAGTTTCATTTCATTTCAACTTCTAAGTAACAATTTTAAACCAGAATTGAATTGTTAGATGGGTGAAATTCTACGTCTTGATTTTTTTGTGATTCCGATGTATATCTAACCGTCGCGTTAATTTATTAGTAGTTTAAAAAATCTGTCAAGTGTGAATTGAAGTGCAATTCGCTCACGAAGGGCTCCGTACCGTTGTGCATGTACTTTTTATTAATACCACTTTTACTCTATATATGTAGTATATTCACATAGATGATCGATTACGAACGTTAAAATTTTTTTCTTGTATTTTTAATTTTTTTATTTTTATTTTTTGTTGTTAAGCGGTAATAGACAAACATACTTGTGAAAATTTCAACTCTCTTCCTATTACGGTTCATGAGATACAGCCCTCCGACAGACAGACGGACGGACAGCGAAGGCTTAGTAATAGGGTTCCGTTGGCACCTTTCGGGTATGGAACCCCAAAAAACAGTTAATCTATACTAATGTCGCAAACTAAGGAATAATATAGACATACTGTCATAGAACTGGCCTAAGGCCAGCGTAGTGTAACTATGGCCTGATCCCCGATTATTGACGGGAGGCCCACCACCCGCAGTGGGGCATAAAAAGGGCTGAATACATTATTTCAAAGGTAAATTATATTTTTTAATACGTACCTTTATTATATTCAAAATAAAAAAATTAAAAAACTAGGTAGGTATCTATTTTTTTTATTTGTATGAAGTATTTTGTCAAAGGTGAACTCGAACTGTAGGATCTGCCTACAACAGGTACAATTTCCGTGTTCAGATCTCGAGGGATTATTGAAAGGGTTCAAAAGGGTTTTTCTCTCATAATTTCCCCTTCATATAGGATATTACGTTTAATTAATAGACCTAGTGCAGTCAAAGCTCGTGTGTTTATGTCACAAGTTACGTATTCGATTCTCGACCAACTCTATTATATGCAAAATCTACACTAATATTATAAAGAGGTAAATTGTATTATTGTTTTATTGAATCATTTATTTCAGGCAATATTTACAAAAGGACCTAAATATGTAAACAGATGCCCATAGCATATATACCTTAAAACTAAAGTTTGTGAGTTTATATGTAAAGGTTAATCTCCGAAACTACTCATCCGATACTGAAAATTCTTTCACTAATATCAAGCTACGTTACCGCCGAGTGTTATAGACTATTTTTTTATTTCGATAAAAATGTATTTATTGGTAGAAATTATAATTACTTATATTGAAAAAAAATGGCCGTTGAAGTACTTTTGTTTAGGCACCTAAGGATGCATTTGTACTGTACTACCTAGTTATAGACGGCGCTTTTTACACTTTATGAGTTATTTACTAATGTTAAAAATGCTAAAATCCACGGAAATTAATCTTAAAGTTATTCTTATAACATAACGTCAACTTATATTTAAAATCTAATAAGCCGCTAAGCTTCACAGTGCGCTAAAAAGTACATCCTCCTTATATTATAAAAGTGAAAGTTGGTGAGGATGGATGGATGGATGTTTGTTACTCTTTCACGCCAAAACTGCTGAACGGATTTAGATGAAATTTGACAAAGAGATAGATTATAGTCTGGAATAGCACATAGGTTACTTTTTAAACCGGAAAAATACAGTTCCCGTGGGATAGATTTGTTTTTGTCTAGGGATGAACCCGAAGCGAATCGAGGGTGAGTCGCTAGTACATTATAGGTATAATGTACATACAATCGATAAAAACGTTTTAACAAAAAAATAAAAACTGACTTCAAACAAAAGCACTAAAAAGTAAAAAATAACTAATTGGTAGTTTTCATTTACTATACATACCTAATCAAATATTTTCGAAGTCGGTGTGCTTTGCTTTGTATCGGCTTAATATTTTTATAACCTTTTTAATATTTTTTTGTAGTTTTAGCGCGAGCGGAGCCGCGATTTCTGCTAGTAATAAATAAATATGTTTAGTATGCAATATTGATTAAAAAGGTTTATTATATTTTTATTAATATTTTTAAATTTTTTAATTAAATCGTGTTCAAGCAACAGTTTCCAAGCAAAATCGTAACTATCAAAATTGCAACTCAGCAACTGACAATTGACAATTGACATTATATTGTTTGACATTTCTTGTAACAAGCGCGTTCGGCGGTTGTTAATTTCGTATTTTCTGTGTTATTTCAACGTGATATTAGCTTTTAATTATAAAAATGGCTGTGAGTATACTAAAATGAAATATTTAATAAATTTCTTGCGTTATTTACAATAATGCATAAATGATACGCAACTTTGTCGAGACTAACCTCAAAATTTATGTGTATTGATTCAAATTCGTTTGTTTTGTTTGACTTTTAATATCATATCTTTTGATTTTATTAATTTAACAATTTAATTTCAGTCGTTAGCAGCAGCTCAAGTTCAAGAAGTACGCTCCATAACGCGTATAGAACGTATTGGCGCACATTCTCACATACGCGGGTTAGGCTTAGATGATGCTTTGGAACCTAGAGCTATATCTCAAGGCATGGTGGGTCAAAAAATGGCAAGAAAAGCCGCTGGCGTCATATTACAGATGATTCGAGAAGGTAATGATCAAACTGTTGTCATAGTAACATTATGTTTATGCTTATAAAATATGGGGATTTCCCTTTCATAATTATATTTGTTACAAATGTCATTCATAAAGAAATAATAAATAGTAATAGTATTTATAGATTTATTTTCTTCTTTTTAGTGTATTAAAATAAAACCTTGTTTTTAATTAAAAATGTTTCTTTTTGCTATTCATTTATTTACGTAATCTTTTGAATGATTCATGGTGTGGGTGCACTATTTAAGCACAAAATTTTGTGTCTTTCTGCTGTTGTATGCCTTTGACTCTTAAGAGAATCTCTGCATAAATATAATTTGGTATCTGTACTGTTAACCATTGAGCAATTGCTTTGTCTGGAGCCAATCCAATAATTATAATAATTATTGTAAAAATTTACCATCATCAGAATAGCATGAACATGTAAGATTTCTATTCTATAAGATAGGAGGAAGTGGTTTTAATTCAAAAACTTGCTTCACTTTATATACATTTGTGCAATCCGTAGGCAAAATAGCAGGCAGAGCAGTATTGCTAGCGGGTCAACCCGGTACTGGAAAGACAGCAATAGCCATGGGTCTTGCACAAGCGTTAGGCCCAGACACACCTTTCACTAGCATGGCAGGTGAGTCAGACTTTTTGAGTACATATGTGTGATCACTTATGTGATTTACTTTATAAAATTTGTTTTCTAAGTCTTCTATAGTGGTCTCGTATAATTTTTAAAGAGATATTCGATATCTAAGTATAAATTCATTTTATATTTAACTAATTTTGAAACTTAATATTAAATCTATACAAATAATATAATTCTGATTTCAATCTGTACTTTACATTAAATATTTTTTGGAAAATCCAATTGAAATACTCATTATTATCAATACATATACCGAATCTGTAGTTTTTAGAATTTTTGTCTTTCTGTCTTGGAACGCATCACGAGAAAACCACTGGACCAATTTTGATGAAATTTAGTATGATGATAGCTGGTTATCCGGGTCAACAAATAAAATGTTTTTTACTGCAGGAAAATATCCCATCTCTGAGAAATCTATACTAAACATTAAATCTAGTATACATGTATATTTGGTTTTAGGATCTGAAATCTACTCACTTGAAATGAGCAAAACCGAAGCGTTAACACAAGCAATAAGAAAGTCGATAGGCATTCGCATTAAGTAAGTAATCATAATTTATTAATATCTTCTATATAATAGATAAAAATGAATGTTTCTTTGTATATTTGGACTCTATACATTCCTAAAGGCTAAGTCATTGATCCAATTGTGATAAAAAAAAATTCTATTACAAACATACAAAAAAATATTTATTTTTCTCTTTATAATATTAGTATAGATATCATAGTATAGGTTATATAATATTTAAAAAAACATGTGTGCAGATAGGTACATAAGAAGTTAGACTTTGTCTTATTAGCACAAAAATAGCTAAATATTTCATCCCGTATGTCACAACTATCTGTTAGTAAAAGGAATGCAGCTAACTTCATCATTTCGCTTTTTGGCTGTCGGTGTGCGCGTGCATCGTAAAAATTTTATTCTCATAATTTTTTCCAAATGTGCCAAAAGAATAATAGTATAACTTCAATAATCATCAACTTATTATCTATTCAATGCTAAATTAAATTCTTCTTTTTAATTATTCTCTTTTTTACAGAGAAGAGTCAGAGATAATAGAAGGAGAAGTAGTAGAAGTTGTAATAGAGAGAGCAGTAGGTAGTGGTGGAGCGAGGACTGGACGGCTAACTTTGAAGACCACAGATATGGAAACCAATTATGATATGGGGACTAAGATGATTGATTCGCTTTTAAAAGAAAAAGTAAACATTGTTTTATTACCTATATATAATACTTAATATAAAAAAAATTATAACAAAAATATGTTCTAGTACAATAAGTACTTTTTAAGTTAATTTAATTTTAGTATAATAATAATCACATTAATTCTTATTATTTAATAAATAAAATTAATATCACAATGTATAAATAATTTCTGCTTAAACTATTAGATTAAATATCAAATGGGTAATCTTTGGTAATACTTGTTATATTTTGGTAATCATTTCTTCCTCAATTAATGTTGTATTACCTACATAGATAATTAGTTGTTTATGTTTTAGGTACAAGCAGGTGATGTTATAACCATAGACAAAGCGACAGGGAAAATCAATAAGTTGGGACGTAGCTTTGCCAGAGCCCGAGATTATGATGCCACAGGTTATTGTTTTTTTTATCTATAGATTTGTTTTTTTTTAGATTACCTTTAAGTAGGTTATTTTTGGCAATGTTTTGTGTTGTATTTTTTTTTAATTAGAATCTTAAATATATTCATAGACTAGGGACTCACTCTCGCTCGTGTTCGTACCTAGGTGATTTTTAAATTGATATAACTTTTTTATTTATGAACCGATTGACAAAACAAATACTAAATTTTAAGTGAAACTTTACATTAGTGAAAACCGCACCTAAATCGGTTAAGCCGTTTATGAGATTAACGTGCACGCTTGTGAGCCGTTAATGAGTTGAGTCCGAATGTGTGTAGTGTTTATATTTATAATATGTATGTATTTAAAGTTATATATATGTAGTGTATCAATTATCTGGTATCCATAACACAAGCCTTGTAGCTTACCATGGAACTAGATGGTGCTGTGTTAATATCCAATGTGTGTGTATTTATTTATATTTATAATTATCAGGACAGCAAGCCCGTTTCGTTCAATGTCCCGAGGGTGAATTGCAGAAGCGTAAAGAAGTGGTCCACACAGTCACCCTACACGAGGTGGATGTTATTAATTCAAGGACACATGGCTTCCTCGCTTTGTTTTCTGGTAAGTTATAATAGACTTGTAATTTTCATAGGGATCTCTAATTTTTATTAAAAAAAAATCGGGTGGGGCTGTGTCGGCGCATACCGCCGTTGGTTTAACGTGAAACGTCTTATTTTCACGAGTCGCTTGTAGTGGTTTTTATAAATATTTTTCATATTTGAAAAAAATATCATGCATATAATTTTTCAAACAATAACAACGGTTACAATGGCAACCTAATGCAACCTATTTCGTTAAGGTCCACTTTTTTGACCTGATATGATACAGGGTCTCAAACTATCTTCTTACCAAATTTAATCTAAATCGATCGAGATCAGTAGTTTCGGAGCCTATTCGATACAAACAAAAAAAAAAACAAAAAAAACTGGTCTTTATAATATTAGAATAGATAATAGAATAGCAAAATGATATCTTTACTTTTATTATATGTTATTTTTTAATTTATTATCTGTTCCTGTATCTAGTAATTGGAATTAAAAAAAAATCATTTCACAGGTGATACTGGTGAAATCAAATCTGAGATTCGCGAACAGATAAACAGTAAAGTGGCCGAATGGAGAGAGGAAGGGAAAGCCGAGATGATACCGGGTGTTCTGTTTGTTGATGAGGTAAATGAAAATTTTTATTATTACTGGTCTATTTAAGTTTTAATCTTTGTTTGGTAGTTTGTGTGTGTGCTTGCGTTAATTACCGCGACAAAATCCGAAAAAATAGGTTTATTTATAATATCAAATATTCGCTGTAGGCGACTTTTTATATTTAAATAAATCTTTTTATGAAATTAGAAAAAACTATATGTACATGTCTAGACTTTTGAACTTTGGTTAATTCGAGACATTTTGAATCTGTGCTTATACTGCTGTGATCAATGAATTACTTTTTAAATATAATATAAAATGTAGTCTCAGTGAGATTGGCCGCCGTGGTCGAAATAGGGAATATGTGTTATTATTTTTGATTTTTTATACAATATCTAACTTAAATAATTGGGAAAAAATATCCAGCTCCAAAATCTAAAATTTAGTAAAAAAAATTAGAAATATCACACAGATACGGATACTTTAAAAGTCCGCCATTCCTTGCGCTCGGCGTGACGTCACAATGTGATGTACACAAAGACATGGCGGCTTTTGTTTGTAGCAACAACATCGCATCGCTCTGTTATGATATACTCTGACGTCACATTCGGTCTGACCAATGACGTGCGTTTCAACTACTTTGAATTTCCCACCTATATTTGCACTTTTTAGTAAATATTTTCTTGATCAAAAAGAAATTACATTAAAAAATATTGATATAGGCTTAATTCAAAAGCAATAAAGATTATAAAAAAAAATTCACCTTTATTTAAATCACACGCATCTCCATTGGTCGGAAGTACATCAGTCATTTTACTCTTCTTTTTATTTCCAGGCACACATGCTGGACATAGAATGCTTTTCGTTCCTAAACCGCGCGTTAGAGTCGGAAACCGCGCCCGTAGTGATAATGGCGACCAATCGCGGAATTACCCGTATCCGTGGGACTAACTATAAAAGTCCCCACGGGATTCCCTTGGATTTGCTGGACAGAATGATAATTGTTCCCACAACGCCCTACAGCCACCAGGAGTTGCGGGAGATATTGAATATCAGGTTGGTAATCATTTATTATATGTTGGTAATATTTGGTAATTTGTGTTGTTTTTTTGTTTGTTGGCTTAGACTCTAAGCCTTAAAGAGTTGGGTTTTTGGAAAAATAAACGCAGTTTTAATGAAAAGTAAACATTCGTTTTTATTTTCCATTCATATTCTTACAACATTTAAATTATTTCATTTGAAACAATATTGCTAGTGAAATAAACTTACATTTTGACAAAACTTAATATTATATATTTTCATACTAATAGAAATGAGTATTGTTGATCAATGTTATTACAAGCTTTTATTTAGCATATGTATGTTCGACGACACGTTTGGCTCAGTTTGTAATGACCCTAGTTAATGTGCCAGCGGTCGCGAGTTCGAATCCCGCTGGGGGCATTCATTTGTGTTGATGAGCACGAATGTTTGTACTCCAGTCATAGGTGTTTATGTTTATAATATGTATGTATTTAAAGTTATATATGTGTAGTGTATCAACTATCTGGTATCCATAACACAAGCCTCGTAGCTTACCATGGAACTAGATGGTGCTGTGTGTTAATGTCCCAACATATTTATTTATTTATTCATGTCAAATCTTACAACTAAATTTTAAACAATCTATCATCAACTGATGAGTTGAAATTTTTCAAACACGTTTAGTTTAAATGACAATGCATGACATAAGTGACGTCATTCTAAATCCAACAAGGCGGACTATGTTTTCTTTATGGATGTCCATTTTGTTTAACCAGATGCGAAGAGGAGGATTGTCAGATGTCGTCGGAGGCGCTGACGGTGCTGACGCGCGTCGCGACGGAGACCTCGCTGCGGTACGCCATACAGCTGATCACCACCGCCTCGCTCGTCGCCAAGAGGAGGAAGGCCAACGAGGTGGGCGTGGGACTGTGGGAGTGGGGTAGGGACTGTGTGTGTGCACTACGAGTAAATTAAAGAAAAAATATTAAACTAGAAACTGTACCCTCGCTTTACTCGAATGTTTCCCCAGATGCTTAATAATAACCTATGTTAATCCTGCTTATAGTTTATCTGTATATTAATTTTCATCAAAATCCGTCCAGCCGTATAAGTGTTAAGGAGTAACAAACAAACATACATAAATATAAACGAACTTTTCTTATAAAGAAAAATATAGTCTGATGTTTCTCCACACCCAGCTGTAGGATGTTAAAAAAACAGTTTTTTTTTTCTTCACAGGTCAGTATGGAAGATGTAAAGAAGGTATACTCCCTGTTCCTCGATGAACATCGGTCGGAGCAGTTTTTGAAGGAATATCAAGATGAGTTCATGTTCAGTGATGGATCTGGAGGTGAGTGTTGCCATCTTGGTAGGTTTTCTACTAAATGGTAGTTTTTACTACTGAATTGTTTTTTTTTTCTTTTAATTTATCCATCAAGTAACATTTGTGCATTTTCTAAATATGATATATTTTTAACGTTATCTAATATATAAAAAATATCGCACTTTAGATTATAGGTTATACTTTGAAAGAATTAATTCAGATGGACAGGTTAAATTGAATATTTTTAACCTGCTTTCATTCTTCTCTTGTAACTGTTAAATCAAATTTTAGAAGACGATTTTGTTAAAAAATATTTTAATAATGTGAAGCGGGATTTATACCATGTTTTATACTTTTACTATGAAAAACTGAAATTTCTGGAAGTCTCAAATGCAAATGAAAATCATGGTAAATGACCCGTTTTACATCAAAATAAGGCCAGTGTGATTCGGGTTCGAATCCCGGGTGATTGAACGAATGTGAAACATTCCCAACATGATGACCACTTGTCTCACGGTGAAAGAGAACACCGTGAGGAAACCTGCATGTCTGAGAGAACCTAGCAAGTTGTCTGCAGACAAGCTCAGTCCGCCCACACTTGGCCGACGTGGGGGACTATAAATCTGACTTCCCATATTGAAGGGAAGCCCACACCCAACAGTGGGACGTTAAAAAAAGGCTTATTCGTTTAAAATTCATAATTATTTTATTAAAATTTCACAATTAATGTATTGCTTTTTTATATTTTCCCAGATGCGCCACAAATGATGGAAGTGACGCAATAGTTCAAGATTTAGCTTTTTAAGACAATTCCAAAAAATATTGTTATAATTTGTGACCTTTATATAAAAGCTAGCATCGATCAAAAAAGTACTAGATACACAATCAGCGACCGAAAATGTCCTCACCGCATGAGCGCTCATTTGAACATTTAAGCTCGCTTTTAATATAAATATTTTTTTTTGTGAAAACAACTTTAAGCATTGCATTTAAGGTTCAATTTACATTGTTGTATATTTATTTCAACTAGAACAATTACCTAAACACAATTGGTGACAGTTTTAAGAGAACTTTCGCATGGGATTGTGTATTTAGTACTTTTTTGATTGATGGAAGCCAGTGATGATTTGTAATTTTTTGTTCTGTATTTCTACAGATTTTCCTTAAAAGATCTTATTTTTTTTAAATATGGGTTTTGTTTGTAACTTTAAAGAAGCTATTATTTTAGTTCGTACTTTGATTTTGGCTAACTTTTAATATTCACTTAATTATTGTTTATGGAATAAAATGCAACACAAAGTAAATAAAAATGCCATTCTATAAAATTAACATAATAATAAAATTCTCACTGAATCGAATCTGTACATTAAATATTTTTTGGAAAATCTTATTGAAATTCTTATTTTGATGAAATTTAGTATGATGATAGTTGGTTATCCGGGTCAACATAAAGGATACTTTTTACTACGGGAAAATATCTCATCTCTGAGAAATCTATACTAAACGTTAACGACACAAAAAATCTAAAAACTATAGATTCGGCCTCTGTAACGTTAATAAAGGCTATTTCAGTAAGATTTTTCAAAAATATTTAAGTACAGATTTGACTCAGAATTTTATTATATTTATAGATTTATTACTACTGGCTTTAAAACAATACTTTCTATTTTCCAGAAAGTTCCGTTATGCTTTAAGTAAGCTAATTTTTTTAATAATAAATATATGTAAGAATGTGTTTGAGTTTTATTTGGATTTTAAACTATTTTTAAGTTAAAATTAAGACTGACTTCAAAATCAACATAAAAAAACGTGTGTGTGTGTACTTATGTACGCACGTAAGAAGTTATACTTCTTTGGCGTAATAGAACAAAAATAGCTAAAGATTTCATCTCGTATGTCACAACTCTGTAAAAGGAATGCAGCTAACTTCATCATGTTGCTTTTTGGCTGTAGGTGTGCGCGCGCATCGTAAAAATTTTACTCATAATTTTTTCCAAACGTCCTAAAAGAAGTATAACTTGAATAAAAACTGTCATACTATATGATGACACGTATTTCAGGCGGAAGGCATACTCTCATGAAATTGACCACTCTAGAAAGAAAAGAGAATGTAAACTGTTAGAAAGAGAGAATGCGGACATGCGGCCAATACCTGTCTTATATTCCAATTTGAATTTATAAATGGAATGTTTTTTTTTCTTAATTATAAAATTACTGAAAATTATAATTATTATATAATGAAATAAATGTAAAATGGTTTTAATATGTATCTTCATTAATCGTTTTTCAATGAATGCAGAAGACTTTTTTCAGTTTTCAAAAAAAAATAAATAAATAGAAATAGAAAGAATTTTCAGTTTCAATTTTTCAGCGTTTCGTTACTTGTATGTCGTCTGCACTTTTTATTCAACTTAATTTTCTAATATCTGTTACAGGCAAAAATTGAATGTACTGTACATTCAATTTTTGCCTTTTCACTTCCGAACCCTATTAAAATTACGTGAGCTGGTTTGCTCATAATTTGGACCCGTTCCTCCCCCTTTGTGAGATTTAGTGGGACCCCTCCACGTGAGATTTATGCTACAGATAATAGCCATAAGATTTTTTCATGGTGCAAAATAGGACACAAAGAAAATGAAAGAAAACCTAAACTCTGTATAATATACTCTTTTAAAGTTGACGTAAGATTTTTATATGCCCCCCTCAATTTAAATGAGATTTAATCAGATTTTACTAAACCCCTCTCCCCATTGAGCTCATATAATTAAAAGATACCCCCTAACAAGTATAGATAAAATAAAACAAATTACCACGATAAATTAACCATTTACTTAAACCAAAGCGTTATCTACACTATATGTTATACACATTTAATTCTTGTCGCGGTAGTGTTTGATGTTGACCAGGACCCAGGCGGGGATGGACAGCCATACAACAACCATGGATCCCACTAGGAAGATTGTCTCCTGAAAATAAAAGGATATTTCATTAATTAAAATTGACACACACTACTTTTTAACTAAAAAGTGTACATGTGTATACTGCTTCTTGCTTGTCGGTTTATGTATATATTCTTAAACATTATTTTGAACTATACTTCCTTTGGCGCGTTGTGAAAAATGAATGATAAGTGATTTTTTTATTAAGATTAGACTTAAGTGTGAAGTTAGTTGTTAAATCTCCCTTAAGTATAATATGAAGAAGAAAACACACACATTTGATCCTCATGACAATGCATGATTACCTAAATGCCACCATTTTTTTTAATAAAGCCAGGTTTACATATATGTACATTTGGTTAAAGTGGAATTGAATTCATAGTGGAAAAAATTGATAATGATGAAAAGCATATCGCAATTATAAACAATACTGTTCATCTTGTGGACAAAAATATGCAAAAGGTACATTTGACAACAGTGTAAGGTTCCTGTATCAAATGAGGTCCGATAAATCTTTTTCAATCTAGCTCAGCCCCACATACATGCAAATATTCTACAACCACTAAACACCTCCATTTATATAACAGCTGTAGTTTATTGAGGTAAAAATCTACTTAAGACCTGCTTAACTAGGGACTCAGCCTTCCTTAGGTTCTGGTTTATCCCTTGACAAAAACAAATTAACCCACATGGACTGTACATTTTTCCAGGACAAAAATAACCTGTGTGATTTTACAGACTATAATCTATCTCTGTTCCAAATTTCATCCAGATTCGTTCAGCCGTTCTGGTGTGAACGAGTACAAACATCCATCCTCCCAAACTTTCACATTTACAATATTAGATATATTTTGATTAAACTTAACCCTAACAGTATAAAATTAATAAAGCATTCCAGCTGTTAATGATCGATTGCACAAAGAAACAAAAAATAAAAATAATTCTTGGTTTTCACTAGAGAGTTTTTAAGACTGACATACCTTTTTACCTATGATTTCACACTAAGGGTTGTAAAGTTACTACGGAATATATTTATATTACACATTTACCTTTATACCTTAAAATTAGTCTAAGAGAGAATACTCATAAAGTACTAATAAGAGTAAAGATGACAGATACAGGAGATAAAGAAAAAAGCCCCTAAGAATTTTATTTATTGAATTAACATAACCTATATAATTTTTTCTTATAATAAAAAATTGCTTATAAACTGGCTGTCTATTGTAAACCAAAAGTAAATAAACCTTGACATAGTTCAGATGGACAGGTTGCGAGTTTTAAATAAGGTCTTACTCTTAATGCTTTAGAGTACCAAATTATAATGGGTTTGACTAATTTAATTAATTTATATTTTACAAATAGAAATGACTATTTCAAGTACATCTATCATATGAATATAAGTTATGTTTATTATATCTTTTTTATTTGCAATTTCTACTTTAAACAACACAATTATATACACTTTTTTAATTTTATTAAAGAATAAGCAAATAATAAAGCAGGTGACAAAAAATATGTTAACACAGAATTATTGACTATCAACAATAGCGAAAAGATAACCTATATTTTCATACAAATTACGTAATATCATAATCAATTTATTTCGTCTTTCAACATGTAATCAAGCAAATATTTATAATTTATAGCTAAAGAAATTAAATATGTCAATTACATTATTACATCTATTATTTTTATGGAAGTTTTGTAAAAATTTGAATCAATACTTACGCCCCTAGTTATCTTATTTCTAGCAGGAATGGCGATGCCACTCATGTTTCTGGCTTGTACTGCATTTTTAGCGAATTGCTGGGTGGGTCTAATAAGGTTTCTGATAGCAAACATTTTGTATTTTTAGTTAATTTCACGGAAAAATTTGGACAGTCAATATTGCGATTCTAAAAGAAAATTGACTTAGGGATACCATATAAAATGTCAGTTTAGGTAATAAAAAACAATGTTGCCATATGAGAATACATTAAGAAAAAAGGATTTACTAACAAAAAATATTTTAATAAAATATGATTTTAATCACGAAAATGAAGATAATAAATTAAAAATCGGCTATATAAATAAAACTAAATGAAGGAAACTTTTAAATTGTCAGTTATTGCTTCTCATTATGAAACAAAATTACGCTCAGCTGTGACGCAGATACATAGCGTTCTCATAGGCCATTAATTCATACAGGCGACTTAATAAAGGCGTCTAGACAGGATAATCGAGCGAGGCATCCGAGGCGTGACGTGATGACACTCCCGAGTCCCGACTAAAGAGTTATAAAATGAGACTTAATGGGGACTCTCAACTGTCGTACGTACTTTTATACATACTAGTGTTCTCCCTACAGTGATAGAAATTTGACCATAATCATTACAGAAAATTTGAAAAAAAAACATATATGAATAGAATTTACCTAGATAGATAAACTTTACTCATGTATGTTGTTGAAAAAAAATAAATTTTATAACAAGACCTACTAAACAAAAACAATATCTGTTGACAAACAGAGGAAATAAACTGCTTTGTCTTTGCTGTTCACAATACAATTCATCCTCACAAACTTACGTGCCTATAATATTAATGGGATATAAACAAGGACTAAAATACATAAAAACAAATAGTCATTATTTTTCTTTATTTATTTTCAAAAACAATACCTGAGTTACATTTTTATAAACCATAAACTAAACGTTCCAAAGATTAAAAACGGCGAAGTTTTGAACAATATGGCGGCGTTACGATATATTGGCGCGCATTCTTTTTCTAACCACTCATAGTCTTCTGTTAAATTTCTTTGTTTCAAAATAGGGCCCAGAGTTGATAAAACTCTTTCGTGATAAGAATTAATGTAAGTTATCTGAAAATAAAAATGATAAATAAATATGTTGGGTCAAAAACATTAACACACAGCACCATCTAGTTCCATGGTAAGCTACGAGGCTTGTGTTATGGATGCCAGATAGTTGATACATTATAGATATATAACATTAAATAAATACATATTATAAACACCCATGGGCTATGATTCGAGTACAAACATTCGTGCTCATCACACAAATGAATGCCCCCGGCGGGACTCGAACCCGCGACCGCTGGCAAAGTAAGTAAGGTCACTACAAACTGAGCCAAACGTGACGTGAAAATACTAAATGGAAATTATATAAAAGAAAAAAAACGTATGTGTGTACGTCGTACGCACGTACGAAGTACTTCTTAGGCGTAACAGAACAAAAATAGCTAAAGATTTCATCCCGTATGTCACAACTCTGTAAAATGAATGCAGCTAACTTCATCATGTCTCTTTTTGGCTGCCAGTGTTCGCGCGCATCGTAAAAATTTTACTCCATTTTCCATATTTTATTCTCAAAAATTGTACATTAACGACTAATTCATAAAAATAATATTTCCATTTGAAGAAATTAAACAACCTGTATAGCAAAATCGAGAATAATAGCATAAATAGCAAATCATGCGTAAAAACTATAATTACTGATAAAAAATTATATTGAATACCATTGATATATAAAAACTCAAGTTACACAATTAGCGTCTCAAAAGTGTCCTCAAAAAGAAGCGCACAATTCAAACTTATGCACTTTTTCGAAGTCTCTTTTTTGTCATTTCTTTTCGAAAGACAAAATAAAACGCACGTTGTTTCGTTTGAAAAAGTACTTTATGTAGTGTGTTTGAGTTCGGATTTGTGTTTAGACAATTAGAACTTTCGCTTTTTGAATATTATTCTTTGGTTTGACTTAACGTCACATGCTGACGCCACTTTTTGAAGAGATATTTGTTAGGAAATATATAATATTTAATAATATCAATTGAATATTTAATAATAATACCTCAAAATCATTGAGCAGTTCCACATCGAGACAGGCAGTTTGATGCGGCGCAAGCGATATCGTATGGAACGCCACCGCACCTCTCCCACTGAAATCATCTACCATACCTTGTGCCTAAAAATAATTTAAAGAAAATCATTAAGCAATAACCATGTAGCATTGGTAGTGGGTTCAATCTCGGAGATGACATTTTCATGTATGAATTATTTTCAAATTTAACACTTGCTTATACGGTGAAGGAAACATCGTGAGGAAACCCGCATGTGTGAGATCTGGCGTAATGACCTGTGACATCACAGGTTTTCGAAACCTGGGCCGCATTTTATGAGGGGGTTTAAATGAGGGAACGGGGGTCGAGGTTCTTTCAATAAAGGAAGGAAGGTACCCTCACCTATGATATTATTTTTTTAAATTGCAATTTTTTTTTCTTTAGAAAATACACCAACTAAACTTAAAAACCTTATCTAAATACATAATTTGGTCCAAATTGTAAAATTTCTATAACAACTACTAACAATAATCCTAAAATAAGAAATAGTTAAAAAAATGTAATGAAAAAAAAATTACCGAGATATGAGTAGCTTGATTATTCATCTCAATAACCTCGACGAGATCCTCATGTCGAATCCCATATTCACCGACTTCGTAAAAGCCGGGTTCTGTAAAAGAATTATTCTTAATCCCCCTGACCGATGTCGGTCACAACGACCAATCTCACAGACTAGCCAGCTGTGCAGAGTTTGTGATGGTGGTGGTGGATAGTGACGGTGTCCAATTCAATTCAATTATCTTGTTAATGTCTTCAAAGCGTGCCAGTTGAGCACAGATTACTTCGCCAATATCATGTAAAATGGAGAAGACGGAAAAGAGATAGGTCGGAGAAATAAGGTCATTAAAGGTGTGTATACACTCTTTCCATAATTTTCACTGTCACGTTTACTGAAACCTCTCCAATACTCAAGGTGACAGTTTACGCTTTGAGATTGTAGAATCGCTATTTAGTCAAATTCTTTCCTAATCGAACCAATAACTATTCTTAGCTCGACCCGGGACTCGAACCCATAACTTGTCGCTTAAATATGAACATATTCCACTATTCCGTAATTAATCACTACTGTTTTATATGAGTTTGTGTTTGTTCGGGCTGATCTCAGAATCTACTGTATGAATTTTCATACGGAATTTAACAATAGAAAAGATTTTATTTAGGAATACGTACTAAGTATTGATATTATGGTATTTGATAAGCCACAAGCCAAATACCTACTAGAATATTAAAAACAAGCGGACACACGTTGTTCTGACCGAATATGGTCTTCACAAAAGTCCTAGTACCCGACAGCAGCGCCAGCTACGGGGTCCAGTTATGGATCTAAGCCATTCAGGAACCCACTCAAACACACAAGAAAAATCCACCAAAATCAATCCAGCCGTTTAGAAGTTCAGTGACATACACACGTATAGAAGAATTATTTTTATAAAGATGAGTAAATGATATTTTTACCATTACTAAATATCATCCCGGGGACAATCCCGGGATCGGTTGCAATCAATCCTGTCCCAATACCGGAGGGACCTTCGTGTACATTCAAGAAGTGCCCCACTCCATGCCCAGTTCCGTGGGCGTAGTTCAGACCGACATCCCACAACCATTTACGAGCTAGAATATCTAGAAGATTGCCCTATAAAACAATAATTAGAATAAATTTGAATATTGCCATTTATAAAACTATTTTTTCATTTGCTTTCACGGCTTTTTTTGTTATAAAAATAGTACAGTAATAATTTAGAATAAAAATGAACGGGTAGAGTAAAATTTAGTAAAAGCGCTGAGCTTAGAGGACCTTTCATCATTTTATAGAACATAGGTACGATCATATTCCATACCATCGTGGTCCTCGTAAAAATAATATATGGACACTTTCTCCTTGCGTTTTTTTAAACTTCTATGAGGGGGTCGTCCTCGAAAAAATGTTTAAAATGCTGGGCCCCCCTTGAATCAGGGGCCCCATGCGACCGCATTAGTTAAAGTGGTATAGCTACGCCACTGTGCAAAAGTATAGTATAATAAATCTTACAGTAGATCCTCTGGGAAAGACTGCAGTCCCCATCAAAATCTGTCCTTTCAAAACTCGAGTAAAAGCAAGTCGTTGTGCTGCAGTGGGAGAACCACTCATGTGTCTAGTCCTGGTAATGTCTGTTGTGCCGTCCCTAAAAAATAAATATTCCGGTATATAAACACCCAATTATTATAAATTTTCTTTGTTTATATCGTTATTTCACCGTAACGTTTAAAGAGAATAAAGATTATATTTAGGTGATTCTAAAAATTGTTTTTTTTTTTTAATTTATGAACCGATTGAAATAAAACAAATACTAAATGATAAGTGAAGCTTACCACAATACATTAGTGAAAACATCACCCAAATCGGTTTCCGATTTGCCATTTCCGAGATTTGCTCGCACAAACGCAGGGACATACAGACAAAAAATCTAAAAATCATTGTTTTCGGTTCTATTGTATTAATAAAGACTCCCAATACTAGTTTTTCTCAAATATCTTCCATGTACAGACAGCGATCAGTTATACTTTAATTATACATAGTACATAGATGATATTAAAAAAATATATTTCTAATTTTTTTTGTTTAATTAGTGCAATTTTAGAATCTATTACACTGTCATAGATACTAAAATTGCACTTGACAAACAAAGGGATTGCAATCATAAGATTGTTCAGTTCACAAAAAACTACGATATGAACACTACGGTGTTTAAGCCACTCAAATTTATTATATTTTAAATTTATTATATTACACTTCATTATCTACATTAAGTCATTTCCTCGGGATATACTTACATATATTGCCCCCCAGAATCAACTAAGAACATCTCGTCCTTTTCAATGACCCTCTGAGGCCCTTCTCTCGAGGGCTTATAATGTATAATTGCCCCATTCTCCCCTGCGCCCGCAATCGTCGCGAATGATGGTCCCTTGTAATCTTGTTCTTGGCTAAAATATAAAAACTCTTAATAAAACTATCGATAAAGGTTTTTTAACATGCTTACTAACACGTTAAAGCGCTTATAAGTACGAGTACATACCTTCTGAGTTCATCCAATTTGTCAACAACGTTTATTTCAGTAATATTCTGTCCATCTGCCACATTCTCGTGAAGCCAGCGCAAGAATCGAACTACCGCTATACCGTCCTTAATGTGGGATGATCTGAAACCCTAAAAATTTGCCTTTTAAAATAAATTTTCTACCAAGTCTCTTTATTTTTGATCATACGTAGCTATTCTGTATGTTTTTGTGAATATATTATTACGCGATGTCAATTGTGAATGAATTTTCATATATTTTTTTTATTAAAAAAAAATACTTTTAAATTATTTTAACTGGGTGTAGCCTTCTTTCCCGCTTCTTCTTCTTTTTTTTTTTTGAAGTTCTACTAATAAATAATAAGGTAACAAATTATTACTTCGCATGCAATTTTTGTATTATTTTATTACAAAGTTTCACATCTATGCGCAAAAGGAGGAACTTAAAAGCAAGGAAGTTACAAAACAAAAAACCACGCTAACATATAATTGCTTCACAAACAAAATTGTACGTACTTAAATACTTATTTCATACCTCTAGTTCAACGCTATTTTTAACACACTTCATGAGGGCGACCGGAGAGAGAGTGGAAAGAGTCCTTACATCTTTATTCTATAACAAAAAATATATAGTTTAAAAGGAACAATAAATAGAAGTGTCAGTCGCATTCAAAGTTACCCCGAATTATAGGGAATTTAAAATATTTCCTATTTTTTGTCTTTGAATTTCAGAGTTAGAACTTTTTTGTAGCAATACCCAAATTTTATATTAAAGCAAAAATATTTTTTTTTAAAGTAAAATTATAAAAACTATTACGTAGATCTTTCTATCCATTTTCATCAAATCAATTCAGAAAAAGTAAATATTTGGAATCCCAATATCAAAAAGACAAACTCACCGTTTCCGCCGCCATATGTATGGCTTCGCTTCCGTCGCTCGAGAGCCATATAACGTGGTTATTATTTAATTGTTGCTAAAACAGGTTCAATTATTTTAGTCAAACTACAATCAACAAATTTTAAGACGTATTTAGATTTTATATACTCGTAAGTTAATCTATACATATAATATAGCCTATGTGTTATTCCAGACTATAATCTATCTCTGTGCCATATTTTATCCAGATCCGTTCAGCTGATCTGACTTGAAAGAGTAACAATTAACAAACATCCATACTCACAAACTTTCACATTTATACTCGTAATATTATTTCATCCCCTATTTAACCCCCTTATAGGATGAATTTCAAAAAATGCTAAAACACATATTTATTTAATTTAATTGAAGACCATTAATACCAAGTTTCAAGTAATTCTAATCATAAATATTTTTTTTGATTGTATTATAAAGTGATTTCCCGTCGTAATTAGGTAATCTCCCGCGGTAAAAAATAGCCTATGTCACTTTCCAGCCCTCCAACTATCTCCATACAAAAAATCACGCCAATCCGTCACTCCATTTCGACGTGAAAGGAGGACAAACAAACAAACACACTTTCACATTTATAAAATTAGTATGATTATATACTCACGCTGTATGCTCTCAAATATTGGAAGATCTCAGTATACGGTAGGCACCGAACCCGCGTCCCTTCGGATAGCAAATGGGTTTCAATGTTAGCCGATAACTGGCCATCACCCCAAAACAATATCACATTATTTTCATCCTAAAAAAAAATTGTAATTATTTTGATCGTTTCCGAAAGTCGTTCGTTCTGAATTTCGTTTTAAATCGCAGTAATAGATAAAGAGTTTTTATTATCTCTTCAAAAGATAAAAACTTTTTAAATTTTCCTAATATATAACCTTATTAAATTTGACGTTTGTAATCATTTATGTATTTTTATTTTTTAACGTAAAGGATATATTTATTTTTTATCATTAAACATGCATTGACGACATGTTTGGCTCAGTTTGTAGTGACCCTTACTGTGTCAGCGGTCGCGGGTTCGAGTCCCGCTTGGGGCATTCATTTGTGTGATAAGCGCGTATGCTCCAGTCATAGGTTTATACTTATAATATGTATATACTTAGGGTTATATATGTGTAGTGTATCAACTATCCGGTATTCATAACACAGGCCTCATAGCTTACCATGGAACTAGATGGTGTTTTGTGTTAATGTCCTGACATATTAAAAAAAAAAGTTATCTATACTGAGAGATAAGTGAAAAGAGCTTTTATTTAAACTTTTTAACGTGAAAATTTTCGTGTCTTCTCCATTCCATTCACGTCACGTGATGATTCATGTCATGATTCATGTCACGTGACATTGGCGAAGTAATCTGTGCTCAACAGATTTGAATGCAATTGAAATTGAACAAGAAAATTGAATTGAATTAACAGCATTTACTTACCAAATCCGCTCTAATAACTAGATATGAAAAGAAAACTGGATTGAATGGTATATCTGAGCCTCTGATGTTAAGAGTATCTGAAATGAAAATATACAACTAAATTATTCTCAGGGATATCAGTTCGATTTGTGGTTAAATAAAACTATTGTCCGTCATCAAGAAAGTGTGAGATTTTTTTATCAAGGAGCGATTTATTCGTCAGTTGTGACTTTTTTTTAATTATTACTGTCAACTAGTGATTTACTTAAATCAGTCCAGCCGTTTCGGAGGTTAGCCGGAACACACAAACAGACAGGCAGGCAAAATTTTAAAAAATTGTGTTTTTCTGATAATTACCGTGTATAATTTCATGTGCATTTAGTTAAAAGCTGTTATTTTGACATTACACACAGACACTTCAATTTTATTTATCTATATAGATAATCTAGAACTATGTGTTCTTGCCTAAATTGCATTCAAATCGGTCTATTGGTTTAAGCCTGCATGAGTAACAAACATACAAATTTTTATTTATATTAGTAGTCCAATCAAGTAAATTCTTACATGCTATATCGTCCAACGCTGTCAGTACTAATGCAGATGCTCCACGACTTCGAATTTGGGACAGAAGATCAGATATTTTACTGCTCGAGTTTCTGCCTGAAATTAATAAAAAAAAGTATGTAGAAAAAAGTATATAGTCCAGTGGTAACGCGCTCGCTTGGGAATTCGGGTGGAGCGGCTTCAAATTCCGAGTCTTCGCACATCTGATATTTTCGTGTGCGAATCATGTCCAACATGATTACCAATTGTCGTATGGTGAAGGTGTGAACTTTACACCGTGCGTGAGAAAACCTGCAATCTGTTATGTCTGAGAGAACCTAGCAAGTTTTCGAAAGCATGCTCAATCCGCCCGCACTTGGCCTGCGTGGTGGACTGTGGCCTGATTACTCTCGTAATGAAGGAAGGCCCGAGCCCAGCAGTGGGACGTTAAAAAGGGCCGAATGAATATTTCATACACTAATTATAATCTAAATTAATTAGTCTTTACTTTGTTTTTGTTATTTTTAACTGAATTTAAAGAAAGTGGTATTTAGTTGTGTCTTAAAACTGAGATTGCCTGGTTGGTCTAGTCATCTAGTGGGTAGCATGTACGGCTGCAAATCGAGAGATCCTGGGTTTGAATCCCTCTTCTGGTTAGCCATAATGTTTACTAACGGTAACTAGTGGCCCACACTCGCTTCGCTCCAGTTCCTCTCTAGAAAAACAAAAACAATTCTATCCCACGGGAATCGTATATTTTTCCGGATTAAAAAGTAGCCTATGTGTTATTCTGATGTATGACCTATATTTTAGTAAGATTTCATTAAAATTCACTTAGTAGTTTTTGCGTGAAGGAGTAACAAACATATATACATCCAGACATTCACACAAACTTTCGCATTTGTGATATTAAAGAAAATTACAAATATACTTAATTATATATACAAAACAATTGTACACTTAGTAATTACTGTACAAGTCATGTCCGCGCGGAATAGTGGCAAGAATGCTAGCCGCATTCCCCCGCTGAATGGCAATGCCGATTTGTGATAATGCAATTTGTGATATTAGTAGTAATAAGTCAAATTATCCACGGATGATAAAATAGAGTTGTTACTGTTAAACATAGATGTGGTAATGAACTGGTACTGTACAGTGCTGTCATTAAATGTAAATAATAAAATAAAAAATATGTTGGTACATTAATACACAGCACCATCTAGTTCCATGGTAAGCTACGAAGCTTGTGTTATGGATACCAGATAGTTGATACACTACACATATGTAATTTTAAATACATATATATTATGAATACAAACATCCATGACTGGAGTACAAACATTTGTGCTCATCACCCAAATGAATGCCCCCCGTGGGACTCGAACCCGCGACCGTTGGCACAGCAAGTAGGGTCACTACAAACTGAGCCAAACGTGTCGTCGTTAGTTCTGAAAATAGCCGCTAGGAAAACCTTATAGTATCAATAAATACCTGTATAATTATAGGGTAGTGCCAATAAAGGTTCGTTAGGTCGCGGCGGAGCTGGGTCTCCTAGATTCTTTCTAGCCTCATCTACTACGTTATCATAATCAGCCACTAATGTTACATTCACTTGGTTTAAGGCAGTCTGAAAAAATATATAAATTACTAGCGACTCACGTTGCTCCACTTGGGTTCGTCCCTAGGGTGGTCCATCCTTATCACTTAGGTGTATGGAACATAGTTTACGTCCTATTCTCAGACCTACTGAATATACACACAAAATTTCATAAGAATCGGTCAAGCCGTTTCGGAGGAGTTTTGTTACAAACACTGTGACACTAGAATTTTATATTACACTAGCGACTCACCCTCGCTCCGCTCGGGTTCGTCCCTGGGGTGGGGTCTGGGAGGACCACCCTTATCCTTATCACTTAGGGGTATGGAAAATAGTAGCCGATTCTCAGACCTACTGAATACGCATATAAAATTTGGTAAAAATCGGTAAAGCCGTTTCGGAGGAGTACGGTAACTAACATTGTGACATGGAAATTTTATATATAAGATTAAACTAGCGACTTACGTTCGCCTCGCTTGGGTGCGGTACGTTTTAATTTTTTTTGAGTGATATTCTAATTGTTTTTCTAAAATAAGGACAGCCTAAGTTACTCCTTAACATCAGCTATCCACCAGTGAAAGTCTGGTCAAAATCAGTCCAACCATTTTGGGGTTTACCCGGTTTGACACCGATTTCGATTATATTTGATTAGGTATCTATAGTAAATCAAAACTGCCAATCATTTATTTTTTACTTTTTAGTGCTTGGAAGTCGTTATTTTTTTAAATCGGTATATTTTTTTAAACTATTTTTTATTAATTTCATTGTTCAATAAACAATAAAAAAAGCAAACATTTTCAACCCCAAAACCATAGTTCGTAGCGATATTACAGTTTGCTTATACTGACCTCTAAAGCAGACCAGGCAGAACGAGTGTAGGTAGTGGGATCGATGCCCACCACAGTGTTGGGGGCCATATTTGATACTAACCAATTTTGTATTGAAGGATCGATACCTAGAGATAAAAAATGAATTTCAAACAAATTAATCATTTTCTTAAAGAGGAAATACAATAAAATTACAAATACACATAGTTATAAAATGTACACTTATCTATTACTGTACAAGTCATGTACGCATGGAACAGTGGCAAGAATACTATTTGTCTTCCAAATAAATAAATATTTATTTATTTATTTATTTGGATGCTAGCCGCATTCTCCGGTGAATTGCAATGCCGACTCTTTGGGCGATAAACGAGCCAGCTTTCCTGTCATTAGTAGAGGCGATAAGACGAGGTGTTATGTCTTATAAGAAGTGTTTGGCATTTGGACTCCATGGACCACATGGGTTTTTAACAGCAAATTATATAAAGGCATAATTTGGACTAAGGATAGGTTATTATGGAATTTCTGTAGTTCAGCCTGTTCCGCCGCGGTTTGTAATCCTTCAGTCTTCTTATAGATTTAAAGATATAATCCCTACGTATATTGGGAATCCCGGAAATCCCCTTTTTCCGGGATTCCCGAGTTTCATGGATATTAAATCAACAGTGGACGTACCGAGTCTCATCAATGTCCATACTTCAGTATCGACTTCTATTTCAAACTGAGTGAAGTATCTCGCGTCTGTCCAGACCAGGGCGTGGTTTTCGGTGACTACGGTGGTTCCAGATGACCCTGATAGACCAGATAGCCATTCTCTTCGAGCGTCGCTTGGAGCTATGTATTGCGACTGTTGGAAAACGGTACATTAACTTAGATATACTTTATTTACCAATCTAATTACCGCTATACATATATAAGACTAGCGACTCACCATCGCTCCGTTCAGGTTCGTCCCTAGCTTGATTTCCCATTCAAACTTTCATCCCCATTTTCACCCACTTAGGAATGATTTTCGAGATATAAAGTATCCTATGTCCTTCCCAGGGTCTTAAACTAATTTCTTACCAAATTTCATCTAAATCGGTTCAGTAGATTCAGAGATTACCCGTCACAAACTCACAAACTTTACCTCTTTATGATATTAGTATAGACTAGCGACTCATCCTCGCGTCGCTCGGGTTCGTCCCTAGATACCTACGTTTTAACGGTTAGTATGGAATAAGAATGATGAATTTTATATCCCTTACTTGAGAAATGATTCATTCCACATAAACACTATCATCCTACTTTTGACCCACTTAAGAGATAATTTCCTGGATAAAATCCTATGTCCTATATGATCTTATATCCTTCCAATGGTTTCAAACTATCTTCATACCAAATTTAATTTAAATCAGTTCAGTGAATTTTTAGTTTATTCATAACAAACGTACAGAGAATCATTTTTTCCCAATTATATTAGTAGTAAATATACAACAAGCCAACCCGCACTTGGCCAGCGTGGTGAACTATGGCCTGATCCCCCTCGTATTGAAGGGAGGCCCGTGCCCAGCAGTGGGACGTCAAAATGGGCTGAATACATACATACATACAAATATACATTACTTACATTATGTGCATCAGCAGTAGGCACAACGAATGCATTAATTGCTTTTTCCTTCATGATCTCCCTTACAGCATCCAATTTCATCTGGCTAGGTACAGCTCTGCTAGTGAGTTCCATTGATTTAACTAAAAAGTATTGGTACCTTTAGTTCGCAATACACTTGGCTATAAAGGCAGCTTGGATTGATTCCCATGGAACTTAATTATGTTAAAATGATGACGATGATATGTCCTCCTGACCGATTCCGGCCAAAGCGGCCATTCTCATTGAGACTAGCCAACTGCGTAGGAGATATTATAGTGCACAAGTGCACGTGCAGACACAAGTGCACTCTCTATTCCTGTCACTCTCATACTCCGGTGGGACGATACTTAGACAGTGACCGGTGAGTTTCATGACTTTTTTCCTCCGGTTAAAATTAACCGAGTTAGGGAGGTTTAAGGAATGAACGTAAATTAAAAAAAAATCGTAAAAGAACATACAAATTGTATAAAGCACAGATCATAATATAATCTATACATATAATAAAATTGTATTGAAAATCTTATTGAAATAAACATTATTATCGATACAGAGGCCGAATCTATAGTTTTTGGAATTTTTGTCTGTCTGTCTGTCTGTTACCGTATCACAGAAAAACCACTGGAGGGCCTTTGATGAAATTTGGTATGATGATAGCTGGTTATCCGGGTCAACATATCTATAGGATACTATTTACCGCGAGAAAATGTCTCATTTCTGAGAATAAATACAAAAACTGCAATGTAAGAGTATACCAATATGTAAAACCTGAGTATTTGGTTTTTGGTCATCTGAACGCGGGCGGAGCTGCGGGCAATGCTAGTACCACTATAATACTACTTAAAGCTATTACTTTAATTTTAAGTTGCTATCTGTATCTATCTCTTTAAGTTCTAAGATGAGAGCTAATTTTCTAGTGTTTACTATACTTTTATTAATACACTAGCGACTTCGCATTGCTTGGATACGTCCCTAGGTACGTTTAATTTTTTTTGAGCGGAACCATAATTCTTTTTTTTAAATAAAAGTAGCCTAAGTTACTCCTTATAACATAAGCTATCTTCCAGCGAAAGTCTGGTCACAATTAGTCCAGTCGTTTCAGAGATTAGCCGGAACAAACAGACAGACAATAAAAAATTGTTTCTCTTAAAGTACCGTATATAATTTCATATACATTTAGTAAAAAGCTGTTATTTTGACATAACACACAGACACTTCAAATTTATTTATCTGTATAGATTATGTTCATAATAAATGATAAATACCATATACGGGCTTATTGGGTTCCGCGTAGTCCTCATCGTTCGCAGGAACGTCGCCACAAACTATGCTAACACTGAAAAATATATTTTAAATGTTATATTTTTATGTAAATTATATAAATAAAAATATGTTGGGACATTAACACACAGCACCATCTAGTTCCATGGTAAGCTACGAGGCTTGTGTTATGGATACCAGATAGTTGATACACTACATATATATATATATATATATATATATATATATATATATATATATATATATATATATATATATATATATAACTTTAAATACATACATATTATGAATATAAACACCCATGACTGGAGTATAAAGGTTACTACGCTACTTACTTATTTGTCTATACGTTCTTCCTTATATGCATATAATAAAATTGTAACGAAGCCGAATCTGTACATTAAATATTTTTTGGAAAATCTTATTGAAATAGACATCGTTATCGATACAGAGGCCGAATCTATAGTTTTTAGATTTTTTGTCTGTCGGTCTGTCTGTTACCGCATCACGGGAAAACCACTGGATAGATTTTGATGAAATTTGGTATGACGATAGCTGGTTATACGGGTTAACACATAGGATACTTTGCACTGCGGGAAAATATCTCATCTCTAAGAAATCTATACTAAAAGTTACGACGTATGTAGAGACGAACCCGAGCAGAGCGAGGGTGAGTCGCTAGTATTTTATAAAGGACGAATAATTATTTTTTATCCGTGCTATTAAAGGACGAATAGACACTCCGATAATGAAATTATTAATTTTAAATTAAAAGTTTCTAAATTTCTTTCAAATCCTAAAAAAAATCTTTTTAAAATTTATGCAGGACATAAAAATCATAAAATTGGCGAAAGAATGTTTCAAGTCGGTCAAAAAAGTATGAAAAAATAATATAATAATTAATTACTTACAATAAATAAATTAATAAGAACACACTTTTGATGGTCATTTTGGATTTGTACTAATAAAGATTTAATATTTTATCGAAAACGTTATCAAATGTATTGTAATTGATAAGAATGGAATGATAAGTGAAAACAAGCAATTCGCCTTTACTTTGCTTATATTTCAAGAAATTATTTAAATAACTTAGTGTTACATATAAATATATAAATATTAATATGTTAATTGTTGGGACATTAACACACAGCACCGTCTAGTTCCATGGTAAGCTACGAGGCCTGTGTTATGGATACGAGATAGTTGATACACTACACATGTATAACTTTAAATACATAAATATTATAAAACTGGAGTACAAACATTCGTGGTCATCACACAAATGAATGCCCCCAGCGTGACTCGAACCCGCGACCGCTGGCACAGCAAGTAGGGTCACTACAAATTGAGCCAAATGAGTCGTCAAATATGTAGATAACCTTTATTACTTTCATTTACGTTTGTTTTTTATCTATTATGAATTATAAAGATAAATAAAATAATATGATTGCCTAAAAGATAAAGAAGGATTACCTATTCGCCCTTGTTACTTTTCAACTTTGGCTAAGTAATTAAAGCCTACCTATTAAATACATACCTAATCAAATATTTTCCAAATCGGTCCCAGCCCATACAAAGCAAAGCACACCGACTTCGAAAATATTTGATTAGGTATGTATAGTAAATGAAAGCTACCAATCAGTTATTTTTTACCTTTTAGTGCTTTTGTTTGAAGTCGGTTTTTATTTTTTTGTTAAAAAGTTTTTTTACCTATTTTGTCCTGGGTTCGAGTCCCGGATCGGGCCTAATATAGGGGTTTTCTATCAAGAAAATACCTGATACAAGATGGCGGTGGCAGCGTCGCGTCAGTCGCCTCTCTTACCGCGAGTGTCGAAAAATCGTTTGAGATTTTGAAATAGTGAAAGGAATAGAATGCAGTTGAGCAACGCAGCAAAGGAATAGAGTGGGAGTTTGAATAAAACGAAGATGTCGATAATATGATTTATTATTTTATATCAATACATGTTTTCATAAAATATATTAAAATAATATGCACCAATAATTTTCATTAACAGTGCGCCATCAGGACCTGAAAAAAATATAATTCTAAACATAATCTTTACTAATATTATACATGCGAAAAAAATGTCTTTTTGTATGTTTTTTTTTGAATTTAAATAGAATAAATAGTTATTAGTGTCAATAACGCTTTTATTGGTATCCCCGGATCCTATGTATATAGAGGAAAAAAAACAAAAAAATCTTCCCTTAGATATCATTTAATCTATCATAATATGTATATAACCCTCCATTTCGATAGTCGGCTAAAACCAAGCACTCACCTAGATATAACAGCGCATTCCTTCTCCAACCAATCATAATCGTCATTCAAATTGCGTTCCTTCAAAATCGGTCCCAGAGTATCGAAAACTCGCTTGTGATATGAATTTATATAGTCCAACTGTGAAAAAAGGAGGTATTGTTAATTATTTTTGTTATTTTTTTAGGTGACTGAAGGCTCAGTTTGTAGTGACCCTACCTGCTATGCCAGCGGTCTCGGGTTCGAGTCTCGCTGGTATTCATTTGTATGATGAGTACGAATGTTTGTATTCCAGCCATGGGTGTTTATATTTATAATATGTATGTGTTTAAAGTTATACGAGTATATGTGTAGTGTATCAACTATCTGGTATCCATAACACAAGCCTCGTAGCTTACCATGGAACTAGATGGTGCTGTGTGTTTATGTACCGACATATTTAAGTCAATAAATACATTGGAAAAATGAATATCGCAGAAGTGAGAGTAAATTAGAGGGTAAAATTTATTATTAATTAATTATATATATATATATATATATATATATATATATATATATATATATATATATATATATATATATATATATATATATATATATATATATATATATATATATATATATATATATATTATTTATAAAAATAAAAAAAATTAATTAATTGTACATTATAAACGCGAAAGTTTCACGCCAATCGTCAATCCAGAAAGGCTGAACGGATCTGAATGATATTTGGCACAGAGATAGATTATAGTCTGGAATAACACATAGGCTACTTTTTATCTTGGAAAAATGTACGGTTCCCGTGGGATACATTTGTTTCTGTTTTTTTAGAAGCGAACCTTAAGCGAAGCGAGTGTGGGTGAGCCGCTAATATTAACATAAAATACTCACTTCAAAATCATTCAACAGGTCCAATTCCATACATTCCCTTTGATTTGGAACCAGAGTGAGTGTGTGGAAGCCCAACACGCCGCGCCCATCGAAGTCACCGAGCAGGTCTTTTGCCTAAGAAAAGAATTTCTTTATTACATACTATACATATATTGGGTTATGGACTGATCCTCATCGTATTGAAGGGGACCCACGCCCAGCAGTGGGACGTTAAAAAAGAGTGGAATACAAGATTACATTACTATAGTAGTATAGTGTATTGTATGTGTGTATTCAGTCCATTTAAACGTCCCACTGCTGAGGGTGGGCCTCCTTAAACTGTCTCGGTGTAGTGGCTAACATGTACCGGCAGCAGATCGGGAGGTCCGGGGTTCGAGTCTCGGACGCTACACTATAATATTTCCTGCAGATAGCTAGCGTGGTGGTTCATCCCCTGATCCCACGCGTATTAAAGGGAAGCCCACCCCCAGCAGTGGGACATTTGAAAGGACTAGCTACAAAGATATATAACGGTCTTAATTAAGACTATTTTAGGTAAACGATATATTAGATTTTATAAAAATAAGTAAAATATAGCAGAATATAATACATTTTTTAATTAATTTAAACGATTTTTCCTAGAAAATGTCAAAAGACAATAAAGGAGCAAGATTTAATAAACAATATGGTAAGTTTTTTTTGCAAGGAAAACTAATTCTTTTTCTAAAATAAAGTAGCCTAAGTTACTCCTTATAACATCAGCTATCTGCCAGTGAAAGTCCCGTCAAAATCTGTCCAACCGTTTCAGATATTACCCGGAAGAAAGAGACAGACAGGCAAAATGTTAAAAAACGAGTTTACTTATAAGTACCGTATATAATTTCATATGCATTCAGTAAAAAGCTGTTATTTTGACATTACAAATATAGACACTTCAATTTTATTAATCTGTATAAGTAGATGTATAGATAATTATCAAATACCCACATATCCACATCAAACTACGATAGATGGCGCTCGAGTTGTATTTGATTTCTATTTAAAGAAGATTGTTACTTCTAAAAGAACTAAAAGACAAAAAAGCAGTCATGAGAACTGCCGACAGAAGTGAAAACTTAAAACTATAAACAGTTGTTATTTTTGGATATTCAAATTAATTGTTTGATCTTAAATTAAAATTTGTAAATTAAAACTGCTTACATTTATCTGGTTTCGACATCTATAGGCACTCTGGGTGTTTAGCGTTAACACGTCACGTGACCATGTCGATGACGACTTACATGAATACTCCCCATCCAAACAAACCTGCCCATACAAGTTTTCACTTCAAAAAGAGAAGAGACAAGAGGACAGAAAGAGAATACTCACTCTGGGATGATCAGAATCTTTGGTGACATTAACGATCTCCACAAGATCCTCATGTCTTATGCCATATTCGCCAACTTTGTAGACACCCGGCTCTTAAGGAATTAAAAAAAAATTTTTGTTTATCAGACGGCGATAAAAGGAGGGTTATGTTTTTCGAGTGTATGTATGTATATATGTATAGATTTATATTTCTTTGGCACGCTTTCAATATCGAGATAGAACTGCATGTGCTGAAATGAAATATCTATGTATGTATTGTATGTATGTATGTATGTTTATGTTGATAACTGGATATAATAATCTATGAAAATAATGAAATAGGAACTAATTAGCAAAATCTGTACATGAAATATTTTTTAAAAACAATAACTGTAACGTATTGTGTACAGCAGGGTGGAGTGGAAAAAAAAAGTGTTTTTTTTTAGCTTCGGGATAGGAGTTGGTCTTTTTTGTATCATAGTAAAAGTTGGGTTAAAATATATACTATATTTGTCAATTCCTGAATGTGTTCGAAGGGGATCAATCGAAAAAAAAATCCATTCAAACCAAAAATGTATCAAAACTCAATCCAATAAATAAACTTCAAAATAAACGTCATTACATCCAAAAATCAATGGACCACCTCAAAATTTTTAGATTTTTTTTTTCATAATTTTTCTTTTTTTATAAGCTACAAATTCTAACCCCAAAAGCTAAGAAAAAAGAAGTTTTCTTTTCACTCCACCCTAAGCACTAACCACTACTCAAGATCTGCCCCTCCCGCAGGCCGGGGTCGTGCGGGTAGGGCCGCCAGGACACGCGCGAGGGTCCCTCGTGCACGTTGAGGTAGTGCCCCACGCCATGCCCCGTGCCATGCACGTAGTCCAGCCCCACGTCCCATAGGGCCTTGCGCGCTAGGGTGTCTAGTACGTTGCCCTAGGATAGGGTAAACGTTTATATTATTTTGAAGTGAAACTTCTTTAGAATCGTTGTGATTTGAAACTCGATGAAACGAAAATGCGACACGAGAAAGAAACAAACATATGTTAGCATAGTCATAACAATTGTACATCTTTTAATTTAAAATATCTGTATTTATTATAATGAATTAAAATAAATGAATTAATGAGGCAATTATAATGTGTTAAATAATAATTATTTATTAATTTGATTTATATAAATACGATGGCATTGATGGCAACATTCTTTGTTTTTGATTATTAAAAATTTATGTGACACAGCTGTCATATTGACAGAGTGTCAGAGTACGAGTAACGATCCGGTGTGTTATTTCATTATTGTAAATTTTTTTTAAATAAATATGTTGGAGCATTAACACACAACACCATCTAGTACCATAGTAAGCTACGAGGCTTGTGTTATTGTTACCAGATAGTTGATACACTATACATATATAACTTTAAATACATACATATTATAAATACAAACACCCATGACTGGAGTACAAACATTCGTGCTCATCACACAAATGAATGCCACCAGCGGGACTCGAGCCCGCGACCGCTGGCATAACAAGTAGGGTCACTACAAACAGCCAACCGTGTCGACAAATTATTTAAATACATTAATAAACGAATGATATAATTGGGTATTTCATTTAAAGTGCTATCTATGCCAATACTTCAGAAGTGGTGTATCTGCTCACATCGGTGTGTATAAGTACTTTGTTGGATTTATTTTACAAAGATGAAGTAAATACTTAAGACATCGAATAGCATATATTCTATCAAATTATGTTCTTTTTGAGAAAATATCATCAACTAGTAGTTGTATACGTACGAAAGTATGAAAAGAATGAGCCCTATTTAAAAATTAAACGATTTTTTTTTAATCTAAACGTCCACTTGAAGTTGGGGGTGATTTTCAGCCTCTCGAGACCATAAAACATACTTTTCTCGGAAATGGCTAAACATTACAATTTGTTTTTTTTTTTATTACATGTATTTCGAAGATTACATTCCCTTAGTTTCATTAAAATCAAAAGATAATTCTAGAAATTAAAAAAAAAAAAACCAAGGAAAAGTTAAAACCCGAGTTTTCTGCAAATATCTTGAAAACTTTGAGGTTATTGTAAAAAAGTATTATTTTTGAAAGTTGTAGATTTTTACTAGACATACAACTTTTGTAGGAAACATTTTTCGATAGAACGTCAAAGTAAGCCGGAAATTGAAAAAAACTATTTTTCAACGCTTTGCGTCCCATTTCTCGAGGGTAGCTGGGCATGTGGGGCATTTTACGATTTTCTATTCCTTATATACCTGCAAACATTTTAAAATCATAAAATTTCAGGTTTTCAATATTTTGTTCCCAATCTGGATTAAATGTGTTCTGCAAGCACATTATCAAATTTAAAACTATATTCAACCAGTTTTAAAAAATTACCATTATCAGAATTGGATTTTTTTTTCTCAATTTTTTCTAGTATCGCCAGATATTGCCACACTAAAAAAATGAATTATTTAGATTATTCAATTAAATACTGCCATCTGTTTTTTTCCCCTTCAAATTCAAGTTTGTTCAAGAAACCTACCGTCTTTTCTTTTACATAAAATAACTGTTCTCAATATAATTAGTTTCTTACGAGACGTATGTAGGTGCCCTAAGTTCTTTTCAAGACTTTCTAAACTTAAAGACAAATGCTGCAAATCTTTGTAACCTACGCGCGGCTTGCTTTGCTACCGCCGCCCGGCGTCGGCCATAGCTTTGCCCACGGACCGGTTATCTGCCACATACGACGACTTACGCATTCTCTCTGACGATCGCCAGTAAAAAAAGATATTAGTATAAAAATGCTAATATCTTTTTTTTGTGACTTTCTAATAAAAAAAATCTTTATGGTTAAAGATGTGTTATTTATTAATCCCTATCGTTTTAGCATTTTTTCGTTTCAAGACGCTTCAAATGGATATCAGGTAAAACGTTGTATAGAAACCTGCCATTGTTTTTTGAATATTGCCATTTATAAAACTATTTTTTCATTTGCTTTCACGGTTTTTTTTTGTCATAAAAATAATACAGTAATAATTTAGAAATAAAATATCGGGTAGAGTAAAATTAGTTAAACTGGGTAAAGTAAAATTAGTAAAGGAGCTGAGCTTAGAGGACCATTCATCATTTTATAAAACATAAGTACGATCATATTATATACCATCGTGGTCCTCGTAAAAATAATATGTGGCCACTTTCTTCTTGTGTTTTTTAAGCTTCTTTGAGGGTCCTCCAAAAAATTTTTCAAATGCTGGGGCCCCCTTTAATCAGAGGGCCTTTGCGACCGCATTAGTTACAGTGGCATAGCTACGCCACTGCGCAAAAGTATAATATAATAAATCTTACAGTAGATCCTCTGGGAAAGACTGCAGTCCCCATCAAAATCTGTCCTTTCAAAACTCGAGTAAAAGCAAGTCGTTGTGCTGCAGTGGGAGAACCACTCATGTTCTTATATATTTGCTTTCTTTATATCGTTATTTCATCGTAAAAAATATAAAAAACGTTTAATGGTAAGGATTATATTTACCACTACGATTCTATAAATTGCCCCCCCCCCCCCACCCCCAACGTGCGTTCACCTTGTCGTGGTGGGGGGGGGGGGCTCAGTAGTGCCGGGCAATCCAGCCGGGCGCAAAGCCAAAAAACGCACAGGGAGGTGGACCACTTCGGTGGGCGGTGGAAGGTGGCCCTCTTCGGTGGGTGGTGTACCATGCGGGTAGCTCCTGGTACTTCTCTGATAGCAGAGTGGACCTTGGAGCAACCCCATGGTTGTTGTGGTCTGCTTCGGCAGACCTGCCGTCGGGGCGTCGTAGTTGAATGCGTAAGCGATCCTGCGACGCCCCATTAAGACGGGGGAAGGTTTTGTTGGGTTTTAGTGGGTAGTACTGGCTTTGCCGGTGAGTCCCACACTTCGTGCATAAATGCATTTCCCTACGTTAAAATAAAAAAAATATACTTTTTACTGAAGGAAAATATTCCATCTCTGGGAAATCTACACTAAACGTTAAAACGTAACTAGGAACTAACCCGAGCGGAGCAAGGGCGAGTCGCTATGATTGTGCAGTTCACAAAAACTACAGTATGAACACGACGGTTTATGTGAATCGCTCAAATTTATTATATTTTATAATATTTCATTATCTACATTAAGTCATTTCCTCGGGATATACTTACATATATTGCCCCCCAGAATCAACTAAGAACATCTCGTCCTTTCCAATGACCCTCTGAGGCCCTTCTCTCGAGGGCTTATAATGTATGTTAGCCCCATTCTCCCCTGCGCCCGCAATCGTTGGGAAAGATGTGCCCTTGTAACCTTGTTCTTGGCTAAAATATAAAAACTCTAAATAAAATTATCGATAGCGGTTTTTTAACACACTGACACGTTAAAGCGCTATTATATTATAAGTACATACCTTCTAAGTTCATCCAATTTGTCAACAACATTTATTTCAGTAATATTCTGTCCATCTGCCACATTCTCGTGAAGCCAGCGCAAGAATCGAACTACCGCTATACCGTCCTTAATGTGGGATGATCTGAAACCCTAAAAATATGCCTTAAATTTTGCTTCCAAGTTTGCTTATTTTTGACCCAATATTCTACTCGTCTGTATGTTTTTGTAAAAAAACTTTTTAACAAAAAAATAAAAACCGACTTCAAACAAAAGCACTAAAAAGTAAAAAATAACTTAGTAATTTTGAATAACTGATTGGTAGTTTTCATTTACTATACATACCTAATCAAATATTTTCGAAGTCGGTGTGCTTTGCTTTGTATGGGCTGGCACCGATTTCGAAAATATTTGATTAGGTATGTATTTAATAGGTAGGCTTTAATTACTTAGCCAAAGCACACCGACTTCGAAAATATTTGATTAGGTATGTATAGTAAATGAAAACTACCAATCAGTTATTTTTTACTTTTTAGTGCTTTTGTTTGAAGTCGGTTTTTATTTTTTTGTTAAAAAGTTTTTATTTTTCCCTTCTTAGTGTAGATAGTAGTAGCAAAGTAAGGATTCTAACGTGTTAGGCTTGTCAAATCAAACAAAATAAGCCCAAACTCAAGGTATCTACTATTAGCCGTTGAAGAGTTCCACCTATCCACCTTCTGGCCTTACCATCAGATCAGGTCAACAATACCGAACCACTGTACTATCAACGGAAATAGAAATACTTGCAAAGTTTCAAGTTAATATGACAATTAGAAGTAGGTTAAATTCATCATTAGTTATTTTTCCACCCTTAGGGGTGGTATTTTTTTTTTTGAAATTTAAATGGGACCAATCTGGAAGTATACCCTTTCAAACAAAACAAAAATTGTCCAAATCGTTTAGTAAATGACGGAGTTCTGAGGTAACAAACATAAAAAAAAACATACAGTCGAATTGAGAACCTCCTCCTTTTTGAAGTCGGTTGAAAATTATTTTAAGTGGGTGTAGCCTTCATACCCAATTCTTCTTTCTTCTTCTTTTTTCTTTAAGTTCAACTAATACTTATTAAAAAGATGTACTACATTATCAAATTATATAGTACTAGCAGAACCCGCGGCTTCGCACGCGCTAAAACTACAAAAAATCTCTAAAATGGTAGTTTCATAGGAACTTTCACCCCTATTTTACCCTCTTATAGGATGAATTTCGAAAAATGCTAACACGTGTTTATTTAATTTTATTGATACCGAGTTTCAAGTAATTCTAATCATAAATATTTTTTGGATTGTATTACATAACGTGGGAATTAGATAATAAAATAAAAAAAATAGCCTATATCACTTTCCAGCCCTCCAACTATCTACGTACAAAAAATAACGCCAATCCGTGACTCTATTTCGACGCGAAAGAAAGACAAACAAACAAAAAAAACAAACAAACAAACACACTTTTACATTAATAATATTATGGACGGTAGCAAATTATTGCATGCATATTTTATTACAAAGTTTCACATCTATGCGACAATAAGAAGTAGCTTCAAAGCAAGGAAGTTATAAAACAAAATTTTAAGCGCGCTTAAATATTATGATTTCTTCACAAACAAAATTATGTATATGTATTTAAATACTTATTTCATACCTCTAGTTCAACGCTGTTTTTAACACACTTCATGAGGGCGACCGGAGAGACTGTAGAAAGAGTCCTTACATCTTTATTCTGAAACAAAGAATATTAAAAAAAAAAAAAACAAAAGTCGCATTCAATGTTACCCAGAATATTATGGAATATAGTTACACAAGAAGCTGATATGGTGAGAGCTAAGATTTCGTATTTTTTGCTTTTCAATTTTAGACCTATATTTTTTTTTAATAGGAATACCCAAATTTTACATTACATCTTAATAATTTTCTTAACTAAGTATATAAAAAAACGTAGATTTTTCCATCCATTTTCATATAGTCAATTCATAAAAGGCACACATTATAAAATAAAAAAAAATCTCACCGTTTCCGCCGCCATATGTATGGCTTCGCTTCCGTCACTCGAGAGCCATATAACATGGTTATTATTTAATTGTTGCTAAAACAAGTTAAATTATTTTAGTTAATCAAACATACATACAATCAAGAAATTTTAAGACGTAGTTAGATTTTATATAAGTTAATCTATACAAGCATTATAATAAAATACTGAGTTGAATCTGTACATTAAATGTTTTTTTTTTAAATCTTATTGCAATTGTCATTATTATCGGTACAGAGGCCGAATCTATGGTTTTTAGTTTCACATTTATAATATTAGTGTAGATTTAGTAGCAATATAATTATATAAATAATAATATACTCACACTGTATGCCCTCAAATATTGAAATATCTCAGTATACGGTAGGCACCGAACCCGCGTCCCTTCTGATAGCAAATGTTTTTTTATGTTAGCCGATAACTTCCCATCACCCCAAAACAATATCACATTATGGTGTTCCTAAAAAAATTGTAATTGTTTTGATCATTTCCCAAAGTCATAAACTCAACGCGTCTTACCGCGCATTAAAATAGTTAATAATTTTTATTATTTCTTAAAAAAACGAATGTGTCTGTGTATATTAATGTACGCACGTAAGAAATTATACGTCTTTGGCGTAACAGAACAAAAATAGATAAAGATTTCATCCCGTATGTCAAAACTCTCTGTTTGTAAAAGGAATGTAGCTAACTAAATCATGTCGCTTTTTGGCTGTCGGTGTGCGCGCGCATCTTAAAAATTTTACTGTCATTATTTTTTCCAAACGTATTAAAAGAATAACACACTAAATTATCATTTAATATTTTTGTCCTACAGCTAGTATATAAGAAAAATGATTTTTTGGTATTAACAATTTCTAAGTGTAGGACCGAGATAACGTACCACGCAATTTGTAGGACATGCCTGTTAAATTATATAAATATTAACTAAGCAACAGTAAAAAAATCAGCTGGTTAGTAATCATTTTTGATGACCTCGTTATCGATACATGTTGGAAGTAGGGGACTCTTTGATTAAACCATACATTTTGTAGAACAAATATTTTTTTGAGAAGTGTTAATAATTATCTTAAGATTGAATAATAAACCTCAGAGTTAGTAACAATTTTTTCAGAATCGTCAAATCCACGTATTTAATCCCTGCTACACCTGTTGCCTACCACAATCGAGAATTTTTGTAAGAAAAAGTTGGGCGTCTCATCAAAATGAAGCTGCTCACGGAAAATTAGCTTGATACTAATCAATTATTAAATTGTACTAGGGATCCTGGACTAGAAGTATAACTTCAAAAAATAAAAATTGTTTACATTATAATCTAATTAAGTTTGACGTTTATTATTATTTATGTATATACTGTTACTGGGATGAAGCAAATTTTTTTTTATTTTTTAACGGAGAGCACATATTTATTTTTTTATCAAAAAACATGCTTGACGACACGTTTGGATCAGTTTGTAATAACTCTACTTGCTGTGACAACGGTCGCGGGTTTGAGTCCAGTTGTGGGCATTCATTTGTGTGACCAGAACGAATGTTTGTAATAAAGTCATGGGTGTTTATATATTTTGTAATATGTATGTATTTAAAGTTACATATGTGTAGTGTACCAACTATCTCGTATCCATAACACAAGCCTCGTCGCTTACCATGGAACTAGATGGTGTTGTGTGTTAATGTCCTAACATATTTATATTTATTGAATCATTATTTTTAGTATATTATCAAATAGCAACATTTCCAAATGAAACTTTCGCACTAGAATGTTAGCAATTCTTTAGGTTCTATCGCCCCTATTTAGTCAATGAGACATTTTTAAAAGTACCCGCAAATATTAGCTGAGCATGATCTAGTAAAAAGTGCTTTTACTTGAAGCCATTAACAAGAAAATTTTCGTGTCTTCTCCATTCCACGTGACATTGGCGAAGTAATCTGTGCTCAACTGTCACGCTTTGAAGACATTCACAAGAGAATTGAAATCGAACAAGAAAATTGAATTAAATTGAATTAACAGCATTTACTTACCAAATCCGCTCTAATAACTAGATATGAAAAGAAAACTGGATTGAATGGTATATCTGAGCCTCTGATGTTAAGAGTATCTGAAATGAAAATAGATAAGTAAATTATTCTCAGGGATATCGGTTAAGTAAAACTATTGTCCGTCTAATTTATATTAATAAAATTTGTCCGTATTAAAAAGTGGGTGAATTATTATTTTTTTATTAAGGTGCGATATATTCGTCAATTTCAAAACTATTTTTTTAATTATTATTGTTAACTAGCGACTTTATTAAATCAGTCAGCTGTTTCGGAGATTAGCCGGAACAAACTGACAGGCATACAGGCAAAATTTTTAAAAATTGTATTTTTGTGATAATTATAATATTATATAATTTCATATGCATTTCGTAAGTAAGGGCTGTTATTTTGACATTACACACAGACACTTCAATTTTATTTATCTGTATAGATAATCTACAACTGTACAAAATTTTATTAGTAATCAGTAACAAACCTTTGTGTTACTCCAGCTTAAATTGCATTCAAATCGGTCTAGTTGTTTAAGTCTGAATGAGTAACAAACATACAAACTTGTATTTATATTAGTAGTCCAATCAAGTAAATTCTTACATGCTATATCGTCCAACGCTGTCAGTACTAATGCAGATGCTCCACGACTTCGAATTTGGGACAGAAGATCAGATATTTTACTGCTCGAGTTTCTGCCTGAAATTAATAAAAAAAAGTATGTAGAAAAAAGTATGTAGTCCAGTAGTCACGCGCTCGTTTGGGATCCGGATGAAGCGGGTTCGAATTTCGAGTCTCGCACATCTGATATTTTCGTGTGCGAATCATGTCCAACATGATTACCACTTGTCGTATGGTAAAGGAAAATATCGTGAAGAAACCTGCGTGTCTGAGAGAACCTAGTAAGTTGTCTGCAGACATGCTCAGTCCGCCCGCACTCGGCCGGCGTGGGGGACTGTGGCCTGATTCCTCTCGTATTGAAGGGAAGCCCACCCCCAGCAATGGGACGTTAAAAAGGGCTGAATGAATATTACGTACACTAATAATAATCGAATTTAATTAGTCTTTGTTTTTGTTATTTTTAACTGAGAAGAAAGTGGTATTTAATTGAGTTTTAAGTCTGAGATTTCCTGGTCACTGGAGTACAAACAGTCGTGCTCATTAAACAAATGAATGCTCCCAGTAGGACTCGAACCCGCGACCGCTGGAACAGCAAGTAGGGTCACTACAAACTGAGCCAAACGTGTCGTCGTTAGTTCTGAAAAGAACCGCTAGGAAAACTTAATAGTACCAATAAATACCTGTATAATTATAGGGTAGTGCCAATAAAGGTTCGTTAGGTCGCTCCGGAGCTGGGTCTCCCATGATCCTTCTGGCCTCATCTACTACGTTATCATAATCAGCCACTAATGTTACATTTACTTGGTTTAAGGCAGTCTGAAAAAATATATAAATTACTAGCGACTCACGTTGCTCCGCTCGGGTTCGTCCCTAGGGTGGTCCATCCTTATCACTTAGGTGTATGAAACATAGTTTACGTCCTATTCTCAGACCTACTGAATATACACACAAAATTTCATAAGAATCGGTCAAGCCGTTTCGGAGGAGTTTTGTTACAAACACTGTGACATGAGAATTCGCTTGGATGCGGTAAGTTTTAATTTTTTTGAGCGGAATTCTTTTTCTTAAATAAAAGTATCCTAATTTACTCGTTATAATATCAGCTATCTGCCAGTGAAAGTCTCGTCAAAATTAGTCCAGCCGATTTGGAGATAATTGGCACCGACTTCGAAAATATCTGATTAGGTATCTATATAGTAAATGGGAACCGCCGCTCAGTTATTTTTATATTTTAGTGCTTGGAATTAGGTTTTTTTGAAGTTGGTTTAATTTTTTTTAACTATTTTTTTTATTAATTTCATTGTTAATTAAAACAATAAGAAAAAGCATACATTTTCAATCACAAAACCATAGTTCGTAACAATATTACAGTTTGCTTATACTGACCTCTAAAGCAGACCAGGCAGAACGAGTGTAGGTAGTGGGATCGATGCCCACCACAGTGTTGGGGGCCATATTTGATACTAACCAATTTTGTATTGAAGGATCGATACCTAGAAAGAAAATATACATTGATATTACAAATATGAAATATACTTTATTATGCAAAACAAATGTACACTTAATTATTACTGTACAAGTCATGTCCGCGTGGAATAGTGGCATTAGTAGCCGCATTCCCCCGTTAAATGGCAATGCTGATTCTTTGGGCGAAAAATCCTCCAGCTCTCTTGTCGACAGTAGAGACACAAGATATCTTATATATTTAAACGAGCTATTCTTGTATATATATATGTATATATATATATATCAATATATAATCTGAATCTCGAAAACGGCTCCAACGATTTTCATGAAATTTAGTATACAAAGGGTTTCGGGGGTGATAAATCGATCTAGATTAGTCTTATGTCTGGAAAAACGCGTGTTTTCGAATTTTCATGCGGTTTTCTCTTGCATTTTCACAATTTTTGCATTGTCAGTTGTCACTTCTGGTGGGTGGGAGGCGCCACTGTGCAACTGCCAATATCGTGTCCGTATTTACATCAAGTTTAAAATATTTAAGTGGAAATAATCTAAAGAAAAATTCTAAATTTTAATTAATTTAATAATAGTTTTAAGAAATTTTAATCGATAAAATCTATGGGCAATATGTAAACATCACCAAGTCTAGATGTGTTGAAGAACAAATGAGCTTTTCAAAATTCACCTACCAAACAAATACAAAGTGACAAACATAACATATAGATCATAGAGTATATTGCTACATATATAAAATATAGATACTATCAGTGCAAAACCATCTTTTCTGTGTGTGATGACAATAAAACAAAATAATTTGTGAAGTGGAAGCGTAAAAATATTAAAATAAGTTTATAACCTCAAAAACTAATACTCTGTATAAAATTGCAATTCAACTAGGTATAATTGGTGCTCTTTTTCAATCAGCTTTTCTACTTCCGACTTCACACTTAAGATGGAGGAGATAAAAAGTTGCTAATAAACATGCAACAAGAAATAAGACAGCAGAAAACAGAAATGTTAGAAATGAAAGAAGACATTAAAAATACAATCAACAATAATATACTTAAATGAGAAATTTAAACACTTAGAAATAAAAATTGAAGTTCTTGAGAAAAAAATCCAGGAACAAAGTACCTCAATAAATAATTTAGAAAGACATATTAGGCGCAAGAACTTGGTTATGTTCGGAGTAGAAAAAGGTAAAAAATCCTATCATGAACTAGAGGAAAAAATAAAGTCTTAAACAAACGCAAGGAGTTACAAGCCCAACTGAAGATAAACAAAAAGACCTAGGCAAAACAGCTTTCATTAAATATGACAAAGTAATTATTGTGGATAATAATAAGAACACTTCTCGCCAATACTCAAATAAAAGAAGTCTGCCTGTATTTTCAGAAACGCCTTAACTCAATTATAAACAAAAACTAATAAATAAACAACATACAAAGAAAACCAAACCTGCTAATATTAAAGACTTTATATTACAACAACCAAAATTAACTTTCAACCACACAAATGATAACCAGGAATAACTAAAAACAACACAGCAAGATACAGTATATTAAACACAGTAGGAACCTCCTCATCTTTATCCCTCAGTACGGCCGGTCACTGTGGGGGAGTTCAACCGTAACCGTCCAAAGAAAAACAGACATACAATGAACAAAGGTATACATATCTTCACCAGAAAAACTTCTAGAATTAAAAGCAGCATTTCCTACAACAAATCAAAAGAACACAAAGATAAAATTATAAACTTTATATCAGAAACAAATTATATATTGGAAACAAAATTTGAAAAGAAACCCTTTGCAATCATACAAGCATAATCTCCAACGGAGAGCTCTATGCAGGACTACTTTGGAGAAGGCTTTTAACCGAGAGGGGTCTATACATGAAAAAGACATTTACTAAATAAATACATTTAATTATGAAATTGAATACCTAATTTATAACTATTGTCAGAATTAATGTATGGAAAGAAATTTTATTTATATTTATTATTGTGAAATGTTTAGTATTTACTCAATTGAATGATTTAATTTATTGAGATTGTTTATTTATTTATTAATGATAATTTATATATATACAATATCATTTCAAATAATATTAAAGATTTTTAAATAATTTAATTCTAGATTACAAAATTATTAGTTAAAAATTATAAGTTAATAAATAGTCCCTAACCAAAATTGAAGTTAAATTAAGTATAATCAAATAAGTTATAAATATGATCTGTTAAAATACAATGTTAAAAATGGTTAATTAAGTAAGAGTAATTTTAATTTAAAATTATAAGTATGTATACAATAAATAAAGCTTTATTATTATTATGATTCCTTTTGCATTATTCCACGCAAAATATTATATTCGATAATTTCGCACGCTCAGACATAAGCATTATGGTCAAGCGGCCAATACGCAAGTTTGACAACCACAAGTGTCTGGGTTCGTATCCCGGTCGGACACAAAGTCGTTAATTTTGTTTTTTTTGTATTTATTCAAATTCGTAGTTAGTTTTTTTTAAATGTTTTTTTTGTCCAAAAACTCCGAGCGAAGCTCGGTCACCCAGGTACTATATATATATATATATATATAATATATATATATATATATATATATATATATATATATATATATATATATATATATATATATATATATATATATATATGGATCTACTGAACCATAAGAAACGGTAAGAAGATAGTTTGAGACCTTTTTATCCCGGAAATCAGACCCGATTCTCGAGATTCATGGGATATTAAATTAATAGTGGATTTACCAAGTTTCATCAAAGTCCACACTTCAGTATCCACTTCTATTTCAAACTGAGTGAAGTATCTCGCGTCTGTCCAAACCAGGGCGTGGTTCTCGGTGACTACGGCGGTTCCAGATGATCCTGATAGACCAGACAGCCATTCTACTCGAGCGTCGCCTGGAACTATGTATTGAGACTGTTGGAAAAAGGCACATTAACTTAGATATACTTTATTTACTAATCTAATTACCGCTATATATAACACTGACGACTCATTCTCGCATCACTCGGATTCGTCCCTAGATACCTACGTTTTAACGTTTAGTATGAAATACGTATGATACCCTATGATCCCTTACTTAAGAAATGATTGATTCCCCATACGATTCCAAACTATCATCCGACTTTTGACCCTCTTAAGAGATATTTTCCGGGATAAAATCCTATACCCTATATGATCTTATGTCCTTTCCAGGGTTTCAAACTGTATTCATACCTTTCATCTAAATCGGCTCAGTGGATTTTTAGTTTATCCATAACAAAAAACATACAGACATCCAAAAATACATTTTTTTATTATATTAGGAGTATCTAATATCTATACACTTACATTATGTGCATCAGCAGTAGGCACAATGAACGCATTAATTGTCGATTCCTTCATGATCTCCCTTACAGCATCCAGTTTCATCTGGCTAAGTACATCTCCGCTAGAGATTTCCAATGATTTAACTAAAAAAGATAAGGTAAGTACATTTAGTTCGCAATACACTTGGCTATAAAGGCAGCTTGGATTGATTCCCATAGAACTTAATAATATTCAAGTCCACCCGACCGATTTCGGCCATGGCGGCCAATGTCATTGAGACTAGCCATCTGCAGGAGACATTATAGTGCAGCGCATGAGTCAGTGTACGCGCAGAAACAACATGCTCTCTCTATTTCTGTCACTCTCATACTCCGGTAGGACGATACTTAGACAGTGACCGAGAAGAGATCAGGCGCAGGAGCGATGCGAAACGTGCTCTGCCTTGGCACGGTGGTGACATGCCGCCAACTTCCCAACTTCGGACTGTTACTAAGGCTTACTAAACAGAAAGACTCAGTAACTAACCTGGACTCGAAGCCAAGATCTCCGGATGAGCAGCCGTACATGGTAGCACTACACCACCGAGCCTCTTGTATGTTAATTTAATCTATATATAAACAAAGAGTACCCGCGGTTTCGCCCGCGTCCAAACTTCCGATTGCTAACAAAATTCACAGAATCACCCGCTGGGCTAATCTGAAGATTACATGAAAATTTAATCAAAATCGCTTCAGCTGTTTTGAAGACTATATGAAGTATACATACACACATCAATTTTTATTTTATTTAATCAACAATTTAAATTTATTTATTGCTCGGAAAATAGTCTTTTATGAAAATTTAGTGACACACCGACTGCAGACCCACTTACTGGGTCCATTTGTGTTTTCAAACCATTCAGGATCCCATTGAAATATACACACAAAATTTCATCCAGATCGTTTGTAGTTAGCGAAAAAAAAAAACAAATCTATCCCACAGGAACCGTACATTTTTCCGGGATAAAAGTAACCTATGTGTTATGCCAGACTGTAATCTATCTCTGTGCCAAATTTCATCCAGATCCGTTCAGCCGTTCTCGCGTGTTTGAGTAACAAATATCCATCCATTAAAACTTCGCATTTTTCTTATCTGTAGGTACATGTAATAAAACTGTAGAGCTCGAATGTCTGTATATAGAACCGGTCAACATTTTAGATACTCTTCATCCCGGAAAATCAAAGAATTCCCGTGAGATAGTTAAAAAATTATAGTAACTTATACAGCTTTGTACACAAAAACTATTGATTGGATTTAAATGAAACTTTACAATAATATAGTTCATACATCAGAATAATAAATAGGCTACTTTTTATCTCGGCAAAATGTACAGTTCCCGTAGGATACATTTGTTTTAGTTCGTCTTGATCCGAACGAAGCGATGGCGAGCCGCTAGTATACTAATAAGATGTACTTATCAAAACGAATCATACGAGCCCCAACTCTATGGTGGCTCCTAGCCATTGAAGAGTTCCACTATCAGCTCCTGGGTTCTTCATCAGATCAGTTCAGTAAAATCATATTATTGTAATTGATTAAGCATATATAGTTAGTCAGTTAGTAACTTGTGAAGTTAATATAGTGTTAAGAACGACAAAAATCCGTACGTTACAATTTTTCGTGACTTATTTCCAAAGACAGACTTACTTAAATCTCAAATCATATAATACTATACTACTTAAAGCTATTACTTTAATTTTAAGCTGCAGGCTGTACCTACATATTTCTTTTAAGCTCTTAGACGAGAGTTAATTTTCTAGTGTTTACTATACTTTTATTAATGGGTACTTTTTAATTTATTTCTAAAATAAAAGTACCCTAAGTTACTCCTTATAACACCAGCTATCTGTCAGTGAAAGTCCCGTCAAAATCAGTCCAGCCGTTTTGCAGATTAGCCGGAACAAACAGACAGACAGACAAAAATTCTAAAAATTGAGTTTTTCTTAAAGTACCGTATATAATTTTATATGCATTCAGTAAAAAGCTGTTATTTTGACATTACACACAGACACTTCAATTTTATTTATCTGTATGCTCATAATAAATGATAAATACCATATACAGGCTCATTTGGTTCCGCGTAGTCCTCATCGTTCGCAGGAACATCGCCACAAACTATGCTAACACTGAAAAATATATTTTAACTGTTATATTCACATATAAATTAAATAAATAAATATGTTGGGACATTAACACACAGCATCGTCTAGTTCCATGGTAAGCTACGAGGCTTGTGTTATGGATACCGGATAGTTGATACACTATTCTTATAAAACTTTAAATACATACATATTATAAATATAAACACCCAGTACAAACATTTGTGCTCATCACACAAATGAATGCCCCCAGCGGGACTCGAACCCGCGACCGTTGGCACAGCAAGTAGGGTCACTACAAACAGCCAAATGTGTCGTAATCCAGCTATTTTCATACACAGTATACACTCTCTTTACTGGAGTTAGGGAAACTCAACATAATATTTTCTTTTTTGAATATGATTTCAAATATTTGACATTTTAAATAAAACTATCTTTGCGGATTTTTCGCAGATTTATTTTGATTTTTGATTCCCGAAGTTTCGACTTCTTCACAGCAAACATACTGCGCTATATAAGATCATTAATTAATATTTAATAAATATATATAATATAATAATTACAGATAAAATTTAATAAATAATATTTCCATATCCCATTATAATACCTTATTAAAATTATAAAAAACTATTATTTTTGCTGTTGAAACCCTTGGTCCATGGAGTCAAAGTGCTAAATACTTCTTATAAGACATAACGCGCCGCTATTCCAAGGATCTGTCGACAGTACAATATTCTTTCTAAACAACATGTTTAATTAGATATCTTTTCCACTAATATGTTTGAATTTAAAAGTAGTATTACTAAATTCTTATCGTAACTTTAGTAGAAATGTTTAAATGTGTTGTAATATGATTTGTTTTTTTTTTCTCTATATATAGTTTCAGATTTGTTTCTAGACGTTAATTTTTTCTTAGTTTAAACTTAGTTATAACGTAAAATACTAATTAATGAGCAAGCTGTGGTCTCCTATAAGTGAAGGAGCACACGTATTGTGAGTCTTATTTGCTTTTTGTTTTTATATGATGTTGTATATTGTGTGTATCTTTTGTTGGAGATCCAAATTAAAATAAAATAAACACCTCGTCTTATCGCCTCTACTGGTAACAGGAGAGCTCGTTTTCCGCCCAAAGAATCGGCATTGCCATTCAACGGGGGAATGCGGCTAGCATTGTCGCCACTATTCCACGCGGACATGACTTGTACAGTGATTACTAAGTGTACATTTTTTCAACCGACTTCAAAAAGGAGGAGGTTCTCAATTCGACTGTATGTTTTTTTTTTTTTTTTTTTTATGTTTGTTACCTCAGAACTCCGTCATTTATTAACCGATTTGGACAATTTTTGTTTTGTTTGAAAGGGTATACTTCCAGATTGGTCCCATTTAAATTTCAAAAAAAAAATCCCACCCTAAGGGTGGAAAAAACAACTAATGCTGAATTTAACCTACTTCTAATTGTCATATTGACTTGAAACTTTGCAAGTATTCCTATTTCCGTTGATAGTACAGTGGTTCGGTATTGTTGACCTGATCTGATGGCAAGGCCAGAAGGTGGATAGGTGGAACTCTTCCACGGCTAATAGTAGATACTTTGAGTTTGGGCTTATTTTGTTTGATTTGACAAGCCTAACACGTTAGAATCCTTACTTTGCTACTACTGTCTACACTAAAAAGGGGAAAAATAAAAACTTTTAACAAAAAAATAAAAACCGACTTCAAACAAAAGCACTAAAAAGTGAAAAATAACTGATTGGTAGTTTTTCATTTACTATACAGACCTAATCAAATATTTTCGAAGTCGGTGTGCTTTGCTTGTATGGGCTGGGACCGATTTCAAAAATATTTGATTAGGTATGTATTTGATAGGTAGGCTTTAATTACTTAGCCAAAGCACACCGACTTCGAAAATATTTGATTAGGTATGTATAGTAAATGAAAACTACCAATCAGTTATTTTTCACTTTTTAGTGCTTTTGTTTGAAGTCGGTTTTTATTTTTTTGTTAAAAAGTTTTTATTTGTATATATAATTAGGTATATTTGTAATTTTCTTTATTGTAAGTAAAAAAATACATATGTATGTATATTTAAATTATAAAAATGTTTAAAATTAATAAATATTTTAAGGTGCAGGTGCCATTTGTATATTTTTGAAATTATTTTGTAATTTTGTTTGTAGCTGTAGGCACTGTCTGTAACAACTATAATGATCTTTGAGACGTGTAAACCAATCACAGTCTCTCCCGTATCCATTTGCGCTGTAAAGCATTCGAAACGTCGGGAACCAAAAATCTAAATAAATCTGCGAAAAAATCCGAAAAGATAGTTTTATTTAAAAAGTGGCAAAGTCAAATTACTCTATATGTAGGGGTAGTTTATTGGTAACGCGCTTGCTTGAGAAAACAAGTGAAGCGGGTTCAAATCCCAGGTTTCGCACCTCTGCTATTCTTATTTGCGAATCATTCCCAACATGATGACCACTTGTCTTACGGTGAAGAACATCGTGAGGAAACCTTCATATATGAGAGAACCTAGCAAGTTGAATTGTCCTGCAGACATGCTCAGTCCGCCCGTACTTGGCCAGCGTAGGGGACTATGGCCTGATAATTTTAATTGGAAGCCAACGCCCAGCAGTGGGACGTTAAAAGGGGGAAAAACTATATGTTTACTCAAATTTTTCTAAACAAATCTAATACATTTCTCATTTTAAAGCAATAATGACGTTATTAATTATTAATTTAAAATTACTAAATTACCTTAAAATCATTAAAAAAAAATCTTTTAAAATTTATGCAGTACAAAAAAATCATAAAATTGGTTAAAAACAAAAATTTTAAGTCGGTTTTAAAAAAGTATAAAAATATAATATAATAATTAATTACTTACAATAAACAAATCAATAAGATCACACATTTGATGGTCATTTTTGGATTTACACTAATAAAGATTTAGTATTTTATCGAAAACGTTATCAAATTTTTTGTATTTGATAACGACGGAATGATAATGGAAAATTAGTGATTCACCATTGCTTTGATTAGATTTTAAGATTATTTAAATGGCTTAGTATGCGTTAGCGATGGGCGTTGAATGAACGGACTAGTTCAATCAACCGGTCGACGATGCGTCGACGGTTCGACGGTTCACGTATTTCAAATGAACTAGTTCAATTCATAGACTAAGACAGTCCGACTCGCAACGTAAACTAGTATTTTTAAAGCGTACATGAACCACAGTCCACGATTTGAAGTAGTCGATCGACTAGTCGATGAAAGAAAATGAACGGTCTAACTTCGTTCACGCTAAATACGTCGACGACCCATCGCTAGTATACGTACATATAAATATATATGAACTAGCATTGCCAGCGGCTCCGCCCGCGTTCAGATGACCAAAAGCCAAATTCTTACGTTTTACATATTAGTATACTCTATTTCCGTTTTTCCAATTTTTCTCAGAAATTAAATATTTTCCCGCGGTAAAAAGTATCCTATATGTTGACCGGGATAACCAGCTATCATCATACCAAATTTCATAAAAATCCCTACAGTGGTTTTTCTGTGATACGGTAACAGACAGCCAGACAGACAAAATTCTAAAAACTATAGTTTCGGCCTCTACATCGATAATAAAGTCTATTTCAATAAGATTTACCAAAAAATATTTAATGTACAGATTCGGCTTAGTTACAATGTTATTATATGTATAGATATGTAATATGTTGGTACATTAACATACAGCATCGTCTAATCCCATGGTAAGCTACAAGGCCTGTGTTATGGATGGCTGATACATATAACTTTAAAAACATAAATATTATAAATATAAGCTGCACCCACGACTGGAGTACAAACATTCGTGCACATCACACAAATGAATGCCCCCAACGGGATTCGAATCCGCGACCGCTGATATAGCAATAGGGTCACTACAACGACAAACTGACCCAAACTTGTCGTCAAATATAAATAACCTTTATTACTTTAATGTAGATTTGTTTTTATATATAACTAACGGCTCACCCTCGCTTCGCTCGGGTTCGTCGCTAGGTACGTTTTAAATAGATATAAATAGTTATTAGCCAGCGCTAGCCATATACATTTGTATTTTTTTTTTGTTAATAATATTAACAAATATTGACATTAATATTTATACGATTCTAACGTCACACAATTGCCATCAATGTTTTGCCTTCCCGGAACCACTAACACTTAAACTTTATGGTATGGTATAAAAGTTTAAATTGACTTTTAAGTATTATTACGAATCTTTTGTATGGGAATGTAGAAAAGTGTTGTCTTTAGACTTTTTCAGGCAATTTTTTAAATTTTTCTCTCCGTAAGAACCATCCTCGTACTTCAAGGAATATTCTAAAAAAAGGAATTAGCGAAATCGGTTCAGCTGCTCTCGAGATTTGCGCTTACCAACACATTCAGCGATTCATTTTTATATTATAGATAGATTATAATTTAAAGATAAATAAAATAATATTATTGGCTAAAAGATAAGAAAGATTATCTATTTTGCTATTATCTTGATTCGTCGGTCTAGAGGCCAGAATGTGCTACTGCAAATCCGGAGATCCTGTGTTCGAGTCCCGGGTCGGGCCTAATGTAAGGGATTTCTGTCAAAAAAATATCTCGTACAAGATGGCGGTAGCAGTGTCGCGTCAGTCGCCTCTCTTATCGCGAGTGCCGAAAAATAGTCTTTCATTTTGAAAGTGTAAGGAATAGATTGCACTTGTTTCCGCACACAATTTACTGCTCTATAATATATAAGATATCCCAAAAATCACGCAAGATTTGTTTTTTTTAAATTAAAACATGAAGTAGATAAACTAGGGTTATTTAATAAAGTTTAAAAACCGCCATCTATGAATACGCAGTTCAAACTGATCAAACAATTTTCATATAATTTTTGAATAGACAGTAAACATTGGAAAATTTTTAAACTAATTTTTCTATGTTGCGGATGACACCAAAATTTTATTATGAAAGAGAGTGGGTGGGGAGAAGTGGGGGGGGGGGGGAGTGGGGAGAAGTTGGGGAATAGTGGGGAGAAGGGGGGTGAGTGGGGGGGGGGGGGGGTGAATAAAACAAAGATGCTTATAATATAATTTATTAGTTCATATCAATACATGTTTTTATAAAATATATTAAAATAATATGCACCAATAATTTTCAATAACAGTGCGCCATCAGGACCTGAAAAAAATAATAATTTTAAACATAATCTATACTAATATTAAACAGGCGAAAAAAAAAAGTTTTTTTGTATGTTTGTTTTATAATTTAAATAGAATAAATAGTTATTAGTGTCAATAACGCTTTTATTGATATCCCCGAATCCTACGTATATAGAGAAAAGATAACAGATAAATCTTACCTTAGATATTTTATTTATTTAGGTACAGAAACAGAAAACAAATAAAAAAAATTACACCTACGTATAAAAAACTAAAAATATCATTCTAAATTTGTTATGCAATTATATCTGTACACAACATTCAAATCTTTATATATATAATTCTTCTGTGAGTGTGTATGTCACTGAACTTCTCTCAAACGACTGGACCGATTATGATGAAATTTTTTGTGTGTGTTCAAGGGGATCTGGGAATAAAACATAATAATTAGATAAACATACTATTTTTATTGTTAAAAAAAAAACAAAATCAACTAGAAAGCGAATATTACAGTACCAGTCTATGCATTTAAAGTTACATAAAAATATTAAAAAACAAAAAGAAAATAATATTTACAATTCATGTAAAAAAAGAGAAAGAAAAAAAAAGATAAAGGAGAAGAAACAGAGAGAAAGCATATCCTTATCATCGAAAATGTGAAGTTAAAAAAAAACGTAGTAACTAATCAATTATGATTTAATTTTTATTTTCTTGAATGATAAAAAACTATTATTAAAAATGTCGTATTCATTATTTAAATTGTTGTATGTTTTACACATTCTTTGTAAAGGGTTGTTTTGAGAACATTTTTAGGGTATACTAGCATTGCCCGCGGCTCTGCCCGCGTTCAGATGACCAATAACCAAATTCTTAGGTTTCACATATTAGTATACTCTTACAATGCAGTTTTTGTATTTTTTCCCAGAAATGAGATATTTTCCCGCGATAAAAAGTATCCTATATGTTGACCCGGATAACCAGCTATTACCGTACCAAATTTCATTAAAACCTGTCCAGTGGTTTTCTCGTGATGCGGTAACAGACAGACAGACAAAAATTCTAAAAACTATAGATTCGGCCTCTGTATCGATAATAATGTTTATTTCAATAAGATTTTCCAAAAAATATTTAATGTACAGATTCGGCTTAGTTACAATTTTATTATATGTATAGATTAAAAAGTCGTAGCTGACGAATCGACTGAGTATGAATTTTAAAATCCAGTTTTTCGAACGGTTCGCTGTTGAAATTGCCATTGGCTATTTTATGGAGGATACACAAATCTGATATAACATTTGATCTATCATATATAACCCTCTTTTTTGATAGTCGGCTAAAACCAAGCACTCACCTAGATATAACGGCGCATTCCTTCTCCAACCAATCATAATCGTCATTCAAATTGCGTTCCTTCAAAATCGGCCCCAGAGTATCGAAAACTCGCTTGTGATATGAATTTATGTAATCCAACTGTGAAAAAAGGAGGTATTGTTAATTATTTTTGTGTTTTTTTTTTAGGTTTTTTTAAGTAAAACTTGTTTATGCGTGACTGATGGCTCAGTTTGTAGTGACCTTACTTGCTGTGCCAGCGGTCGCGGGTTCATTCATTTGCAGGGCATTCATTTGTGTGATGAGTACGAATGTTTGTACTCTAGTCTAGTCTTGGGTGTTTATATTTATAATATGTATGTACTTAAAATTATATATGTGTAGTGTATCAACTATCTGGTATCCATAACACAGGCCTCGTAGCTCACCATGGAACTAGATGGTGCTGTGTGTTGATGTTCCAACATATTTAAGTCAATATACACAATGTGGGAAAATGAATGTCGCAGAAGTGAGAGTCAAATTTATTATTAATAATTAAAAAAAATAATAATATTTATATTTTTGTAATAATTATCATTTATCAAAATGAATATCTAATACTAATCCTACCCCATTATTAATAATAATTAATTATATATTATAATATTATAAATGCGAAAGTTTGGATACATGTTTGTTACTCAATCACGCCAGAACGGCTGAACAGATCTGGATGAAATTTGGTACAGTGTAATATTATAGCCTGGAATAGCACATAGGCTTTTGATTCCGGAAAAATGTACGGTTCCCGTGGGATAGATGTACAACGATTACACATCTATCCCACGGGAACAGTACATTGTTTTTCACGAGTAATTTTATAAAAAATATTATATAGCATCACAGTGCCACATGAAGTTTTACATCAACTACACATAAACGTTACACGCACTCATTTATCTTTATTACTTCAGTAGTATGGCCGTTGCAGCAATAGAGGATTATTTAAATCTATTTGATTTAAAACAAAAAACACGTAACAGAACAAAAATAGCTAAAGATTTAATCCCGTATGTCACAACTTTCTTTTGTAAAAGGAATGCAGCTAACTTCATCATGTCGCTTTTCGGTTGTCGGTGTGCGCGCGCATCGTAAAAATTCTCTCATATATTTTTTCCAAACGTGCCAAAAGAAGTATAACTTCAATAGAAAAGTATAAAACGGATGTGTGTGTGATATATATATATATATAGATATATATATATATATATATATATATATATATATATATATATATATGTATGTATGTATATATATATATATGTGTGTGTGTGTGTGTGTGTGTGTGTGTGTGCGTACAGTATTAATATAAAATACTCACTTCAAAATCATTCAACAGGTCCAATTCCATACATTCCCTTTGATTTGGAACCAGAGTGAGTGTGTGGAAGCCCAACACGCCACGCCCATCGAAGTCACCGAGCAGGTCTTTTGCCTAAGAAAAGAATTTCTTTATTACAGACTGTATAATGGACAAACAAAAACAAACCTATCCCACGGGAACCGTACATTTTTCCGAGATAAAAAGTAGCCTATTTGTTATTCTGATGTATGAACTATATTATTGTAAAGTTTTAGTACAATCCAATCAGTAGTTTTTGTGTATGAGCTGTATAAGTTACTATAGTTTTTTAACTATCCCACGGGAACACTTTAATTTTCCGGGATGAAAAGTATCTAAAATGTTGACCGAGAATATAAAGTATCACCATGCTAAATTTCATTTAAATCGGTCCAACAGTTTCGGAGATTAGCCCGTACAAACAGACAAACAGAGAAAGAAACAAAAAAATTGAAAAAAAAAAACTGAATTTGTCCTATTTCTCTTCTTACACCCTGACTCGGTTTTTAACATTTTTTTTCTATGTACAGACATTCGACCTCTACTGTTTTATTATATGTATAGAATATGGCTGGATCCTCCTCGTATTGAAAGGAGGCCCACGCCCAGCAGTGGGACGTTAAAAAGAGTGGAATACAAGATTATACATATAATACTATAGTAGTATGTACGTGTTCAGCCCTTTTTAACGTCCCACTGCTGGGGGTGGGACTCCCATTTATATGAGGGGGATCAGGCCATAGTCCACCACGCTGGCCAAGTGCGGGCGGACTGCACATGTCTTTCGAAAACTTGTTAGATTCTCTCAGACATGCAGGTTTCCTCACGATGTTCTCCTTCCGTAAGACAAGTGGTAATCATGTTGGAAATGATTCGCACATGAGAATATCAGAGCGATACCCGGGTTTGAACCCGCTTCACTCGGTTCCCCAAGCGAGCGCGTTACCACTGGGCTACAACGACCTTAGTAGTATAGTAGTAACTAGTTAATTGAAAACTTCAAAAAGAGAAGAGACAAGAGGACAGAAAGAGAATACTCACTCTGGGATGATCAGAATCTTTGGTGACATTAACGATCTCCACGAGATCCTCATGTCTTATGCCATATTCGCCAACTTTGTAGAAACCAGGCTCTGAAGGAATTAAAAAAATATTATTTGTTTATCCGACGGCGTTAAATGGAGGGTTATGTTTTTCAAGTGTATGTATGTATATATTATGTATTTATGATGTGTTGAAATGAAATATCTATGTATGTATGTATGTTTATGTTGATAACTGAATATACTAATCTATAAAAATAATAAAATAGAAACTTAGCAAAATCTGTACAGGGTGGAAAAAAAAATGTTTTTTTTTCTTAGCTTCGGGGTAGAATTTGGTCTTTTTTGTATTATAGTAAAAGTTGGATAAAAAATATACTATATTTGTTTTATCTTGAATGTGTTCGAAGATGATCAATCTAAAAAAAAATCCATCAAACCAAAAATTTAAATGACATATTTTAAAAATCAATGGGCCACCTCACAATGATTAGTAATTTTTTTTTTCAAAAATTTTCTTTTTTTATAAGCTACAAATTCTAACCCCAAAAGCTAAGAAAGAAAACAAAAGTTTTTTTTACGCTCCACCCTAAGCACTAACCATTACTCAGGATCTGCCCCTCCCGCAGGCCGGGGTCGTGCGGGTAGGGCCGCCAGGACACGCCCGCGGGCCCCTCGTGCACGTTGAGGAAGTGCCCCACGCCGTGCCCCGTGCCGTGCGCGTAGTCCAGCCCCGCGTCCCATAGGGCCTTGCGTGCCAGGGTGTCCAGTACGTTGCCCTACGGTAGGGTAAACGTTATATTATTTTGAAGTGCAATTTCTTTAGAATCATTGTAATTTGAAACTCGATAAAACGAAAATGCGACACGAGAAAGCAACAAACGCATAAATATATAGGATTAAGCCGGCGAGAGAATGAGATAGAATACATTGCCATGTTGCCATGGTAACGTTGTTATTGTTTGACAAAGATATAATATAAGTATTTAAAAAAACCCCTCACCTTAACCCCCTTAGGGTACAAGGCCGACCCCACAGCTATCTGTCCCTTAAGCACTCGGGTGAAGGCCTCCCTCTGAGCAGACGTGGGGTCGCCCATGTGTCTGGTTCTAGTTATGTCTGTCGTTCCGTCCCTGGTATAGATAAAAAACATGTAAACATACACACATGCATGTTTTGTTCAAGTCGATTAAGAAAGTGGAGTTGTTTTATTGGCTATTAAGCTTACAGTGTGATTTGTTCTATACATATAATATAATATTATTCTAATCACTTTTTAAAACCTATTTATGTTGATTCAATGGAGCATTTGAAGGTTTGAAAGTATTAAAAATTTGGACTTCACTGCAGTCGGATGAAAACAACAAAATCCCAGGCCCCGGGTCTTTCTAAAAGCCACCAAATCCCACGGGATATTATACTTAATTATACTGTGCAACGGGTAAATGTCCACAGGACGTATGTATGTCGGGTTGTATTCCATCCTGGAACGGATGTAGATAGATGTAGCGGATAATGAAAGCATATTTAAAAAAACCTACACTCAGGGATTCTTTTGTCAACTCCACGGGATACACTCACTCACTTATACTGTCCTCCAAGTCAATTAGAAAAAAACACATCCACGTACCTCGCGTTTTATCCCATCCCGGGACGAACTATAGTGGAGTGAAAGCATACTTTAAAAAGAACCAAAACCCAGGATTCACTCGCTTTCTCTCACAACTCGCCTATTCCCATGGACACCATACTCACATGTGAAAGTATCTCCCATCGGAGCCAATCAATGATGAAGTTATACTTGAAAAAAAAACCGAATTCCAAATCCCACGGGATACCATCACAAGTTACTCACTTGTACTGCCCACCAGAGTCCAACAGGAACATGTCCGCGGGACGTATCTCCCGCTGGGGCCCATCCCGGGCCGGGCTGTAGTGAATTATAGCGCCATTCTCCCCTGCCCCCGGGATCGTCTCAAACGACGGCCCCATGAATAGATCTTCCTCTCTTTTAAATAAATAAATAAAATTATTGATGCTTTGGGATTTTAAGTATTTAAATATAAATAAAACATTTTGTTCTTTTTTTTTGCGGATTTATTGGTTCCATAAATTAATCAAACTAAACCCGGTCCATCGGGAACCAAAAATCAAAATAATTCCCCAAAAAAACCGAAAAGATAGTTTTATTTAGAATGCCAATATTCACGTAAATCTAAGAAAGTATTAAAATTTTAATGTTTACGTTCACGGACGACGATTATGTCGGTTATAATAATAACACTTTTTTTATTATTTTTTTTTATATGGATTTATGTTTGTAATTTCAAAATTAATATAACGTGTTTTCCCGCGGGAATGAGATAATCTCTAGCGGTAAAAAGTAGCCTATGTCACTCTCCAGCCCTCCAAATATCTCTACACAAAAAATCACACCAATTCGTCACTCTGTTTTGACGTGAAAGAAGGACAAACATACAAATAAACAAACACACTTTCACATTTATAATATTAGTATGGATATTCCGATTCTTCTCAGCAATCATTTGATATCCATATTAGGAGGGTACATAAAAAAAATCCGCCATCATTGGGAGTCCGCCATATTGGATATACAACCATATCACTTTGCTTATTGTGTTACACTCATAAGTTGTACATCTCACTATACTAAAGGGAGACTTAACAACTAACTTCAAAAAGAACAATCGCTATCCCACGGGATGACAAAAAAGAACCAAAAACCCACTAACTGACGACACGTTTGGCTCGATTTGTAGTGACCCTTGCCCTTGACTTGCTGTGCCAGCGGTCACGGGTTCGAATCCCGCTGATGACATTTATTTGTGTGATGAGCATGAATGTTTATACTCCAGTCGTGGGTTTATATTTATAATAAGTACTTGGCGAGCGAGCTTCGCTCGGAGTTCTTTCTTGTTATATCGTATTTTTAGATTAAAAAAAAACTTAAAACTTGAATACCTAAATAGAAAAAGAAACAAAAATTAAAAATTTGTATCCGACCGGGAGTCGAACCCAGAAATCTGTGATCTCAACGCACATTGGCCGCTCGACCACGATTGCTTATGCCCGAGCGTGCGAAATTAGATCTATTTTATATACCAAATTTCAGCGAAATCGTTAGAGCCGTTTCCGAGATCGCCAGTATAAATAAATAAATAACGTTGGGACATTTTTTATAATGTTGGGACATTAACACACAGCGCCATCTAGTTCCATGGTAAGCTACGAGGCTTGTGTTATGGATACCAGATAGTTGATACACTACACATATAATATAACTTTAAATACATACATATTATAAATATAAACACCCATGACGGGAGTACAAACATTCGTCATCACACAAATGAATGCCGCCAGCGGGACTCGAACCCGCGACCACTGGCACAGAAAGTAGGGTCACTACAAACTGAGCCAAGCGTGTCGTCAATATACAATAATTGCTCGTTTAAACACATTACATGTATCTAAAGTTATATATGTGTAGTGTATCAACTATCTGGTATCCATAACACAGGCCTCGTAGTTAAGGGGCCATTCATTAATTACGTAAGGGTCCCCAGGGGGAGGGAGGGTTAAGAAAATCTATACATACCCTTATCTGGCGGGGAGGGATTAAAACCCGTTCTTGCGTAATATTTTACAAATCGAAATTTATTATTAAAAATCCATTTCTATCTATACTACTGAATGATTTTCTTCATTCCATAATGTGCGCTTCGATTTACATCTTATTTTCTAAATTTTTATTGTTTATTAAAATTTTAAAATCTTAAATATGTTCATTTTCATCATTTATATGATAGCATTGATAGAGTATAATCTAAATTATCAGCTAAAAAATAAAAATCTTTAGTATACGTTAAACTGTGAGTATTAGTGTAACTGATCATTTTCTAACAACGTTTTATTATTCAGAAAAACGGGATTGAATCTTACGTAAGAAGAGGCAGAGGGGGTTCGAGAAATCTTATGTATCCTTAAATGTGGGAGGGGGAGGAGGGGGGGGGGGTCAAAAATCGTCAAAATCATCCTTACGTAATTAATGAATGGCCTCTTACCATGGAACTAGATGGCGTTGTGTGTTATGTCCCAACAAATATTTATATTTATTTATATTTACTGACTTGCGAAATTCTAGCAACTTGTCGGCCGCCTGCACTTCGGTGACCGAAGCGCCTTCGTCTATTTGGGAATGAAGCCATCTGAAGAATCGAACCACAGCTATGCCATCTCTGATGTGACATTGTCTGAAACCCTGGTTAGAAAAGAAGATGGAAACTATGAAAAAAAATGTGTGTGTAATTATCTACGTACATAAGAAGTCACACTTCTGAATTTTTTTTTCAGAATTTAAATAAAACCTTATTTTTTTTAATGTTTTTACTTTTTTTTCATATTGTTCTCAGCAAACCCTTCCATTTGATATCCATATCATGGGGTTGCATAAAAAAAATAAAAAAAGAGTCCGCCATATTGATTTTTATAATACCCATAAAGCGCGTTATTAAGACAAATCTAACAATGTACAAATCATTAAAATCGGTTAAGCAGTTTAGGGAGGGGACATAGGATCGGACATACATATATTAAAACAGGTCAAACACACTATACTCCTTTATGCTTCTCCGCAGTCGGATAAAAACAATTGCTTAATGCATTTCTATAAGAGGACTAAATCCGTAATATATTGTTTTCATACAACTCTATCGATGTACGCGCGATAATGAAGCTCCCAATCTGCGTGATTGTTTCCGACATCTTCAACAATTACTGTCATATTTCAGGTAATTTACACAAAACTTTAATTAAATATACACCTAAACCTTCCTCATGAATCACTCTATTTATTGGTAGAATAGTATGAAAATCTGTTTAGTAGTTTTTGAGTTTATCACGTACATACAGACAGACGCGGCGGAGGACGTTGTTGTATAATATGTAGCCATACCTCTAATTCCACTTTGTTCTTGACCAACTTCTCTAAAGCCACCGGAGACACTTCTGATATCAAATTTAGAGGTTTTTTCAATACGCCCTCCTGAAAAATTATATATATATATATATATATATATATATATAATATATATATATATATATATATATATATATATATATATATATATATATATATATATGTATAAAAAATATTGTCTGTGTTTTTGAAAAAATAAAAATATATGTGAATGAAACCGTATTTTCGGATTTATTCGCGGATTTATTTAGATTTTTGGTTCCCGACGTATCGAATGTGTTACAGCGCACATGGTCACGGGAGAGACTGAGATTTTAGACGTCTCAAAGGTCATTATAGTTGTTACAGACAGGACATACCGACAAAATTCGAAACGTCGGGAACCAAAAATCAAAATAAATCGGCGAAAAAAAAGTATCGACCAAAAAAGTTATATATATAAGATACACAATGCCATGCAAAAGTTCTCTTAAAACTGTCACCGATTGTGTTTAGGTAATTGTTCTAGTTGAAATAAATATACAACAATGTAAATTGAACTTTAAATGCAAAGCTTAAAGTTGTTTTCACAAAAAAAAAATTAAAAGCGCACTCAAATGTTCAAATGAGCGCTCATTCGGTGAGGACATTCTTTGCCGCTGATTGTGTTTAAAAACCCAAAAAGATAAATTCATTCAAAATATCAAATATTTGAGTGAATCCAAGTGATTATTAATATATATGAATAATTGAATTAAGCTGTATTTTAACCGATGTCAAAAAAGAGGGGTTTCTATGATATTAATATTATATTATTTACCCCAGAAACAGCTCTGTGTACAGCTTCACTCGCATCACCGGACAGCCATATTGAATGCTCACCGTCGCCATTTTCTGATAATTCTTGCTGAAAATATACAATGTAAATAATAATCATTTCATATGTAAAATAATCTATACAGATAAATAAAATTGAAGTGTCTGTGTGTAATGTCATAATAACAGCGTTTTACTAAATGCATATGAAGTTATATACGGTACTTATAAGAAAAAAAATTTTTTTGTTTGTCTGTTTGTTCCAGCTAATCTCCGAAACGGTTGGATCGATTTTTATGAGACTTTCACTGGCAGATAGCTGATATTATAAGGAGTAACTTAGGTTATTTTATTTTAGAAGTAAATAAAAAAAATTGAATTAAAAGGAATTAGGGTTCCGCTTATAATAATTAAAAATCCACGAACGATCTCGAACGAAGCGAGGGTAAATCGCTGGTAATATTATAAAGAAGTAAAGTCTGTAAGTGTGTATGTAGGGGGTAATCTCTGAAACTACTGATCCGATACTGGAATTACTTTCATTAATCCCTCCACGACCGCGGACACGCCGGCGTGTCAGTGAACAATAGATTTCTTAGAATTTTAATTTATTTCTTAGAAATTTACCTGGAGGTGTTAATAAGGAGCTACATTACAGTCGATTGTGTGCTGAATTTAGTGTCAATAAGTTTTATTACGTATAAGTATTTAAGGCAGTGTTAACCCAGTGGTAACGCGCTCGCTTGAAAAACCGAGTGAAGCGGGTTCAAATCCCGGATCTCGCACCTCTGACATTTTCATGTGCGAATCATTACTAACATGATCACCACTTGTCTCACGGTGAAGGAGAACATGGCGAGGGTACCTGCATGTGTGAGAGAACGTAGCGAGTTGTCAGCAGACATGCTCAGTCCCCCGCACTGGGCCGGCGTGGGGGACTGTGGACTGAGCCCGCTCGAACTGAAGGGAGGCCCGCGCCCAGCAGTGGGACGTTAAATAGGGCTGCATACATACATACATACAAGTATTATTATACTTACGGCTAACTTCCTCAAAGCTGAACAAGTCTCATTATACTTCATCCCTTCCATTTCTACCCCTTCTTTTGACAATCTCTCCGTTATTTCCTTGGGAATCTCTCCATCGTGCCAAAAAAGCACCACATTATCCATAGTTATGAGGAGGTAAGAGAAAAATACGGGATTATAGTCTATGTCGCTACCTCTAAGGTTTAGTGTATCTGTAAAAATAAAAAAATATATATATAATAATAAATCATATTACTTATGTACATATATCTTTATTTATTGCCTTTACATACGAGTGTACATCCCGCGGCAAGGATGAAACGTGTATACCTCCGACTGCATAATACTATGTTCCTTCGTCAACTTGTTTTCATCTAGTTAGCCTTTATTTAGCCTGGTTTTTCATTTTTATAATATACTAGCATTGCCCGCGGCTCCGCCCGCGTTCAGATGACCAAAAACCAAATTCTTAGGTTTTACATATTAGTATACTCTTATATTGCAGTTTTTGCATTTTTTCTCAGAAATGAGATATTTTCCCACAGTAAAAAGTATCCTATATGTTGACCCATATAACCAGCTATAACCATACTAAATTTCATCAAAATCCCTCCAGTAGTTTTTCTGTGATACGGTAACAGACAGACAGACAGACAAAAATTCTAAAAACTATAGATTCGGCCTCTGTATCGATAATAATGTTTATTTCAATAAGATTTTCCAAAAAATATTTAATGTACAGATTAAGTTTAGTTACAATTTTATTATATGTATAGATTTATTTATATGTATATATACTCAGAATACAAATTGTCAATAAATTTTTTTTATCCCTCCACGATGTTTCAGTTAACAATAGATTTTTTAGAAATTTCATTAATTTCTTAGAAATTTACCTGGGGCTGATAACATTATATATCAAATAACCATAAACAATCGCAATCGTTTCTGAATAGAAAAACTTAATAACTAAACTTGCCCTGATCTGGGAATCGAACTCGGAAACTCCGGATCTGAGAGAGAAATCAGTAAATAAATAAAAAACCTTACACGCAACTTCGTCCAGAGCCGTGATAACGAGGGCCGATGCATGTTTCTCATCCATTTTTTTTCTTAAATCCTTTATTTTCTGTCCAGCAGGTTTACCTTAAATAGAAAAAAATACATATATATTATAATTAAAAAAAAAAGTTTCTTCAGACCAACAATTGTAATGTGGAGTTCTTCAAAACGAATCAAACGAGCCCCAACTCTATGGTGTAACCATGAAGAGTTCCACTATCAGCTCCTGCCTACTTCATCGAATCAGTGAGATGGTGTCAAAATAATTTATTTTCCATACAAAATTTCAAACCTCTTTAAAAGCTAGCGACCCTAGGTACGTTTTTTTGAGCGAAACCTTAATTCTTTTTCTAAAATAAAAGTAGCCTTAGTTACTCCTTATATTATCTCAGTCTCATCTGCCAGTGAAAGTCCCGTCAAAATCGGTCCAGCCGTTTTGGAGATCAGCCGAAACAAACAGACAGAAAGACAAACAGTCGAAAAATTTAAAAATTGTGTTTTTCATATAAGTACCGTATATACTTTTATATGTATTCAGTAAAAAGCTGTTATTTTGACATTACACACAGACACTTCAATTTTATTTAACTGTATAAATTAAAACTAGATAAAAAACCATTTGTTCTGAGATCGGCGACAAGTCTCACAGAGACAAGCCAACTAGTTTTGAACAGATGCCTATAATATGTTATTCCAGATCATAATCTATCTAAATCATAAGAATTTAATGACTCTTTTTAATTTTAATCTGTACAAATATTATAAAGAGAAAAAAAATGGATATTTGTTTGTAATGGATACATTAAAAATCCGCTAAACCAATTTAGATGAAATTTGTTATAGAGATAGTTTGAGACCCTGAGAAGGACATAATAATTTTTATCCTAGAAATCATCACTTAACGGGGTGAAAAGGGTGGGGAGGAGGGGGGGGGGGCGAGTTTGTATGGGGAAATCTATCTCAAATATATAAAATGGGATATAAAACTCATCATACATCTATTCCATACTAAGCGTCAATATATATATAACTAGGGACGAACCCGTGCGAAGCAAGGGCGAATCACTAGTTTTTAATAATCGAACCTAGGAAATTATTACCTGTAAACTCTAAGGGTAAGTACATAATCTCGTTGTGGGGTCTCTTTGGCGGGGGTTCTTTCAACTGCGACCTCGCTTCATCGACTAAATTATTGTCAACTGCTATTAAATGCATTTTGGCTTTAGTTAATGCTGTCTGAAAATAATAATATTAATAATTTTCTGAACTTCAATTCAATTTATGCTTAATGCAAAATTATTTTAGTCCAGTAAGCAGATGAGGTAACACAACCTTACGTCGGACCCTAGACTATAGTCGAAGTATCTACTTGTACCTACGTATATATTTTTTTTCTTATTTTTACTTATTATTTTATTTCTAATAATTATTTCAATTTGTTTAATACAAAATTCATTTCAACCGGTAAGCTGATGAGTTAAGATGACCTTACGTTGAACCTTAGACTATAAATACAATTTCTCACTATAAATATTTACTTCTACCAATAATCGAATATGTATATAAGTTCACAGTCAAAATTATAAAAAATAACTACGAGTATATTTTAATTAATTTTAGCCATCAATAAAACATACCTGTAAAGGGGTCCATTCATCCCTAGACATAGTATGGGGGTCGACCCCCACTAACGACCCCGCTATGAGGTTACTTGTCAACCATTTTTCCATGGTCGGTGTTTCTGGTAGTGCTGGAAAGGAACAAAAATATAGTCTATCCTCAATAGTCACGTGGTTTTAATCTTTAGTGAATTTAAAGTCAAAAATATATTTCTAATAAACTTGCTCTAGCATTTTAACCAACTTCAAAAAAGGAGGTTATTTACTTAGTATTTTATTACTTTTTTTTAAATATATTAGTATGATATATATATATATATATATATATATATATATATATATATATATATTAATATATATATATATAATATATATATATATATATAATATATATAGTGACGTTTAGCTCAGTTTTTAGTGTAGTGACCCTACATTCTGTACCAGCGGTCGCGAGTTCGAGCCCCGCTATGGGCATTCATTTGTGTGATGAGCAAGTTGTTTGTGTTTGTACTCTTGTCATGGATATTTATATTTATAATATGTATATATTTAAAGTTATATATGTGTAACGGTAACTAGATGGTGCTGTGTGTTAATGTACCGGCGTATTTATATTGTCCGATTTTTCGCATTTTTGCTAAGAGCCATCATAATAAGAAACGCTATCACGTTTGGACTACATGCTATTTTAATTGATAAAGTTTTTATTTGTGTATGTTTGTTACTTCACGTTAAAACCGCTGGACTGATTTGGATGAAATTTAGAAAATAGATAGATAATTATTATCTCGAGAGAGTCGTCTCTGCCTGTATTTCACAGACTATTATAAAATACCAAATTACATAAGAGTTAAGATATACCCGAGCGAAGGGAGTGTAAGTTCCTAGTCTATACATATAATAAAACTGTAGAGGTCGAATGTTTGTACATAGAAAAAAAATACTAAAAACGAGTCAGGGCGACGGGACCGCTAGTCGTTCATAACTAGTAAATGTTCTTTCATGTTCCAATAGTTTTTTTTTTATAATTTTTCTATTCCCATTAAAAAAAAAGCATCTCACACTGCTTCATAAGCGTCCATATCTCGAGATCTGCCTCCTTCTCGAACTGCGTGTAATACCGTCCGTCCGTCCACACGAGCGCGTGAGTGCCTGTCACCACCGCAGTACCGGCGGACCCTGTGAACCCTGATATCCATTCTCTTCTAGCGTCCACTGGTGCTATGTATTCTGACTGTGGGACCAACGATATTTAATTATTTTTTACTAAAACTGTCTTCAGAATTAGGGGCTGATCTATATATAGTTTTTTTTGGGCCAGGGCCCCTAAGATATAACAGGCCCCTTGTTGAAAACAATGAATAATATTATGAATTTATAAAATAAAAAATCTATACTATTATTAATATTATAAAGAGGCAGTTTGTTTGATTGAACGCGCTTATCTCAGCAACTACTTATCCGATTTGAAAAATTCTTTTTGCATTAGATATCCCGTTTATTGAGGAACGCTATAAGCTATATATCATCATGCTACTACCCAAGGGAGCGGAGCGGTAATCATAATTGTCAACAAATCGGGCAGATTTCTATACGTTATTGGAAAGGGATGAGTCTAGTAATCTAATATAAAAATTAAGGCCATGAAAGGTTGGCCTAATAACACTGAAATCAATAAGGAAGTAAACAATAACGTTATCTAAATTTCATCTAGTACTATTTATCATTATAGGTTTTATAAAGACAAAATGGCAATTAGTTTAGGCCCCCAAGAAGTGTCAATCTAGGGCCCCCCAAAATTCATGCTCCGCCCCTATTCAGAATCATCTTGGCCTCAGAAGGAGCCAGTTCAGAACCATCATTCCTCCCTTGGAGATGGAATTTATTAATTGAAATTTCGCTTCATATCCTTCAAAGTAATAATAATAAAGTTGTATTAGTTTATTTATGCCATATATTTATAGTGTATCTTACACTATCTATACATACAGATAAATAAAATTGCAAGTGTCTGTTTTTAATGTCAAAACAGCTTTTTACTAAATGTATATGAAATTATATACGGTACTTATAAAAAAAAAACACTTTTTATTTTTTTTTTCTGTCTGTCTATCTGTATGTCTGTTTGTTCGGGCTAATCTCCGAAACAGTTGCACTGATATTAACAGAACTTTCACTGGCAGATAGCTGATGTTATAAGGAGTAACTTAGGTTACTTTTATTTTAGTAAGAGAAATAGAGTCCCGCTCAAAAAAATTAAAACATACCTAGTATTCAATAAAAAATAAAAAAAATCCTCTTTTAATTACAGATTTTACTATGTTATTAAAATCGATACTTGCAAAGAACAACATTGTAACTCGTATTGAGATAAAACATAAATAAATTTTATAATCCAAATTGAAAATTACTACAATACTGAGTTACAATCGTTTTCCTTGCAGGCATCTATTACAATATAGACTAAGAGCTAGCTTGTTTATTTGTTATAACTTTTACAATATAAATTAAAAATATGTTTTTAAGAATTACAAATATAGATATTTATTAATTACTAGTACAGTGGTCACGATGCGGGCAGAGTATAACAACCGCCAGTTCATTTTAAATTAGTTTATCTCAAGAGCATTTTGTCGTTCTTTGTATGAAGCATTATTTATTTTAAAAAAAGTATTATTTATTGTAATAGAAGTATTATTGAGAAATCTGTTAATCATAAAAAGTATATTAAATTAATCTTTCGAGTTTTCATGCAGTTTTCTTTTGCATTATTCCACGCAAAATATGGTCGGTAATTTGTATGCTCGGGCATAAACATCGTGGTCAAAGGGCCAAGGTGCAAGATCAACAATCACATGTGTTCAGGTTCGAATCTCGGTCGCATATAAAGTTTTTTTTTTGTTTTTTTTTTATATTTATTCAAGTTTTTAGTTTAAAAAAAAAGAAAAGCGTTCTCTAGGCCAATAACTCCGAGCGAAGCTCAGTAGCCCAGGTACTGTTAATTAATACAAAATCACAAATCTGTTGAAAATTAAAACATAAAAAATATTTCTATAAATTACATAAAAAATATATTTATAGTATAAAGTTTATTATTTTTATGCACTGTAGAATAACAAAGTTTTAGATTTATTTATTTAGAGTTTGGAACATTCTAACATCATCGAACTCACACAGGTATTTAGGTACCGAAAATATTTTAAAGTTATCCATTTACACGGGAGAAGGCATATACTTATATGTTTGTGTTATTTATTATACCAAGACCACATGTAATATGTTATTTTTATATATATTATGTTTTTTTGTACTTTAAATCCATATTACATTGCACTTTTCTGCTCTGCTAAATGACAATCTTTCTCACCTCCCAGGTTGACTGGAACAGATCTCTTTTAGAGATAAGTCCACCTTTGCCTTCAATTTTCTCTTAATAGTTGTAATTTTTGTTTTTTTTTATGTGCAATAAAGAGTATATATAAGGCACGGACAAAAGTTACTTTATATTAAATACTCACATTATGAGCATCCGCAGTCGGAATGATATAAGCAGCCAGCGCTGATGGCTGGCTGGCCATAAGCGCACGAAGCGCCGCTAAACGCTGTAGCGACATATTATCTAAAACAATTTAAAACATCTTTCAATTTATGCACTTACAAACGACTCACCATCGCTTCGCTCGGGTTCGTCCCTAGGTTGATTCCCCATACAAACTTTCATCCCCGTTTTCACCCTTAACGGATGATTTCCGGGATAAAAAGTATCCTGTGTACTTCCCAGGATCTCAAACTATCTTCTTACCAAATTTCATCAAAATTGGTTCAGTAGATCCAGAGATTACCCCCTACAACGTCACTAACTCACAAACTGTCAATTCACAAACTCACAAACTTTACCTCTTTATAATATTAGTATAGAAGTATAGATTAAAATATAAATATCGAAACAAATCTACATTTTTTTAAATGTATTTGGGTATAAAACGTTTTACTAAAAACCTATGCTTACTAGATTGAAAAATAATAAAACAGATCAAAATCATCTTTACAACACGAATCAACTATTTATAAGACTTACGCGTAAGTGTACTTGGACGATTCCTTAAGTTAGCTCCGTAGACATCAGTGCAGGATCTGAAAAGAAGATATAAGTAAATAAATATCATATCAAGGTTTACAGAAAGGAGTGTAATAGACCTTTTTTTATCCAATATCTTTTCCCAGCCACAGCCACGAGTTGTACTATATACCTAACTGGCACTGCCCGCGGCTCCGCCCGCGTTCAGAAAATTTTCAACCGACTTCAAAAAGGAGGAGGTTCTCAATTCGACTGTATGTTTTTTTTTTATGTTTGTTACCTCAGAACTCCGTCATTTATTAACCGATTTGGACAATTTTTGTTTTGTTTGAAAGGGTATACTTCCAGATTGGTCCCATTTAAATTTCAAAAAAAAATACCACCCCTAAGGGTGGAAAAACAACTAATGATGAATTTAACCTACTTCTAATTTCCATATTGACTTGAAACTTTGCAAGTATTTCTATTTCCGTTGATAGTACAGTGGTTCGGTATTGTTGACCTGATCTGATGGTAAGGCCAGAAGGTGGATAGGTGGAACTCTTCAACGGCTAATAGTAGATACTTTGAGTTTGGGCTTATTTTGTTTGATTTGACAAGCCTAACACGTTAGAATCCTTACTTTGCTACTACTGTCTACACTAAAAAGGGAAAAATAAAAACTTTTTAACAAAAAATAAAAACCGACTTCAAACAAAAGCACTAAAAAGTGAAAAATAACTGATTGGTAGTTTTCATTTACTATACATACCTAATCAAACATTTTCGAAGTCGGTGTGCTTTGCTTCGAATGGGCTGGGACCGAGTTCAAAACTATTTGATTAGGTATGTATTTAATAGGTAGGCTTGAATTACTTAGCCAAAGCACACCGACTTCGAAAATATTTTGTTTAGGTATGTATAGTAAATGAAAACTACCAATCAGTTATTTTTCACTTTTTAGTGGTTTTTATTTTTTTGTTAAAAAGTTTTTATTAGGTTTTACATATTAATATACTCTTACAATGCAGTTTTTGTATTTTTTCTCAGAAATGAGATATTTTCCCGCGGTAAAAAGTCTCCTATATGTTAACCCGGATAACCATCTACGACCATACAAAATTTCATCAAAATCCGTCCAGTGGTTTTTCTGTGAAATTCTGTGAAATTCTAAAAACTATAGATTCGGCATCTATATCGCTAATGATGTCTATTACAATAAGGTTTTCCAAAAAATATTTAATGTACAGATTTGGCTAAGTTACAATTTTATTATATGTATAGATTACTTTTGACGAAATAAACCACATCAGGATTATTATTTACTAGCGACTCACCCTCGCTTCGCCCGGTTTCGTCCCCAGGTTGATTCCCCATACAAACTTTCATCTCCATTTTCACCCCCTTAAGGAATGATTTCCGGGATAAAAAGTATCTTATGTCCTTTTCAGGGTCTCAAACTATAATCTTATCAAATTTCATCCAAATCAATGATATAATGAATGGTGTCACATTTTTGAAGAGATTTTCCCAAAAAAGGTCATATCTAGAACTTGTTTTGATTATAATAGTAACTCTCTCTCTACGGCTAAGAGTTTTTTAAATCAATTATTAAACAAATGTAAACTTAAGTCTTATTACAAAAGTAATATAAGATGTTAGATGACCTGTTGAAATATATGTTTCGACAAAGAACACTACACAATACAATCTCAAACACTACTTAAGTAGTAACTTAAGAACTATTCTTATCTATCTATACATATAATAAAATTGTAACTATGCCGAATCTGTACATTAAATATTTTTTGGAAAATCTTATTGAAATAGATATTATTATTGATACAGAGGTCGAATCTATAGTTTTTAGAAATTTTGTCTGTCTGTCTGTTACCGCATCACAGTAAAACCACTGGAGGGATTTTGATAAAATTTGCTATGGTTATAGATGGTTATCCGGGTCAGCATATAGAATACTTTTTACCGCGAGAAAATATCTCATTTGTGAGAAAAAAATACAAAACCTGCAATGTAAGAGTACATACTAATATGTAAAACCTAAGAATTTGGTTGTTGGTCATCTGAACGCGGACGGAGCCGCGGGCAATGCTAGTTTTTAATATTTTCCTTGACTTACTGCTATTTTCAAATTAACAAAAGGTAATATAACTTAATAGAGAAAAAAATATTGTTTATTGACTCTTTTATTGTTTGTCTTATTTTAAACGAAAAAAAATATTTTTCGATTGATAAAATTTTTTTTGATGATTCTCTAATTTGACATAACTTTTTTTATTTATGAACCGATTGAAATAAAACAAAAACTAAATGTTAAGTGAAACTTACATTAGTGAAAACCGCATCGGTTAAGCTGTTTCTGAGATACGCGCACAAACGCACAGACAAACAAACAAAAAATCTAAAAATCATTGTTTTGGGTTCCATAGCGTTAATAAAGACCCCCAATAATAGTTTTTCTCAAATATCTTCCATGTACAAAAAAAAACGGGTAACTGATCGCTGTCTGTGCTTTTATTATATGTACATATGTACAAATTAAAAAATTAGCCCTAAAATACAATTTAAAAATAAATAAAAACTTACAATATCAGCAACAATAAACCTACGAGTATATATTTAACAAACATTATAATTTACTAAAACTCTTCATCTAGGTATAATCTACAGCTACTTATCCACTTGAACGGCCAGGACACAGTGTATTAGAATTTACTAGTGCTGTAGCAAACCGTATGTATTCGTTACTGAGTAACGGGTACGCCATCTAGTACCGAGTACCGAAACGTTACTCACGAATACATTTCGTTACTCGCATTTTCCGTACATATTTTCGTACTGATGTTTTTATTGATTTTTTATTCAAACAAAAAAATACAACTTTTAGTTAATACCATTGATGAGTAAATTAGAGAGCTTATTTATTTCTTTCAAGTTGCATGATTTCCAAATCTTATAAATTTTGTTTAGAAACAATTTTCAATTAGAAACAACCATTATATTTAGAAAACATTTTTAGTTTTTTATCCAACTAATACTTATAATTTTTACTGAATAATTATGTCAAATCTAATCAAAATATGACACTTTATTCATGTAGACTTTTACAATCACATTTTTTCAATCACACTTTTACATCATATAGACTTTTAGAAGCTCTTTTGAACCGTCAATTTTACATTTTAAATTAAATGTCAGTGTAGTCAGTCCGTTAAGAAGCTACCACCGGCTCGGAATGAAGTTTTCTGCTGAGAAGAACCGACGAGAAACTCAACAGTCGCGCTCTTAAAATAATAATTGTGTACAATATTGTAATACAATAATTATCTATTTATCCTACGTGAGATATGATCATGTGATTATGTGCAATACATACAGATTATGATTTGATAAATCGTTCGCGCAATTGATTTTAAATAATATATTATAATACTTATTATCATATTATTTATATTAGTTACGTATACCTAATTTATATATTTTACATACGTATATAAAATATCATATGTATGTATATATGTATTTATAATTTTTATTTTTCTTATCTCTGTTATTTGTTCACCCCCTTCCACTTCACACTTTGCGATATCCTACACCTAAAGGTTGCCTGGAAGAAATCGCTGTTTTAGCGATAAGGCCGCCTCTTGTGCATTTTGCTACTACTGTATACCTCTTTTTTTATATTTCTTCCTATGTTGTGTGTGCAATAAAGAGTTTTTATTATTATTATGCATTACTACGTCACACTAACGTGATAGACGGCGTTATTCATTTTTAAATTATCTATTTTTTATTTATTATTTAATTTAAAAAATTATTAATAAAAAAAATTGGTAGTAAAATTTTAAAAATTATATAGATTTATAAATAATTAAAATTTCCGGGTTCTGGATATCATGTAACTCTCCAATGGAAATGGTTTGCTGAGCGTGCATTATTCCACTGAAAACAACGCGACGTCAACGTTATACCGTACGCAATACATACGGAACACGACTCGATGCGATGCTCTACGAGTATGCTATCGGATATCAAAAGTAACGAGTAACGATTCAAAAGTAACGAGTACTGGTGCTATAGTAACGAATGCATACGGGTACGCTATTTTTCGTTACTTTTACACCTTGAGAATTTACACAAGCATGAGTATAAAATGGTTCTACTTTGCATACTACCTTTTTGACTCAAGCCTAGCTGCCTTAAGTCGTCTTCTGACTGTCCAGCCACTCACATCTACTCCTCGCGTTTCTCTGAGCTCTTGTTGGACTTGAACGCCAGTGAGGGCCCGATTTCTTAACGATGTGCTGACAATAAATCGGTCATCTCTCTCTGATGTACACCTTTTTCTACCGGAACCGCGTCTTCGATTAAAGCCACCAGTCTCCTGGTAACGACGGTAAACTCTGGAAACAGCAGACTGGCTCACGTTCAGTGCACGTGCCACTTCACGCTGGCTCTGGCCTTGTCGCAATAGGGTGATCGCTTGAGCTGCTAAATCGGTTGTTGTGTCCATTTTCAGGTAGAATTCTTGATTGTTGATAACGGAGATGTGTATCGGTTGACGTTTGACGGCTAACTGATAAGGGTGGGTCAGGTAGATAACCTTTTATATGGGTCTGTAACCCTTAATTAGCACTATTGTAAACAAGCGTAAAAAGGGTGGTTACTGATCACAACATATTGTTGGGTTGTGTGAGCAATAAACCTTACAATATTTTATATCATTTTGAAGCTAATACTAGCAGCTTTAAGATTTTACTATGAAAAAAATATATTTGCTTTCAGTTTTTTTTCCAGTGACTTGCGACTACAGATGTGTCGTCTGAGTCGATTTTTTTGCTCACGAGTGTAGTTTGCGAAGGATGCTTAAAAGAAACTTTGACAATGTCGCCTTCAATGCCTAAAATATACTAATTCACAAGTATAATTTTGTACAAAACAATATGATAAATGTTCTATGCAATGTAAGTGTAAATGTATAATTAATGAAATAAAATTGCTAATTAATTTAATGCATGATTTCAATTTTATCTTTAACTAGCGACTCACCCTCGGTTCGCTCGGGTTCGTCCCTTGGTTGATTCCCCATACAAACTTTCATCCCTATTTTCACCCCTTTAAGGCATGATTTCCGGGATAAAAGGTATCCTATGTCCTTCCCAAGGTCTCAAACTATCTTTTACCAAAATTTCATCTAAATCGGTTGAGTAGATCCAGAGATTACCCCCTACAACGTCACAAACTCACAAACTCATAAACTCACAAACTTTACCTCTTTATAATATTAGTATAGATTGCAAAAGTTTTTACGGCTTTCCGGATGGTTTGTACGAACGTAAACGGATGGACGGATTTGGATAAGATTAATGATACAGATAGACTTACGATTTGGAATAACACAAACGCTACTATATAGCACGTAAAAAAATACAAAAAATAAATATTTTTTGAATTAACTCTGTAATTTTGTGGGTAGGCAGAATCTGTAGACTGTAACAACTATAGAATGACCTATGAGACGTCTGAAGCCTAAGTCTCTCCCGTGTCCATGTGAAGCATTCGAAACGTCGGGAACTAAAAATCAAAATAAATCCACGAAAATATCGAAAAATGTAGTTTTATTTAAAAGGTGGAAATTGATTTAAAATCCGTGCAATAGTTTCTGAGTTTAGGTCAGACAAATAAAAGTTCAACTTTAATTTACATATGATATGAAGTGAACCATTCCAATATATGTATGTACTTAATCAATAAAAACGCTCGCTTAGAAAAACAAGTGAATTTCAAACTCGGGTCTCAGAGATTTTTATATGCGAATTTTCAACTTTATGGTACCTATTCATTTATTTTTATTTAATCCTTTAATACGCTAAAACAAAAATACAATTTGAAAAGAATATAAAAATTTACAAATATGTATTTCAGTGTAAAGGCGGTCTCATCACTTAAAGTGATCTCTCGGCCTCATCACTTAAAGTGATCTCTTCCAGGCAACATTAGTATATTAGAAAGAAACTCGTAGAGTTGCATGGATAACGGTTGGTGCAAAAAACAGTCTAGGGACATACTTAAAAGGTACATACTATGAATTACACAAAAGTTAACATAAATAACAATAAATAAATATATAACACTAGCATTGCCCACGGCTCCGCCCGCGTTCAGATGACCAAAAACAAAATTCTTAGGTTTTACATATTAGTATACTCTTACAATGCAGTTTTTGTATTATTTTTTTTCGGTAATGAGATATTTTCCCGCGGTAAAAAGTATCATAAATGTTGACCCGGATAACCAGCTATCATCATACCAAATTTCATCAGTCCCTCCAGTGGTTTTTCCTTGATGCGGTAACAGACAGACAAAAATTCTAAAAACTATAAATTCGGCCTCTGTATCGATAATAATGTTTATTACAATAAGGTTTTTCCAAAAAATATCTAATGTACAGATACGGCTTAGTTACAATTTTATTATATGTATAGATTTCAACTGGTTCTATATGTGGTCTTGAATATATATAAACTAGCTAAAAAAATCAATAAAACATATTATTAGTAGATGTTAAAAGAATTTTGGAAAGTCTTTTTACTATATTATATTTAAGTATTTAAAGCAAACGATAATTTTGTTGGAAATAATTCGCACATGAAATTCTCATCACAAGGCCCGGATTCGAACCCACATCAATTGGTTTTCCAAGTGAATGCGTTACCCATTAGTAATTATATGTAATCCTAAATTGACACTGGCGAAATTAATTAAATATACGATTATACTATCAAATATAAAATGTCTGAGGGTTAGAAACATTCATCATATTTTTTTTTATTTTTGCCATTTTTCACGTACTACAATTAAAAAGAATTAACAAGCTACAGTTATAAAAAAAAGTATTGAATCTTCTAAGTTTTATAATTTCTTCTAAGTGTTACGTTTTAAATAAAATTAAAATTTCTAAAGTATATACTTAGTATTCTAAAAAAATTTTTGTCGTGAAATATTTACGATTGTTATAGCAGATAACCGATTATGTGTTTTTTATTATGTAGTCTTCAAATATAAATTTATTATAATATTTATGTATTCACTTTAAAAAAAGTGTGTGTGTGCAATTTAGATACAAATGGTAGAAGTGAAACTTCAGTAAAGTAACATACAAAAAAATGAGATAAATATAGAGTATCACGACTCACGAGTAGGATGATTAGAGTTAGATAAGGTTTAGTTTTTTTTAACAAGTTTAAAAATTATTTTACATTTACTTAACATATATTACACTAGCATTGCCCGCTGCTCCGCCCGCGTTCAGATGACCAAAAACCAAATTCTTAGGTTTTACATATTAGTGTACTCTTAAAATGCAGTTTTTGAAATTTTTCGCAGAAATAAGATATTTTCCCGCGGTATAGATAGATATCTTATGTGCCATAAAATATAGCTTACTCATTTTAATAACAATTAAAAATAACTTTATAAGGTTTACCATTTTTGTACCTACATATTTTACTTAAATATTATTTAAATATAGGGCGTCAGCTCATAAACTTAAATTATTATCATTTATCATATGACATAATACCGTTACAATAGATAGACACTTTTTTACATAAACATCATAAAACTCTTTTTTACGACTCTAACAGGTTTATGTATAAATTAATTAATAAAATATGTATATTTATAGATTATAACTTTAATATAAAATAGTTCTTAAAAAAGAAATGTAATAAAATAGAATAAAAAGATATTGACATTTTGGAAGGTCAAGGATCGAATAATTATTTACGACTACCACGCCGCAAGTAGCAACGACCCGTACTAAAATAATAAATATACCATTTTTTTCATTAAAATTGACATTTATTAAGAAAGAAAACTTTTAAATAAAGTTGAATATGGATAGCGAAATATACATAAATGTATTTAAAAAATAACAAAACTTACAAGTCTTGTAGTTTTCTGTAGATATTCTTCTGATTATTGATAAATCAATTTTCACTTTTCAGCTCATCTGACGTATGTTATAACAAAGACGTGTCCATAGTCCATACTCCATAGTGACAAATGTCAATGTCATTTAAAATACTAGATAATAAATGAAAAATGTTTTATATTTTTCAGTTTTCCTTAGCACAAACATTAAACAACTACCTTACGTTATGTATTGATACATAACCTGAACATTATGGATCAGATTGGATTTATTATGATAATTTATTACATTACATATTAAAAAAAATACAAAATGTAAGTCACGATCAAAACTATGGAGGTACCACCAAATTGTACAAGAAGAACAAGTTTCTGACGATGAAGAATATTGGCTAATAAATTTGTAGATAATTTTTGTCTTTTAATGTACATTTTAAATAAAAATAATCATAATGACCTAATTTTTTTTAATCTTTTTATAATTTAGCGCTTTTTTTAAAAATGTCCAAATCTAGCGCTTTTTTAAAGTCAATTTAGCGCGTTTTCTTTATAGACTTATAGTGTTGGCAACACTGCCCCTATGCGTCGCGTCGTTTGTGAAACGTGCAAGGATTTTATGGAATATATAAAATCCTTGGAAACGTGTTTCACTTTTTGTCTGTGTTGCCAGAAGGTACATTTTTTACATTTTACGTAACTTTTGATCAGTTCATGTAACATGTATGTAAGAAACAATTTTAGTAAAATTTAAGTAACTTCTCAAGAATTACAAAACAGGTAAAAATAAAAAAAATCTTATAAAAAACGAACAAACATTGCAATATTTACGGCAGCATTCGAAAATTTAAAAAACCCGCTTAACTGTTTTCAACAATTTATTAGTGATTGTCACATAATAGAGATGGCACTCCTGTTAACATATTGATTTATGTATATTTTTATAGGACTAAATCACACATAGTATAGTTAGTGCTCAGTGTATATTTATATGTCCCAAGTAAAAAGTTCATAAAATTACCACTACGTAAGTTTTAATTTAAAAATGTAACTTTTCATGGATGCCAACGTAACTTTCGACCAAATCACTCTGGCAACACTGCTTGTTGTTATTTGTTGTTAGTTGTTGATAGTTGATACTTGATATTTGCACGTTGGTTAAAATTTGTACACAGTACAAATTACAATAAACAAAAGAATTGAATTAAAGTTTGTATATTTTGCCAATTTTAATCGTTTATTTAAATGATGTCGTCAAGAACCAGCCATACGCAGTATGTAAGTATTTTATTTCTTTAACCCCTCAACTGTCGCTGTCATTTTACAAGAATATGGCGCATCTGTCAGCTACTTTCCGAGGGCCTGCGCGAAATATGTACACATCATTAAAATAACAATATTTCTTGAAAATTTTATATGTAAGCTATATATAAAGCTTATATCGTTAGAATCGTTTTAAAATAATCTACGAATATACATATAAATGAGTTCAATTATATTTAATAATATATAGTTAATTCTAAGTTGAAATTACTGAAAGTGATTTTTTATCAGCATATAGTATGAAAACAGAAATTATTACAAAATAAAACTATTATTTTAAAAAGTTATAATTTCATTTAATAATAGATACAATATTTTATATTAATTGATTAAAACAACACAACTCACTGTACATTTTTTTTATACCACAAGCTTGTACAATAACATGTCTCCATCATAGCGACTTAGCGCCGAATAAAAAAGAGGTATTTTTTATACTTTTATTCTGAGAGCATTGAAGATCAAGAGATTTAGGATAATCATTTATATTATAGTATAGTCCACATACGTTATACTGACATAGTTTGAGTTCTTATAACTATTTAGTTTACGAGAATTAAACAATAAACCAAACACTTTAAAATAAGTACTAAAAAACGTCATCTCAAACTTTGGATCGCAGAGCAAATTCTGTTTAAATTTTCATTAAAATATATGAACATCTTACAATTTAGTGATATTTAAAATTAGAAAAATATAATAAAAAGACATGTTGCCTTATTAGAATATTTCAGAAATCAATTCTGAAAACTAACAATTTCAATATAAGAATTACAAGGGACAGCTAAAAAAGTATGGATACGACCAATTCCATCACAACTGAACAGATTATGTTATGGAAATAAAATGATAATAAAAACATTAATACAAATTATAACAACTTCAAATATTAATTCGGACAGGAATTATTTTTTTTCAACTGTTTTTAACCTCCGAAGCAAAAACGACGGGGAGTTATAAGTTTGACGTGTGTGTGTGTGTGTGTGTGTGTGTGTGTGTGTGTGTGTGTGTGTGTGTGTGTGTGTGTGTGTGTGTGTCTGCCTGTCTGTGGCATAGTAGCTCCCGAAGAGATGATCCGATTTTGTTTTTGTTTTTTCTTTGAAAGGTGAATTATTCGGAAGTGTTCTTAGCTATGTTTGATGAAAATCGGTCCAAGATGGCCGCTGCCACAAAATAGCGGATTACATATTTTTTCACAACTCCCTCAATATGGGTATCAAATGGATTAGGGTTGACTAGTATAATACACACTACGATAAATTTCAAATCCAAGATGGCCGCCACCACAAAATGGCGAATTACATGTCGGGGTTACTTTTAAATTTTTTATTTAAATTTTATAAGACTGAAGTATTGTGCCAGTTACTGTATTGAATATTTAATGGCTCCATAGTTATAGTAGTAAAAAATATAGTAGAGTATAAAAATTTTGTAATTAGTACTCACAGATGTTTTAAATCTGAAGTTGAAAATTTTGGATGCCTTTTGTTAAGTAAAGGACACTTTTTAATGAATATTGCTGGCAGGTAGAAGCTTTTATACATATTTTTTTAATTGAAAAAAAAAAAAGATGAGCACCTACCCTAAAAGCAACAAATACTAATTATCACTAAGTAAAGATACATACGTAGCTATACTAACCTATGGGAGGACCCATGTAATGTTCAGCACGTCTTCGATGTTCATTCACGTCGTCGAAACGAACAAAGGCGTGGTATAATATATAAATCAGATATTTTTGAAGTCGGTGCCAGCCGATACAAAGCACATCTAATTAATTTCGATACGTAAGCATATATTTATCTATTAGATATTTATATCTTAAAATATTGTCGGATGGCACCGACTTCGAAAATATCTGATTAGGTATCTATTCTAAATGAAAACCTCCGTTTAGTTATTTTTTACATTTTAGTGCCTGGAAGTCGGTATATATATTTTTTTTAAGTTTTTATAAATAGTTTTTTATACTAAATCCTTGTTCGCTTCCGCTCTATGGGGTACTTGCCTACAATTGGCTTTCTTGTTTACCCCACCGATCATAATATTGTAATCTAATAAGGCATGTTTTAAGCAATTGTGGTGCATCTACAATAAACATAAAATGCAACATGATACTAGTGTAAGAGATGCAAATAAACATATTTTTTACCCGACAACGCGACGCAAAGGAGGGTAATGTGTTTATCAGTCTATGTATGTATGTATGTACATATGTATGTTTTTCATTTGTGGCACTCTAGAAACCAAACAGATTTTGATGATTCATATGTCGTTAGTGTCGTATTTACGCGAGTGTCATAAGTTATATATAGCCTATGATACTCGCGTTATAGTTAAAAAATAAAAATAGTTAAAAATTAAAATGGCGGATATCAGGCGCCAATTTGTGTGTCTGTAAAAAAAATCTTCCAAATCAATCGAATGGGGTCTCAAAATAAAGATTTTTGCTGATCACAAAAAAAATTAAAAGAACACAACTTACATGTTTATAGGTAATTTGGGATAAGAATTTGCTAAATAATAGGTTATACCTATGAAATTGTCGTTTAATATACAGACGTTAATGTATTTTTTTTTATAAATATTTTTCATTTCTATTAATCAAAATATGCACCCATGCTATTGATGCAATTTGATGCAAATGGACCAATATTGTTTTGATGCTAACGTTGAAAGCTGCTGCTATCTCAGCCACAGATTGAGTATCGTCAGCTTCCACTATGGCCTATAATGCGTCGTTACTGATTTTAGTTTTCGGGCGACCACTGGGTTAATTTTTTAAGATCAAAATTTCGATGTTGGAAGTGTTCAGACCAATAACGAGTCGTGCGTTCGTTTGTAGTGTTCACTCGGCACTCCGTACACATCATTCATATTGCGAGCCGTTTGTGCGGGATTGCTACCGCAATGGAACTCTTATTTCATAATTACTCGTATTTTGATTGTGTTCATATTGATGAAAAACAAACAAATGTAGTGAAAACAAAACACTAATTAATAACCAAACGAATGAATTAAAAAATAGAACTACATACTTTTAAAATAATATTCATTTGAATTTAGAATTTATTGCCGGCCATTCATAAATTACGTTTCCAATGGCCAATAAGTATTGTAGAACAGCAATTTCAAAAGACCTATTATAACTTCAAATGTCTAATAAAATTAAAAAGCTGTAAATAAAAAAATACGTTTTATCCTTGTCGCGAGATGTACATATGTATGTCACCAATTGCATAATACTTGTTTTCATCTTTTTAGTTAGCTTTTATGCATTTTTTTTTATTTTTATAATGTTTTAAACTAATCTGTAAGTTGAAATTATATCTGTAAAATAAAAATCGTTCTGTTTAAAAAAAAAACAATTTTTATTTTTGTAGGAAAACAGTTAAAATAATTTTATAAAATACTAAATTTCAAATAATGCTAAAAAAACATCAATCTGAATATTCTAAATATTAAAAAAGCCTTCCCCATACTATCCAACAGCCGTCAAAAATGGCGGCTCGAATTTGGGTTACGTGTTATTATATTAATAATTACTTAAAATCCAATAGAAAATTTACAAATTCAATTTTACGTAGTTATTTAGTTATAAATTTAAATCATGTTAATAAAAATATTATGCTTTCGCTAGTGTATTTTTTATTCAGAAAAAGTGAAAATATAAGGACTAAGCGCGCGTGAATGCTTACGATGTTTGACAAATATAACAATTTCTGTATAAAATCTTTATTCAATACACATCCTATGAAATAAAAACTGTTAATTACTTACCCTTCCATCATATTCCAATCCTTATACTAATAATTTTACACTATTTTATTAATTTTTTACTCACAAGTATTGAGTTCGAAGACCGCCAAAATTTAAATAAATTGTCTGCACAAATTACAAAAAATTATGTTATTGGAGTTATTACTTTTTTGATATGTAGTATGATATTATTGCTTGTATTTTCCTTTACACGTTACAAAAGTTAGATAAAAATAAATATAGTTTAAATGCGAGAAATCACACATTAAATGACATCGGGACCAATCGACCTTTAAAAGGTCGCTTGACAGACAGGGGTCTTTTTGACATCGACCTTTAAAAGGTCGATCGACAGACGAGGTATTAAGTAATAACAGGGTATAGGTTTGGAGTCGTTTAAAAAATAATACAAAAAGGATGTGGGCCAATATGTATAAATTGGTGCGTGGCGCAGGTGATGCGCCAGCTCTTAAAATGTGCCTAACCGATTTAGAGAACTGGGTTATTGCTATTATGGGTGAGTGTCTAGGCAATAACTGGAATGCCCATCGCTGAAGTTAGTTTTGGAATGGTCTGTGGTTTTTTATAAGAGCTAATATTATCTAAATTCAAATTGTATCTAGGTGGTGACCGTTACTTTTCCATATTCATTAATTCAAATATTTATACATCATCATCATCTCCCTGCCCATTTCCCAATTACTTGGGATTGGTGCAGTACTTCTTCCGTACTGCTGATAGGATTTAGCTAAAGTTTCACGACCCTCCACTTGCCTGATATCAACCCTCCTCAGGAATGTTATATGTTTATCGTGAATGTCTTATAATATACACATTCGATATTGTTTTTTTTTTTTAATAATTTTTATAAAATTAATTGAAGTTTTAATCTAATTTTTGGATATATTTTGAAAAAAATTGGACACAATAAATTTTGTGTTGACATTTTAATTTTTTTCAAAAGGCTTTGGCTTACTGTGACATTCTATCAAAAAATGATTTCTACAAAAGTTGTAGGTCTAGTAAAAATCTACAACTTTTATAAATAACTCTTTTTACAATAACCTCAAAGTTCTCGAGATATTTGCAAAAAACTCGGTTTTTAACTGTTTCTTGGTTTTTTATTTTTAATTTCTAGAATAATCTTTAGATTTCTATGAAACTAAGGGAATGTTATCTTCGAAATACATATAATAAATAAAAACATTTTAATAGGCACCCCGGTCAAAACATATTGTCCCTTTTATTATTGTATATAAAAATTGATTTTGATTAAATACGCTATGAACGTAGCAATCCTGCAGCGGGATCTTAGTCCAACATAATAATAATACACACAACCTAAATATAAAACTATTTTTTTTTGTTTTTTTCCCAGGCAGAAGATACCGTGAAAGCGTTAGAAATAGTGTCCTATGATGAACCCAGGGAGCCTGTTACTATAACACCGACACCTATTGTTGGTATGTTTTGGACTACTCATTAGTCATTACATAGTATAAAATAAAGTCGCTTCCGCTATCTGTTGGCTTAGATCTTTTAAACTATTCAACGGATTTTAATACAGTTTTCAGCAATAGAATGATTCATGAGAAAGGTTTATATGTATAATATATGCATATTGATATCATAGTACAGATAAGCCGAGAAATTCAACGATTTGTATTTCATACTACCCATTAAAACATACAGTTTGATGACACATTTGGCTCAGTTTGTAGTGTGTGCTTGTGCTTTGTTGTGTACTTACTGTGCCAGCGGTTGCGGGTTCGAGTCCCGCTGGGGGCATTCATTTGTGTGATGAGCACAAATGTTTGTACTTCATTCATGGGTGTTTATATTTATAATATGTATTTAAAGTTATATATATGTAGTGTATCAACTATCTGGTATCCATAACACAAGCCTCGTAGCTTACCATGGAACTAGATGGAGCTGTGTGTTAATGGCCCAACATATTTATTATACCTAGGGACGAACATTTAAAGTATTTTGTAATTTTCACATTTACTTGAACAAAATTTTAAATAATTATGTTAGATAAAAAGATGAACTATAAAATCCAGTTAATTATATGTATGTAATTTTGTAGTATATGTGGGATGATACTCAAAGTAAAAGACAGTATTTGCTTTTTAATAATTTACGTCACTCTTCATCTGCGTAGTTTACTCACACCGTTTTACACAGAATCCTCGATCTTGAATGTCCTTTTATGTTTCATTCCTTTCTCTCGCATACCTTTGTACCTTTCACTCACTCTTACATTCCACTCCCCACATACATGTATAGCTAATTTTTTATATATATTTTAACAGATGACGAAGACCGGAACACTTCTGGGTGCACCAAGGATGCAGTACCTCCTATCCTAAGATCCTTTAAATCATCTAGGTCTTCTACACCCACCACACCTCCAAAATCGTCCACTCCCCCACTATCTCCCACAGTCCCCCACAAGCAAACCACCCCACAACCTCCATCTCGCAAGAGGAAAAGTAGCAGATCGATAGAAGAATATTTTGTTATGTGTGAGGCGAATGCCAGAGAGGATAATAGGGAGAGGGAAAGGTTGTTTGTAGAATTAGAAAGAGAGAGGATTCGACAGAGAGACATTGAGCTTCGTCAACGAGATACTGAGCTACAGTTGCAAGCTCAGTGGCTAGAGTTTATGAAAGGAGCGTTGAATGTTTTAAAGAAATATTTTAGTGATAATCAATGAATATTCTGTTGTCTAGTGTTTAGTATTACTTTATAAGTGAATAATTTATGTTAGATTTTATTAAAATTAGAATTCGTTTTAATTATTTTAAGTGTATTTGTAATAAATGAGTTCTTCAGCGTTGCCAATTTGTGGGGAATTGCCCAAACTGTGGGGAATTTCAAGTCAATTGGGGATTTGTTGGGGGTTGGCATTATGCGGGGAAAATGCGGGGATTGTGAATATCGATAGTCCGACCGGGTCTGAACACTTAAACCTTAAATTACTTACAAAAATCGAACATAGGTTCCACGTCTAACCGATTTAGCTTTTAATTTAAACTATACTAAGTGTTAAGACTACGCAAATTTTCTAAGTCCAAATTTCTTCACTAGTAATAATTAATAACTCAAGTCACTCCTAGCTCGAGTACCTGCAACTTTCTCAGCGAAGAAGACATGTCCTTTATAATTGATCATTTCGATTACATATAATAATAATAATAATAATAAATACTCTTTATTGTACACCCACAAGAGAAAAAAAGAAAAATTTACAAGCAGGGGTGTGAACTATATGGTAGTAATAATAATAATAAAAAAAAACCATAATAATAATAATACAATAATAACAATAATTCATTTTTAATACTATGAATAAACTTACATATCAAAAATACATACATATGTACATAATAATAATATTATATTTACATAAATATGATAAGATTAATACAAGACAAAATACTTATAATAATAATAATATTTAATATATTATGGGTACATAAATATATAAATAATATTATATCATATTAAATAGATAATAATAGAACTTATAAGTAAAATGGCATTAAAAAAAGACAAACAAAGATGGTAAAAAGAATATGGTTTAAAAAGAGTGAAAATGCAGTTTTAAACGGTTTTTAAAAGTATTATACGTTTTGGCGCCTCTAACACTCAAAGGGAGAGAATTCCAAAGTCGTGAGGCTGTTACACAAAATGATTTATCACTAAACGAAGTGGAATGAGGAGGTATTTTTAAAATTAAATTTTGACAGGAGCGCAAGTTTCTCGAATGAGAAAGACCCAGAAATTGAAATTTATCTTTTAAATAGGGAGGAGAAGATGGATCAAACAGAACACGGTAAAGAAGATGAAGGACATGAGTATTCCTGCGAAAGCGAATAGGGAGCCACTTGAGCTTTCTGCGAAATTCAGAAATGTGGTCATATTTTCGTAACCCAAATATGAACCGTATACATAAATTTTGAAGATAGAATAGATGGTAATGATAATGACGCGATCTTCGTTCATTTTATCAATCGCTCTCGGTAATTCAGTTGCGAATATCATCAGAGATCTTGACTAAAGCAGTAGTCGTACTATGCCCAGGACGGAAAGCGGATTGTAGAGGATTGAGGAGATTATGAGTAGAAAGGAATTGATTGAGTTGATGGAGTACAAGACGCTCAAGTACTTTGGATAAGAAAGGAAGGATTGAGATAGGACGATAGTCATTATAAAGAACAGGATTGGATTTTTTAGGTAATGGTACAATTAGAGCATCTCTCCAGGAGGAAGGAAATTCACAGGAGATAATAGAGTGATTAAATATAAACGTTATAACAGGACATAAAACATCAAGGATAGGTAAGATCATTTTCCGACTAATACTATCAGCACCAACTGCATCTGATTTTATAGTAAGAATGTTTCTCTTAACATCACTTTCAGTAAAATGACTAAAGAACAATTGTGGAATATTAGGAGGGGATAAAGCTGAAAGTTGATTAAGAGTCTGTTGCTTAATAGTACTATCCATGGTACTTGAAGTGGAGAAATGCTTATTAAGCTCGTTTAAATTAAGATTATTGGGGTTTACGCTTTGGCGTGCTTTTCCCACTCCTAAAGATTTCAGAAATGTCCAAACTTTGGATGAGTCTTCTTCCTCTACCACAGATGTATAGATATGGCGTCGTTGATTATCTCTACACACTCTGTTACAGTGATTCCGTGCCTTAGTATATTTTAGACGGTTTTTTTCATTGCTATTGACCCGATAGTTCATTTTCGCAGCGTTCTTTTTTTGTTGCAATTTTTTAATTTCTTGAGTAAGCCACGGGGCAGGGAGATGCTTTATTCGTACAGGTCGTATGGGAGCATGTCTGTCGTACAATTGAGTTAATTGTGAGTTTAAAATTGCTACTTGTCTGTCCACTGTGTTACTGCAAAAAATTTCAGACCAGTCAATTTTACTCGCATCGTCTCGCAAACGCTCTAAATCCATTCCTGCAAAATTACGCAGCAGAAGAATTCTTGACTTTGCTTTAGGGGGCTTAATTTTATAGGATAAATAAAGGAGATCATGGTAAGAAAAGGCCAAGGCAGAGCATTGCCCGTGTTTTTCTACATGATCGACAGAGGACACTAGAATAAGATCAAGAAGTGATGGTAAGCTATTAGGATAAGTATGTGTAGCAGATAGAGGAAGGACATGCAAATTGACACTATTAACTATTGATCTTAAGCGTATTACATACGTTACATATGTTCTCAGCTGGGGGTTTTAAAATTTATTCTCGAAGCTTATCATCCAAAGTATATTTATCCTATATTACCTATGTGTAAGTTATGTGTACAAAAAATTTGCATTACTTATTCTTTTGTTAAAATAATTGATTATATTTTTCCCTCTGATATCGATGGTTCTTTAAGGGATCATTTTTATTGTGTTATGTGTCGTAAAAGATTATTTGTAATAACTGGTTTTAATTATTAATGAAATAAAAATACATTTAATTTGAATTTTTTTATTCAGGTACAAAGCATCCATGTTGTTTCATGTTATTTATTACTACCAAAATATTTTTCCTCTGTCGTTTTCTGTCAGCTCTTTTAGCCCGAGAGCTCGTGACGAATTTTGGGAAGGTCCTTTTGGCAAGTTGAAATTGTGAAAAAATATAATTTCGTGAATTGGCGAGTCTGGTATAGCTTTAGCGGTTATTTCGCTACTGTGCAGTATACAACATTTGCAAAAATGATATCCAAAAAAAAACATATTTTTGGCAACTTGATTTTTGTTTAATCTTTTAATTTAGATTTCATATAATTCAAAAAAAAAGAACCCCAGACGTTTTTGTCGGTTATAAAGTATTGCCAGACCTTTCCAAAGATGCTTTATTAAAATTCCCAAAAATTATACTTTTGGCAATCTGAAATTTTAATCTCGTATAAATATTGAGTAATTTTCGATAATACTTGCAAATCGCCAGACGAATTTACCGGTTATAACCCATTCCCAGACGTAAATAAAGCTTACGAATGAGTACTACAAAAAAGTCTTATGCGTAGTCATAGGTGCGACAAAGATAGCTTATCGAGGTATGCCAGCAGCTGATGGGGGCCCAAGGTCCTCGCGCTGTGATTGGTTATCAAGAAACCGCACGTTTCGAGTATGGTTCGAGCTCTGCGTTCACAACAGAGTATTTTAGAGTAGTTTATTAGGGTTCGTACCCAAAGGGTAAAACGGGACCCTATTACTAAGACTCCGCTGTCCGTCCGTCTGTCTGTCCGTCTGTGACCAGGCTGTATCTTATGAACCGTGATAGTTAAACAGTTGGAATTTTCACAGATGATGTATTTCCGTTGCCGCTATAACAACAAATACAAAACAATAGAATAAAATAAATATTTAAGGGGGCTCCCATGCAACGTGATTTTTTTGCTATTTTTATAGAAAATGGTACGAAACCCTTCATGCGCGAGTCCTAAATTAAAAGATTAAACATTAATCGAGCGAGTCGGACTCGCACTTGGCAAGTTTTTATTTTTTTTCTTAAAATTGAGAATTAATTAAAAATGTAAAAAACAATAATTACGCTTGCATAATACACAATACAATTGGCAAATATATTTTTGGCAAGTCGATTATTGTTTAATCTTTTAATTTAGGACTCGCGCATGAAGGGTTTCGTACCATTATCTATACAAATATCAAAAAAATCACGTTTGTTGTATGGGAGCCCTCTTAAATATTTATCTGGGTCTCAAACTATGTTACCAAATTTCATCTAAATCGGTTCAGTAGATCCAGATATTACCCCCTACAAACTCACAAACTTTACCTCTTTATAATATTAGTATAGATTAATTGTACCGTCCTGTTTACAGTTTCATGAATCCTTTCACCAGCGGTTGCCTGTTTTCGCCCCCGGAAACCCTCACATGCCAAATTTCAGCGAAATCTTTAGAGCCGTTCCCAAGATCGCCGGTATATATAAATAATTAAATATACAACAATTGCTCGTTTAAAGGTATTATGTAGATATGGATAGCGAAATATATAAATGTATTTAAAAATTAATAAACTTACAAGTCTTGTAGTTTTCTGTAGTTTCTTTTGATATTGATAATGATAATCAATTTTCGGCATCACAATAACCTATGGAAGGTACAAGTAAGGAGGACCATCTCAGTGTATTAAAGTGTCCGTTGATAGGGAGCAAATTAAGGTGGCGCTATAGTAGCAAGTAGAAAAATTTTAAAAGGAGCGCTACAAATTATTATTATAAGTTATCTATAATGTTATTATAAGTTATATATAATGTGAATTGTATAATGTAATAGTAGCTATGAATTGATATTAAATAAAAAGCTTCTTTTATGTAAGAAATATTTATTTTTATATATGTACTACCACAGATTGTAGAATACTATACTAGGTACTATTATACATACTTATTTACCGATTGGGCAGTTATTTTGATCACGTGATCCATTCAACCGCCAAAATAAACGTCAATTTTCCCCAGTCTACACGTATTTCGTTAGATCGTTAATTTATTTGTGATTTCTGCATTTAAAAGGGATCATCAAGATATTTAAAGGTTATTTAATTTAAATTAAACAATTAATCGCTGCGAAAGCGATAATTATGGCTAAAGTTCATATAACCAATGTCGTTGTTCTGGACAATCCCAGTCCTTTTTTTAACCCTTTCCAATTCGAGTTGACCTTTGAATGTATTGAAGAATTAAAAGAAGATTTAGAATGCAAAATGATATATGTTGGATCGGCTGAATCTGAAGAACATGATCAGGTTTTAGACACAATATACGTTGGACCTATTCCAGAAGGAAAGCACATGTTTGTATTTCAAGCACCACCCCCAGACGTGACCCGTATACCTGAAAACGATGCACTAGGAGTAACTGTAGTTTTATTAGCTTGCTCGTACAGAGGACAAGAATTCGTTCGTGTGGGATATTACATAAATAACGAATATAGTGATAGTGAGCCGGAACTACGTGAAAATCCTCCTCCAAAACCAAAATTTGACAAAGTAGTGAGAAATATACTAGCTTCAGAACCAAGAGTAACTAGGTTTAAAATCAATTGGGCAGAACCTGATGCGTCAACACCCGCTGACTCAGGAGATTGCAATTTGGAATCCTCACATGCCCCGAGTAATGATTCATATGGGGCATCATTTAATGCAGATAGTCAGATTAGTGGTATAGAATTTCAAGGCAGTCTTAGTGGCTACGGAGATAATTCAAATTCAATAGCTCCTATGGAATGCTGAGGTTTGTTGTGTTTTTATAATATAAATACCTAGAAGTCATAGTTATTTCTATAATGAAATAAATATACTATTTAATGCATTAATTTAAAGTCGGCATGCTGAGTTCTTTGTATCAAAAGCAAGACAAATTATTATGCTTATAAATTTTCCATGCTATACTTATACTTAAAATACATCCAAGGAAAAAGGATAGTTTATCTAACAACCTGTACTTTGATAAAATTTATTCTATTTAGATAAACATTACCTCAATAGGGAAACAATAAGTATACTAATATTGTAAATGTAAAAATTGGTGAGGGTGGATGGATGTTTGTTAGTTTGTTACTCTTTTACAATAGAACAGGTGACCAGATCTGGATGAAATTTGGTACAGAGATAGATTATAGTCTGGAATAGGACATAGATTACTTTTTATCCTGGAAAAATGTACGGTTCCTGTGGGATAGATTTGTTTTTGTCTAGGAAAGAACCCGAAGCGAAGGTGAGTCGCTAGTTATAAGGCAAGACTTTTGTTGATAACATTTTAAGATGCCCAAAAGTTATAACAATTGTCATTATTTTGTGTATAATGTTTTCTGATTTTAAAAGTTTCACATGAGAATAATAGTATTTTGTTTTTGTTTATAGTTTTCGTTATATATATATTTTTAATTTAAGTCATGTTTGAATGATTTTTAGTTGTCTTATTTATTATGTTAAACTAGCAGCTCACCCTTGCTTCGTTTAGTATGTTTACGGCTCCCTAGGTATGTTTTAATGCTTAGTATGGAATAGATAGACTATATGTTACAATACTGCTCCGCTCTCTTGGGTATTAGCATAATATATAGCCTTCCTCAATAAACGGGCTATCTAATGCAAAAAGAATGTTTTAAATCGGATGAGCAGTTCCTGAGTTTAGCATGTTCAAACAAACAAACTGCCTCTTTATAATATTAGTATAGATATATGCCACATGTAATAATTTACTTAGGTAAAAACTGTTTTTCTTACAGATTGGAGGAAACAAATAGTCTTCAGTGACGGAGTTGCTTTAGTGAAGATGTGAACTGTTGTGATTCGACTGAAATTATGTTAAAATATTGAGCCGAAACATAAAAATGGATATTTCTATGTTGTTTATGGATATATTGAATGAAAACTGTATATTTTAGGCCTTTTTAGAAGTGTATTTTAATAAGGGAATGAACTTGTGCTATGACCCATTTAAAAAAAAAATCTGTACTGATTAATTCATTTGATTTTGTATAAATGTTTTAATGTACTTCAAAATGTCTATCTCTATCAGACAATTTTTTTAAATTTATGTGCAGTGGCTCCGAGTGTGTTACTGAAAGATTCTGAAAGTGCCATATTATGGTATTCGGACAGAAAACGGCTAAGAAAATGTCACTAACAAAATGGTCATTCAAGTATTACATAAGCAGAACTCAAGTTTTTTTAGTTTTTTTATGATTTTTCCAAACCCCCACCCCCCGTTCTTAGCAAACACAATCAAAGGTCTTACTCCCCACTCCTGTGATTAAGTAAATATTGGTACATATATTATTAAACTTATTCAACTTTATTTATTGTTATTCATAAGCAGGAGTTATCAAGACGAATTTAATGCACATCTATTCTAAAGTTATAAAGACGAAAAAATTAGTTTTTTTGTTTGTGAAACTACTGAATCGATTTTCATGAAATTTGGTAAAAGGATAGTTTGAGACCCTGGACATAAATAAGTAGCCTAGGCATAAATTTATTCCGGAAATCATACCTTATGGGGGGGTGAAAGTTTGTATGGGGAAGCAACCTAGGGAGGAACCCGAGCGAAGCGGGGGCGAGTCGCTAGTTTATTATATTTTGTTTGGGCAAATCAAAATTATTAAATTTGGTATAAATAAATATTTCTGACGTAATCACCATCCAGGCCTCCCGTCCCCAATGTCATAAAAAATAATAATAAGCAAAGCAAAGGCCCCCCAACTTTGGTGCTCATAATAATACTTGAATGGTCCCAAAAACAACAAAAAAAAAATATTTTTGTAACTATATAACAGATTTATTTACGTTTTTCTATTATATGTTGTAATTATTGTATTTATATTTAATTTTATTATATTGTTCTTATATCCATAGACATTGTATAGAATGCCATTTGGCTGCGAATGTGTCTTAAGATACAACTGTGTTACAAACTAATATGCAAATTGAATTGAATGGCAGCGTTAAAATTGTTTCAATTTTTTCATAGTTAAGTATTGGAAATGATATCTATACATACAATAAAATTACACTTTTGTTTTTAGATTTTTTTGTCTGTCTGTCTGTCTGGGAATGCATCACGAGAAAACCACTGGGCAGATTTTGATGTTTGGTATGATGCTAGCTGGTTATCCGGGTCAACATATAGGATACTTTTTACCGCGGGAAAATATCTCTGAAAAATCTATACTAAATTTTAAAATGTAACTATGGAAGAAGTAATAAATAAAATTTTTAATTTTTTTGAGTGGATCCCTAATTCTTTTATTAAAATAAAAGTAGCCTAAGTTACTCCTAATAACATCAGCTATATACCAGTGATAGTCCCATCAAAATCTGCCCAGCCGTTTTGGAGAATAGCCGGAACAGACTGACAAAATTTTTAAAAATTGTGTTTTTCTTATAGGTACCGTATATAATTTCAGCTGTTATTTTTAACATTACAAACGGACACTTCAATTTTATTTATCTGTATAGATAAAATTCCCAGTAAAAATGCTACGCTATCTCCTTTACTATCATTTTGTTTTTCGTTGGCGTTAATAAATGTACATATTATAATATGAAAATTGCCTCGAAATTCGATTTTGCGCTGCCTTTATTGTGAGATCTGTACAATTTTAGATTTAATTTTTTTTTTTAATTTTCAATATTTAAGTAATGCCGGTTTTGTTTTTTTTTTTATTTTCCACCATCTAAAATATATTTATTTAAAAAGAAATATGTAGTTGTAATATTTAATACATAAAAAATAGTTTTTTTTTTTTATTATAAGGCCTTTGAAGGTTTGATGTATGGCTTGAAACCGTTGATGTACAAAAACTCAAGTTACACAATTACTGTCTCAAAAGTATCCTCAAAAAGAAGTGCACTGTTCGAAATTGTGCGCTTTTAAATCTCTTTTGTTCATTGCTTTTCGGATGACAAAATTAAAACGCTCGTTGTTTCGTTTAAAAAAGTACTCTACGTGGTGTGCGTAAGTTCGAAATTGTGTTTAGACAATTAGAACTTTCCAGTTTTGAATGCTATTTGGTTTGACTCGGCCACATGTCGACGCCACTTTCTGAAGAGATATTTGTTAGAAAATGTGTATCTAAGTTTTTTATATATCCAGCTTGAAGTCTTTTTTTTTTAACCGAAATAGTATTATAAAAAAATCATAATAAAATAAATATATAATAAATATCATAGGTATTTAAATTTATCACAATTTTTTTTATTTTTTTTTTTTGCTTTTGTGATTTCCTTTTTAAAGGTTCATACAAAATCCACATATATTTTTTTATTTAAAAAAAAAAACGTAAAACAAATTGTAGGTAGCATATTTTTTACCAAAACCAAGTGAATACTAAATATAGATTAAATATTAATTATTTATGTAGTTTTTTTTTATATATCTGTCATTTTTAGTAATAAAAAGATAAAAAACACGCGTGTATGTACTTATGTAGGCACGTAAAAAGTTATACTTCTTTGGCGTAATAGAACAAAAATAGCTAAAGATTTCATCCCGTATGTCACAACTCTCTCCTTGTAAAAGGAATGCAGCTAACTTCGTCATGTCGCTTTTTGGCTGTCGGTGTGCGTGCGCATCGTAAAAAATTTATTCTCATAATTTTTTCCAAACGCGCCAAAAGAAGTATGTATTTATGACTTAAAAAATCTTTCTCAGATTTACACGAATATTTGACATTTTAAATAAAACTGTTTTTTCGGATAATTCGCGGATTTATATAGATTTTTGGTTTCCGACGTTTCGAATGCTTTACAGCAATCATGGTCGATCTGTCCCGCTACTATGATTGCTGTAAAGTATTCGAAACGTCGGGAACCAAAAATCAAAATAAATTCGCGAAATCTATACATATAATAAAATTGTAACTAAGCCGAATCTGTACATTAAATATTTTTTGGAAAATCTTATTGAAATAGACATTATTATCGATACAGAGGCCGAATCTATAGTTTTCAGAATTTTTGTCTGTCTGTCTGTTACCGCATCACGAGAAAACCACTGGTCAGATTTTGATGAAATTTGGTATGATGATAGCTGGTTATGCGGGTTAACATATAGGATACTTTTTATTACGGGAACTTAACTCATCTCTGAGAAATCTATACTGCGTCCGAGTGGAGCGATTGTGAGTCACTAATATAATAATAAGCAGCTTTTTCTCACTGCAAAGGAGAGAGAGACAGACAGTAACGTATGATCCACCACGCTGGCCAAGTGCGGGCGGACTGAGCATGTCTGCAGACAACTCTCTCATATATGAAGGTTTCCTCACGATGTTCTTCACCGTAAGACAAGTGGTCATCATGTTTTGAATGATTCACACATGAGAATATCTTAAGTGCAAGAGCCGAGATTCGAACCTGTTACACATGATTTTTTAAACAAGTGTCTTTCTAACCACTTGGCTATCGCATACCGCTGTGTATTCCTGTACGAATAAAATGATAATTTTCTGTGTTTGCATTTTACAAAAATTAATTATTACAGAGCGATAATTATTCTTTTTTCTCTCTTTTTATTTATGAAAGACTAGTGACTCACTCGCTTCGCTTGGGTTCGCCCCTAGGTGGCTTCCCCATACAAACTTTCATCCCCACTTTCACCCCCTTAAGGGATGATTTCTGAGATAAAAACTATCCTATGTCTTTCCCAGGGTCTCAAACTATCTTCTCACCAAATTTCATCTAAATCGGTTCAGTAGTTTCGGAGCGTATTCGGTACAAACAAACAAAAAAAAACCGTTTCTCTTTACAATATTAGTGTGGAATGTAGATGGTAAAAGCTTGAAAATTACACGTAATAATTAAAGGAAACCTTTCGAAAATGTCATTCAACAAAGGTTTATTTATGTTATTCGAAAGGTTAAAGGTTAATTCTAGGGATCGTTAAATGTTACAACCGACGATTATAAATGCTTTTTATTAAACGTATGTTAAAATATACCTATTTTACTTGTATTCAGCCCTTTTTAACGTCCCACTGCTGGGCGTGGGCCTCCTTCAATTCGAGGGGGATCAGGCCATAGTCCGCCACGCTGGCCAAGTGCGGGCGGACTTCACATGTCTTTTGAAAACTTGCTAGGTCTTCTCACACATGCAGGTTGCCACACGATGTTTTCCTTCACCGTAAAGCAAGACGTGGTAATCATGTTAGAAATGATTCGCACATGAGAATCTGCGAGACCCGGGATTTGAACCCGCTTCACTTGGTTTCCCAAGCGAGCGAGTTACCACTGGGCTACCACTGCCTTACGTGAATTCTTGGCGGCGATTGAAATTTCCCAGCGGCTGTTTTCAAAAGTAACGACAGTTTACAAATTAAATTACTACTTACTGAGCAATAACAGGCTTTATTACTTTATAGTGTAAACATAAATTTTGTTTGTCACAATTCTACTTTAACAATAAGTCTACAAACATTAAATAGTTCAAGTGTTAATTTCAAAGGTTTTTCATTTTCAACCGACTTCTAAAAAGGAGGAGGTTCTATATGTTTTTTTTGTGTTTTCAGAGAAAACTTCGTCGCTTATGAACTGATTTTGATGATTCTTTTTTTTGGTCGGAAAGGAGATATCCCAAGGGTGGTACCATGATAAGGAAACCGGGATCTGATGATGGCAACCTAGAGAAGTCGAACTACGAAAATCGTAGTGGCGACTAGTGCGTTTGTTAATTTTTTCATTAAGTATTTTAAAGCACTACTATTTTAAGGTCTGGAGTCGATCTGTTGTGGAATCGAAAGACAGTCGAGGGAACTCCTTTGGCATTGAATTTATAAGTTGTCATACCAAGTTTGTAATATTATATGTACATTTATGTACTCACTCCACATTCACTTTACTTAATCCAGACTAAAAAGTCACTTTGCAGTGAGTGCGCAAGCGATCCTGCACGCCCCATTGCACTGCGGCCAAGGGTTACGCTGTGGGTTTTAGTGAGTAGGAGTCTCGCAGTAGCTTGTCCGTTATGACGGCGGGCAGGGTCCCCATGATGGGTTTCCCCAGCGACAAAAGAAGGCTAAAAAGTCACGAATAGGAAGTTATAATTTGATTAAAAGCTTCTTTGTATACCACATTGGTAGAAGTTCCATCTGGTTTTGGGTTCTGTTAAAATGTCCATAGGTAGTGGTAGCCCAGTGGTAACGCGCTCGCTTGGGAAACCGAGTGAAGCGGGTTCAAATCCCGGGTCTCGCACCTCTGATATTTTCATGTGCGAATCATTTCTAACATGATTACCACTTGCCTTACGGTGAAGGAAAACATCGTGAGGAAACCTGCATGTCTAAGAAAACCTTGCAAGTTTTCGAAAGACATGTGAAGTCCGCCAATCCGCCCTTGGCCAGCGTGGCGGACTATGGCCTGATCCCCCTCGTATGAAGGGAGGCCCGTGCCCAGCAGTGGGACGTTAAAAGGGCTTAATACAAAAATGTCCATGTGAGAAGCAAATATCTTATGTCCATGCCTGCTACTTTTAACGTCAAGCCCTGAGATTTATTAATACTCATTTCAATTTAAACTTTATAGAGGAATTACAGTAGATTAAATTCAAAGGTGAAGTCAGAAGTTATCAATGGTATTTGAGGTATGAATACTGATACTCCCCGAGCACATCCAGCAAACACCGTGGCTTTCTTATCCGATACCTAAATCATATAAGAAATAAGTTCTTCAAAAATTCACGTTTCTACGACCAGAGGTTTATGCTGTGCGTTGGTCTAGCTCCGCTCGGGTTCATCCCTAGATAGGTTTTAACAGTAAGTATAGATTTCTTAAAAGATGAGATATTGCCCGGCAATAAAAACTACCTTACATATATGTTGAATCGGATAACCAGCTACCATTATACCAAATTTCATTAAAATCTGTTCAGTGGATTGCTCGTGATGCGTTCCCAGACAAACAGATAAACAGACACAGACAGCCAAACAGATTGACGTAAATTCTAAAAACTATAGATTCGGCCTCTGTATCGGTAATAATGAATGATTCTATAAGATTTTCCAAAAAATATATAATGTACAGATTCGATTCAAGTTAGTATTTATTATAAATAAAATTGAAGTGTCTGTGTGTAATGTCAAAATAACAGCTTTTCACTAAATGCATATGGAATTATATTCATATATTCAGTATTTATAAGAAAAACACAATTAAAAAAAAATTGTCTGTTTGTATGTTCCGGCTAATCTCCGAAACGGCTGGGCCGATTTTGATGAGACTTTCACTGACGGGTAGTTGATGTTATAAGGAGTAACTTAGGCTACCTTTATTTCAGTAAAACAATAAGGGTTCCGCTCAAAAAAAATAAAACTTACCTAGGGACGAAACCCAGCGATGCGAGGGTGAGTCGCTAATCCCTAATAATTTAATAAAAAAGGGGAAAATAAGGCAATAAATAAATAAAAAAATTAAAATACTTTCAATAACGTATATTTAAAAGTAAATCACAAAGTTCGAGATATGCCTTACGATTTAAACATTGTAAAAATACAAACTTATATTAAATACATTTAACTTTTAGAGATCCTTTTTTAATTTTATTGGAATGAAAATCTAAAATGGTGCCAAAAATAAGGGCCTTCTATAAACTCTCTTGTAACTGTTCTGGTGGTGTAGTGGTTAACATGTACTTCACATCTGGAGGTCCTGTGTTCGAGTCTTATGCCCGATTTCACCAACAACCCATAAGCTGCCACCTACGTATGGGATCCCTAGCTTAAAGTCCCCTAAACTAGCCCCTAAATTAAATTTCGTTTTACGATCGTCTTTAAGCCCATATTTCGAGCACCTAAATTTAGGGGGCTTTTTATTATTTAGGTGACCCCTAACTGTCGGTGAAACAGAAACTGTCCCCTAACAGCCCCCTAACCATGCTTAGGGGATCCCTTAAACTTAGGTGACGTTGGTGAAATCGGGCATTAGTTTAGTTATTGAGTCTTTCTGTATAGTAAGTCTCAGTAACAGCCCGGAGTTGGGAAGTTGGCGTGCTGAGGCAGAGCATGTAAAGCCATCAATCCAAATTATAAATCAAATTATATTATCCGAACAAAGTTTGAGAATATATGTACATATATATTTCATCGATAGAATATATTCTCAATAATATTTCTTTCAAAATAATATTATTGTTATACAAAAGTCAAAACTGTCCTCAAGAAGAAGTGCACTATTCTAAATTATGCGCTCGTTGTTTCGTTTAAAAAAGTACTTTATGTGGTGTGCGCAAGTTCGAATTTGTGTTTAGACAATTGTCAACTTTCGAGATTTGAACTGATATTTGTTAGGAGTGTATCTATGTTTTAATGTATCAATGGATAGAATTCACAATTTATTTACATATAGCTTTTATTTCTTTGCCATTTATCCCGTGGAATTCGAACTATCGCGCTTATTACGACAGATGACAAAATTTAATTAAAAAAAAAAAAAAACAAACCCCTAAGAAAATCTATAGAAGACCCTTTCATATTACAAATGAAAACATTGTGTATAATTTATATCTAATAAGTATATATCGAATGTTGTAACATAAAGAAAATTATTGAAGTTCGATTCTCGGGCGAAGCTAAAAATTGTATTTCTACTGTTATACATATTGTATTGTTAATAAATCATAACCAAAATTATTAACCTCTTTGAGACGTCTAAAACCTCAGTCTCTCCCGTGACCATGTGCATTGTGCGCTGTAAAGCATTCGAAACGTCGGGAACCAAAAATCAAAATAAATCCGCAATATAATCCGAAAAGACAATTTTATTTAAAATGTCAAATATTCGCGTAAATCTAAGAAAGTATTATGTGAACCTCTTTTAAATATGATGATGATGATGTACTCTTGGCCGATTCCTTCCACGAAGGCCAATCTCATTGAGACTAGCCAACTGCGCAGGAGATATTATAATTTATAGTGCAGCGCGTGTGTGAGAGAGAGAGCGCAGACATAAGTGCACTCTCTATTCCTGTCACTCTTATACTCCGGTGGGACGACTGCTCGACACGACCGGTGAGAGTTAAGGCGCAGGACCGACGGCTTTACGTGCTCTGCCTCAGCACGGGGGTGAAACACCGCCAACTTCCCAACTCCGGGCTGTTACCGAGTTTTACTATACAGAAAGACTCAATAACTAAACTTGGCCCGACCCGGGACTCGAACCCAGGACCTCCGGGTATGCAGCCGTACATGCTAGCCACTACACCACGGAGGCAGTTACTTAGTAGTCTTTTAAATATATTACCATTATAAATATGAAAATTGGTATGTGTGTTCGTTGGTTAGTCATTCGCGCTGAAACCTCGGGAACAAAAAAAATCAAAATAAGACCCCCCCAAAAGATGGCTTTATAAAGCCATACATTTTGTATTTTCTATCAACAATGGCGAATTATTTAATACAATCTCATCTCTATTATTAATTTTGGAAAAAAAAACGTTTCACTGAACATTAATATCAAATGTATGACCCATACAAATATTTACTTCGACACGAGAATCGAACCTACGATCCATAAAATTACAACAACGATATAATATAACAATAATGTACTAGTGCTTTAGTAAATAATCATCACATAATATATTGCATTATAAAAAAGTTAAATTCAATTTGTTGCTTTTTTTAAATATGGCTAAAACCAAAAAAAAAAACACATAATATTGGTTTTAATCAATCAGAATACTTTTATAGTAGAAAAGGTTTATTATTTCAACAAAATAATATCGCAGTATAAAAATCCATACAATAAGCGATCGCCTTTGAATTTGATAGAAATTTTCAAATTAAATTTAAGGGTTGTCATAAAAAATTTCCATGCAATTTTCTTGTTAATGGCTTCACTCGTCGAAAATATAAATTTCCGAACGAATGGTTTTAAATGTTTTTTTTTTTTTACTGTTAATTGCTCTAAAATATCAAATATATAAAGTGCTCTAAAATATCAATTTTAGAGCGATTGGTTTTAAAATAATGGTTTTTTAACTGTTAAAAATATCAATTGAATATATTTTTATTGTTAATAACTTCAAAGGCGAAAAATATAAATTTCCGAACGAACAGTTTAAATTACCCACCGATCAAAACTACTACATACATAATCCCATGCAAAAGTTCTCTTAAAACTGTCACCGATTGTGTTTAGGTAATTGTTCTAGTTGAAATAAATATACAACAATGTAAATTGAACCTTAAATGCAATGCTTAAAGTTGTTTTCACAAAAAAAAAATTAAAAGCGCGTTCAAATGAGCGCTCATTCGGTGAGGACATTTTTTGTCGCTGATTGTGTATCTAGTACAGTTTTGATCCATGCGTCAACCGACTGCCATACAAAAGTATGTATGCCAGTCGGGAACACCTCTCCCGTCTCCCCTGTACCTCCACTATACCCTACTATAATTGTATGGATTAGCACACTTGATAATATCTTATGGATTATAAAAAAAACAATATACATATGGTAATAATATAAAAGCTGTCTGTTCCAAACAACACTAACCTTTTGTTGAGGTATGAAATAAACAAATCGGTACAAAGGTATAACTCGATAAGTCAAAATTGTAAAAGATTTTTCCATTGAAATCCCAGTTTACTTGAAAGCTGTTATTTTGAAATTACAGACAGACACTTCAATTTTATTTATCTGCATGGACAATGAAAAGTAACAAATTCTGTTACATATTTGTTTTTATCTGTTTTCCAAATAAAGTATTTCTATTATATATTAAAACTTCCACAGATAAAAAACATTAATCCGGACTTAGTGAGTTTTACCTTTGAAACGACATATAAAATAAAAAAAATACATTGTTAAACAAAAAATAGCAGTTATTAGCAGCAAGTCTGTTAAGAATAAATTTATATATTTTGTGCTATTTATTTTTATGTTAAATAATTATTAATGTGACTTCGTATGTACTTTTGGTGTTGAATAAAATTATTTTATTCTAAATTCACTTTTTATCTTTTAACATGTTTTAACTCATTTTTTTATTGAAATTATTTTTATTTTCAGTGAGAGAGCTTAGTAATTTCTAAAATTGTATTACAATATATTAGTACAGGTTACAAAAATATTTAAAACCGATTTTTCATTATTTACTTTAAAAAAAATCGATATGTAAAATTTTTTATTCAAACGATATAATTCGCAATAACCTAATTTCAATATGGGAAAATACTTTATTTCCCACTAATTAATTTCTAAAAATTTTACTTTCATCATTAAAAATCGTTTGTAAAATCAATTTTCATTACAATTTTAAAAATATGAAAAATATATTATATGTTAATTTGACACAATTTAATAATAATTTAAATTTCAATTAAATTAATAACAATCAAAAATTTGGTCAGTCACTGAAAAGTGAAAATTTTCAAAATTCATACATAACACAAAACACAAATTTCACTTGAAAAATTTTCTTGGAAAACGTCAAAAATTTGGTCAGTCAGAAAAATTTTCATACAAAATCTTGTAAAATATTACTGTATAATAGACATTTCACTTATCTAATGCCCAATAGGGGTTTGCTTGCCTTTATAGCTGCTCTTATTTTCTTCACTAAAGCTGCGGGTTGTATCAAAATCGACACCTCCGTGCCGTTACACGCTAACCTATTCATTTCTTCTTCACATCCCTGAAAAAAAACGCGTGTGTGTACTTATTGATATACGCACGTAAGAAGTTATACTTATTTGGCGTAACAGAACAAAAATAGCTAAAGATTTCGTCCCGTATGTCATAACTCACTCTTTGTAAAAGGAATGCAGCTAACTTCATCATGTTGCTTTTTGGGTGTCGATGTGCGCGCGTATCGTAAAAATTTTACTCTCATAATTTTTTCCAAACGTCCCAAACGAAGTATAACTTCAAAGAAAATTATAAAAAAAATATATTCGAACATCTTTTAAATTTACATTTAATAATTCCTTTAAGAGTTTTTAATAAAGAATTATTGACTTTAAAATGTCAGTCCTTTATGTTTTTGATAATCTATATATATACATATGTATAAATAAATAAATATGTTGGTACATTAACACACAGCACCATCTAGTTCCATGGTAAGCTACGAGACTTATGTTATGGATACCAGATAGGTAGTTGGCACTATACATATATAACTTTAAATACATACATATTATAAATATAAACCCCCATGACAGACATTCGTGATAATCACACAAAGCATAGCTAAATAAATCTAATATATAAATATCTCGTGTGAAACAACTCGACCCATTTTAATGTTTTTTTTGTATATTTGGTAGATATTAGTATAGATCGTAAAGTATTTTTCAACCTCCTTTTGTATGAACAATATTATATAAAAACATATAGCTGTATAACATAAGGCCAAAGAGTTTTTTTTGTAGATTGAACGCGGACATAGCCGCGAGTTCTGCTAGTGTATGTATTTAAATCTTAGAAATAAAAGTTTGTTTTTGAATTAGAGGAAAAAAACGTCTCTACTGTAAAGTACAAATATTGGTGGTTTGAACAAATAAGCACTGAGAAGTTCTGTCAATCCCGGAATTAATCCCCACCTTCCCAATCCCGAGGGGTCGGTTGTTGATCTCGGTGAGGGTCCACTTGCCGCGAGCGGGGAGCCCCGCTCGGGACGCCGGCGACTGCGCCGATATTGATGTGATTGTACATTCGTTATCTAACTTAATACCTGGAAAATAGGTTTAGATTCAAAAATTTGTTAAAATTTCAGTACAAAAAAGCAATGATAGGTAAAACGATAATAATTGCAGAAGTTTATAAGCTATTAAATTACAAAAAAGAAAATGTACATTGAAAAAAATAATAAAATATAAGTATTATGAATTTTAAATACTTTAGACATTTTAGAAAAAAACACTTAGATTATTAGAGTGCTGACGGACACATGTGGAATGGTCGATTTTTCAAAAATCAATGAAGTTACCGAAATTTGTTTCGAGATGTTTCCTTAAAACAGATTTCGATAATTTATGAAATTTTCCTTTAGACAATATTATATTATTTTGACATTTATCTCTACTAATTTATTTTTCTTCCCGACGAGACCCTTAAAAAGAAATAATTCTGTAATAACAGGCCACATACATATTATCAACTAGTATTGCCCGCGGCTCCGCTCGCGTTCAGATGACCAAAAACCAAATTCTTAGGTTTTACATATTAGTATACTCTCACATTGCAGTTTTGTATTTTTTCTCAGAAATGAGATATTCAGCGGAAAAAAGTATCTTTTAAGTTGACCCGGATAACCAGATACCAAATTTCATCAAAATCCCTCCATGCTAGCCACTACACATCCAGTGGTTTTTTTGTGATGCGGTAACAGATAGACAAAAATTCTAAAAATCCGACCTTTGTATCGATAATAATGTTTATTTCAACAAGATTTTCCAAAAAATATTTAATGTACAGATTCGGCTTGGTTACAATTTTATTATATGTATAGACATACGGTAATGTGAGAGGAGCAACAAGTAAAAAGTAGTATATTATAAAAGTATATTAAAAAAAACACTGACCCAAATTTTCGCGATCCTTTTTGTAAACCACATATATTTTTCCAAGCGGCACCCGGTGGAACAGCAGGTCTACCTGGAAAGCGAAATAAAAGACTTAAATTGAGTGAATTTCTAGAAGTTTTGGAATTATTGCTGTTTTTGACACAACCATTATTACAAAATTTCAATAAACAATCATACGTTAGAAATTATAAATTTTGAATTATTAAAAAATAAAAAAAAATTGATTTCAAAAGTTTGAAATTATTTAAAAAGAAAAAAAACATACAAAACATTACCACTAATCTTCAATTACCAATAATCCAGACCTTAAAAAATCTTGGAATTATCAACAAAAAAAAATAAAAAAAAAATATTTAAACATTCATCCAAAAAACCCCTAATCTTTCGCTAAAACTCTAGAAACACACAAACAAACAAACAAACAAACAACACTTACAACAGGAGCACTAGCACCCTTCAACAACTGCCTCGCCTGCGCCACACCGGTCACTTGAGCACCCGCTAGCGCCGCGAGGCGGTCGCCCACGCGACCCCCGCACCTGTACCCGCTTATACCCCACCGCGCTATCCTGATTTCAATAAAAAAAAATAGAAAAAATTAAAAAAGAAAACGAATTCTGGAAAATTATTTCGAATCCCGGCAAAAATTTTCGGCCCGGGATTAACTTGATTAAACAAAAAAATCTAGAAAAATTAAAGAAAAGACGAATCTCGGAAATTTTTATCGAATCCCGAGGAAAATTTTCGCCCCGAGATTGGTTTGTGTGTTGCTGTGTATGTAGATCGTGATATTGTTCTTTGAAATCATATTGCAATTATGATTTATTATGAAATGTTTATTATTTATACCACATTGGCTGCCGATAGCAATAATATTTACCACAAGGTGGTGCAAGTCGCTAATAAAAAAGTACATACATCTCATACAAACGGACAATCAAACCAAAAGTACAACTTTCCTACTCTAAAAACCAACAATCCCGTAATCCCATCAAGCAATCCCAACTCACCAAACCTGCTTCTCGTACTCGCACAACAGCGGCGCGTCCCGCACCGGGACACTCGCCACTACGCACGCGCCACGGCGTTGCTCGGCTCTCAGTGCTGCCACCTGCCGCGCCCGGAGCGGTTGTAGCGCGGGATTCGCCGGGATCGATGGGGATTGGCCTGGGGATATTTAATGTATATTTAATTTTTTTTTAAATGCTATTATATTATGGCAGTTTTATTTTCTTTTTGATTTTCGACGTCTCAAATGCTTTACTGCAATTAATATAATTTACATAATATAATAAAATAGTACTAGTAACTTAGCAAAATCTGTACATGAAATATTTTTTTAAAACAATGACTGTAACGAATTGTGTACAGAATAGACCAAAAAACAATAGTTATTAAGTTTTTGTCTGTTTGTGTGTGCGCGTTTCACGCAAAAAGTACTGAACCGATTTTAACTAAATTTTGTGTAGTCATAACTTAACACTCGGGTTAAAATTTAGGATACCTTTTACTACAGAAAAATCTTTAATTCCCATGGGAAAAAAGCAATAACTGGTTCTATCGAGTAGTCCTTAGAAATCTAAGAGATATGTACATCAAAACAATGTATCTAGCATAATATGTCTATCTCCATAGGTATACTCGCAATAACTATGTTTATCTATATAAGTAGTAGCCAAATATGGTAACTTATACCACCCGAGAACTGAACCTAGAACTTTCCACCAATAAACCATACTCACTATTAGTCAGAGAATTACTTCTTCTTCTAGAACTGTCTACTCTGGCGGCTGGTCGAGATCTGTGCACTACTTTGGCCGGTGACGTCACTCCTCTGTAAACAAAAATGCGGTCACCCATTAATTTACCAATATGCCCTACACCTGACCGATTTCGGCCACGGCGGCCATCTTTAAAAGTCGCTTAGGCAGAAGGTATTAGTGTACTACTGCACAGACAAATTGTAGAAGAGGAGAGAGGGTGGAGAGAGCAGGGGGAGAGAGGGAGAAAGAGGGAAGGTGGAGAATGGGGAAGGAGTCGAGAGGGTAGAAGGGGGGGGGGGGTCATTACTAATCTGTAACCATCTCACGGACGCGTCCCCCCATGGTGGATATATATGTGCTACGGGGAAAGTGTTCTCCCCTTTTTGTATTTGAAGACTAAATAAGCCCCCTGTACCTCATGTTGTTTTTTAATTATTAAAATAAGACACGTTTCTACACAGGATAGAGAGGAAGGAGGGATGTTGAAGTTTTTTTTAACTTGAAACATAATATCTTATGTAATTAATATATGTCCACTAACTATTACCTATCTTCTTGCTCATTTCTAGTGGGACTCTCCTGTCGTTTAGTCTGCGCTATCCCTCGGAGTCGACTCAACAGAGACAGCTCTGTTAGACCGCGCCGCCATATTGGTTTTGGGTGGAGTTCCGGTTTGTCTAAAATAAAAAAACACTGAATATTACAGCTTTTAAGTTTTTTTAAGCGTAATAAAGGATTACAGAAATCAAATAAATAAAAACTTTCATACTTTCTTCCATATTGAAGAGAAAACTCTTCAAGTCCTAACTTTTTTTTATTCTGAGCTCTTTATCTGACTGCCTGTCAATTATTTTAATTTTTTTTAACATAATAAATGTTAAAGATTAATCTTAGTTCTAGGAGTAAAATGATTATTTTATGCAAACTTTTTTAAATATTTTACCTAACGTTTTAATGTCGTATTTAATATTATTCTCAGTAGGTACTTAAAATCTGGATGACAATAAACAATTTGACACCATCACACTGATCTGATGCTGGTCGCAGATGATAGTGGAAGTCTTCAATGGCTACTACTAACACCATAGAGTTGGGGCTCGTTTGGTTCATTTTAACGACCCCAAAACAATATGGTTAGTCAAAAGGTTATTTTAAATAAAACTATCTTTTCGGATTTACTTAGATTTTTGGTTCCCGACGTTTCGAATGCTTTACACCGCACATGGTCACGGGAGAGACTGAGGTTTTAGACGTCGCAAAGGTCATCATAAAAATCCAAAAAACCCGTTTTATTTAAATTGCTAAATATTTCAGTAAATCTAAAAATATATTATCAAAAATTAAAAAAATTAAACATACCATTCTTTCCTTCTCGTTTCGGACTATTATTCTGTACTCTATTTTCTCTCCTTCTTGGACCAATGTCGTATGCATTTTGACTTTGAGATCTCTCCACGTTCGATCGCAGCCTTATATCATCTATATTCCTTGATATTTCCGGTTCCGGTCCATTTTGGACGGTATTGCCATTATTCATAACACTTTGCGTCCCAATATTGCCAACTTGACTAGAATTCGATCGGCCATTTTGAATAGTGCGATTTGGTAAGTTATTACCGTTAGATATATTAGTGACGGTGTTGCCAGACGGAAATAAATATTCGTAATCTGATTCAATTTCCAAATTTGGTAACGATGATTTTCTAACTTTATCTATACTTTTAATTTTCCGAACGGATAACGGTGAGGCTGTACGGTTTGAAGTAGACGCCATACAAAGCCTTTCGTACACACCGTTGTTGTTGATAGCGCCTGTTAAACTGACGGGGCCGTCATTTGTCAAGTTGACAGCTGTCTTGTCACCTGTCAAACTGACAGTAGTCGTGAGGCTGAGGTGTCCGTATTCTGACGGCTTATCGAACACTGTACCGTAATTATTAGTTTCGGTATTCACAATATTAACGAAGTTTTGATTATTTTCTTCGGGTATCGTGAGTTTTTGTTTGAATTCAAAGTCAAAAACGTCAGTTTCGGGTCCTAGGACCGGTATGGCCGTGTGTGGAGGACCTTTGTTGGACACTTGTATCACTGTAACGTTTGATCTTTGAGGGACACTGAAAGCAATAAAAAAATAATGTGTATAAAAAATTTAAAAGAATATATATGTAATATGAAAAAAAAATTATAAATACATCCATAATATTATAAATGTGAAAGCAAATCTGTTTGTACATTTCCTACTATGTATTTTACTGCTCTGATTTTCACTCATAAGCCTGATAACTGATTTCGATGAAAATAGGGAATATGTGTGTGATTTAAATGAAGGTGAAATGTTTTTTTTATAATCTTTATTGCTTTTGAATTAAGCCTACATCAATATTTTTAATGTAACTTCTTTTTGATAAGAAAATTATTATTAAAAAGTGCAAAAATAAGTGTGAAATTCAAAGTCGTTGAAACGCACGCCATTGGTCAATGACAGAATGTGACTTTTATTTAAGAAAATGTTTAGCGCTAAATTGGTATCACTGGATCTGTGTATATGGCATTGTGACGTCACACCGAGCGCGCGGAATGGCGGGCGTTTAAAGTATCCGTATCGGTATATTATTTAAAAAAAAAAATTATACTAAATTTAAGTTTTTTGGAGCTGGATATTTTTTTACAATTATATAAAGATGTTGTATAAAAAAAAATAAAAAAAAATCACGCATTTTATCGTCTTTATTATTATTACAACCCACCCCCCATCCATAGATGCTCTTCGTATTTCTTTTACGGAAGCTCTCAAAAAGAGACGAATTTACTCGATTTCACTTACAAATACCGTCATATTAGTAGCTTATTTTCGCAATATGTATATAAATTATAGCCCAAAATTTTCCTCTATCGGTGAAAACCTTACGAAAATCGGTTCAGCAGTTCCTGAGATTAGTGCGAACAAACACAAACCCAGAACAATGGGGACCACTAATTTATAATACATATGTAGTAATTTATTAAGCAGGCGCCATATTTCTTTGGTCTAAAGGACCTACAAAAAACACTCACCTCTCCTCTCTGTCTGTATTCTCTTCATTATTAACCACAACCCTCTGTTTGAATTCGACTTCACCTTGAAGTTGCTCAGCTTCATCGTGAAGTCGGTCAACTTCATTGAAGAACTCCTCGTCACTATCCGTCACATCTCTTTTGAAAATCGAATCGTCCAAACATATATTTTGTCCGCACACTTTTATACTCTTTGGCTCGGCTTCACGACTCGTGCTTGGCAGCGAATAGGGCTCCCAATTTGATATGTCGACTTCAGTTGAAGTCAATGAATTTGCCAGTGAAGTTACATTGGAAAATGTCAAATTTGATTTAGGTATTGGCAGAATTGGATTTGATGGGGCATTTTGTGTGATTTGGGGGGTACTTTGTGTGATTTGGGGGGCACTTTGTGTGATTTGTGGGGTACTTTGTGTTGTGTTTTGAATGTTAGCAGTTTGTGTACTTGAAGTTGGTATTATTGTGTTGGTAGTATTGGCAATTGTTGTAGATGAAACGGTCATAGAAATTGATTGTGTTGTAGTCGTAATATTTTCTCTCAAAGGTTCCGTTTCTACTGCACGTGTTATAGGTGTCAAATCTATGCCTGGCACTCTGAAAAGATTTTATATTTATTAGTTTATGTACGATACTTCAAAGTTCAGTAATTTTACGGAACACTAATTTCATAATAACAGAGGTGTTTATAGAAATGCATTATGTATTTCTTATATTATAATAATATTTCTTTAATTTCAACTCATTAAATTCTTAAACTAATCTGGTGGTACTGAATATCTTATTAATTATTATTTTTATTCTTTGCTGTAAACTCACCGATCAGGTGGCACGGGGGGTGTTGGAGGTAGTGGGGATGTTGGGTCTCTTGCCGCAGCCCTGGGAGGTGGTGCTACAGGGGGTGCTCCGTACACATTCTCGCCCCGGGACAATATGCGTAGCTCGTGCAGTTTGGTACGAAGTAAGGCGACCCAATCTTGCATTGAATCCCTGATGATAAGATGTGGGTTAGTTAATAGTTTTATCCCATAACAAGCGACTTTGCTTTTCCCTCGGATGCCTAACAGTAACCTATGTGTTACTCCAGCTCATAACTTAACTGCATACTAAATTTTAGTTTTTTTCGCAAAATTTTTGATTCTGAAGTTGTACACGCACGAATCTATCTCAAATAAAATCTATACATATAATTAAATTGTAACTAAGCCGAATCTGTACATTAAATATTTTTTGGCTAAAAACTTAAAAAAACCAATAAAAACCGACTTCCAGGCACTAAAATGTAAAAAATAACTAAACGGAGGTTTTCATTTAGAATAGATACCTAATCACATATTTTTGAAGTCGGTGCCAGCCAATGCATAACAAATCTAATATATTTCGATACGTAAAATATGTATATATTTACCTATTAGATATTCATATCTTAAAATATTGTAGGGACATTAACCTACTATAGAGATATTAAAAAAAAAACAAGTCTCACCAATCAGGTGCCAGCATCCTAACCGGTCCGTGGTCTGTATCCACTAGGAAGTCATATTCATCCCCCACATGCGGCTTCACACTGGCCGTCACGTGACGTGCAGTTTTCAAGCACGCTCGCCATAAAGGCTTGTGCGCAAGCGTGTTTGGGGAGTCAGCATCCGGGTACTGTTCGAGGAAGGGGGTGCGACCGTTGTGCACACAAAAGAGCGTCCACATTGGTTTTAAGGGGGGTTTCTGTGGGTAATTTTAAATAAAATCAAATTATTTACCTCCTTATTATTAAAAACTAGCGACTAGCCCGCGCTTCGAGTTCATCCCTAGACAAACAAATCTATCCCACGGGAACCGTACATTTTTCCGGAATAAATAGCTTATGTGCTAATCCAGACTATAATCTATCTCTGTGCCAAATTCATCCAAATCCGTTCAGCCGTTCTGGCGTGATTGAGTAACAAACATCGATCCATCCTCACAAACTTTCACATTTATAATACAAATTAGTATGGATCACTAAAAAACATATTTTTCCTGGGTTTTTGGTCCTTTATTAAAACAAATCTTCTAAATGAAATTCATAAGGACAATAAAATTATTTTATAAATATTTTTATGATTTAAACAGAGCAATTTAAAACTACTATATAACTAAAAATCATAGGGATAAACTTGTAAAATATCAGTCATGGAGAGCAGTATGCTAGGGTTAAAACTGAAGTACGAAGTCAGGAGTAATAAGCATCAGGCGCAAGACAAAACAGACATCCTGATACATATGGACCAACTTAAATGGAGATGGATTTTATATGCTCCGTTGTAAATATGAAAAATGGATTAAGATGGCTTTAAGTGATTACAAAAATTACAAAGTGAGAAGATGGGAGGATGAGTGGAAAATGACCTTAGGCCCTCTCTGGTTTAGAGCGGCAGCAGATCGAAAGCACGGGTAGGCAACGTAAGCCTATGCCGTAAGGCACACCAAGCGAACAGACATATTGTAGTTTAAGTAATAAAATGTAAGAAAGTTTGGAAATAAAGGCTTTATTATTATTATATAAATAAAGAAAAAAAAAATATTACCTTATGACCCAATGGTCGTAATTTACTTGTACTAATATCATTAGGTATTCTCTTGAGATATGCATTCTTTTGTATTTCCCTGTAATATACTGGACCTTCATCATAACCTGAAGACATTGTGTGAAAAAGCCACCTGCAAATATATAAATATGTTGGGACATAAACCCACAGGACCGTCTAGTTCCATGGTAAGCTATGAGGCCTGTGTTATGGATACCAGATAGTTGATACACTACACATATAAAACTTTAAATACATACATACATATATAAATATAAGCACCCATGACTGGAGTACAAACATTCATGCTCATTACACAAATTTCCCCCAGCGGGAATCGAACCCATGACCGCTAGCACAGGAAGTAGGGTCACTACAAATTGAGCCAAATGTTTTGTCAAGACATATATGTAACAACACATAACATTATACATTAATGCTAAAAATAAGTTAATTAATTACACCAGCTACATACTGTAGTATCTGAAAAGCAAAACAATACACTATTAAGCTTTAATGTAAGTACTATTTTTATTTCATTACATTTTGAGTGTTGTCACTATAATTGAGGACGAAAAATTTCCAAAATTAATTAAGTATCAGGAGTTACAAAGAGTTGCAGTATGCAATTGCAACATTCTAAACAATTCAAAGGATTGCACGTGATGTAAGAATTACTCAGCTGTTAATAATACATACAGACGAACTACAAAAGCGCGGTTTCTTTACACAGAAATTGAGCAAATAATTGGCGTGAATGATTAAAATCAATTGTTTGGAGCCAGCATTAATTAGAGGACAGTGGACTCTATGTGAGTCATTTCCAAAGAATGTTTAGGGCTCAACTTTGTGACACTTAATAAAAGTGAAAGTAATAAATTTCTATTATAATTAATAAACATTTATTCGCGTTTGTAAACGCATTACATTAACATGCAACGTTTTTTTGTTATTTCGTTATTTCCTGAGTATATAACAATGTTTTTGTAAATAAAAATTGCGATACATACCTATTTTAAAATTGTACACTGGGTGGCGTTTTATAACTCCCCTTGGTACTATAATGATTGAAATTCATAATTCACTATCATAGGAACATATCCCTAATAAGGAAGCGTTGCTTTTAAATATATTATTAGACCGTAATTGGACGTATATGTACAGATACAACGTAACAAAGCTTCAACACCATATTTGTTTATGACGTTTAGTTTCATTGTTGCCATATACAATGTTTAAATTAAGTAATTAAAATTAATATTTTTATCTTATTTTTATAACTTTTTAAAATATCATACATCTATTTACAAATAAGGCAGGGTATCCAGTGGGAAAGTTCAAATTTCGAATTTTTAAGTTTACGCGCGGAAGCGGAGGGGTCTCAATCAACTTGTCCGGCGTCAGGCCGCAGGCGTGTTGGTTTATGCTTATTAATTATTATTGTTTAGCAATTAGCACTTCACGATGGAATGTCCGGAGCGCACCGTGTTTTTGCTATTGAAGCTTATTTTAAGAACGGTGATTCGTACGCAGCTGCCCATCGAAAATGTTATTATTATATACAATACGAGTATTCGCCGAAGCAGAGATTTTTTTTTTTTAACGTTGGGAAATGCATTTACGCACGAGGTGTGGGACTCACCGGCAAAGCCAGTACTACCCACTAAAACCCAACAAAGCCTTCCCCCGTCTTAATGGGGCGTCGCAGGATCGCTTACGCATTCAACTACGACGCCTCGACGGCAGGTTTGCCAAAGCAGACCACAACAACCACGGGGTTGCTCCAAGGTCCACTCTGCTATCAGAGAAGTACCAGGAGCAACCCGCATGGTACACCGCCCTCCGAAGAGGGCCACCTCCCACCGCCCACCGAAGTGGGCCACCTCCCTGTGCGTTTCTTGGCTTCGCGCCCGGTTGGGTTGCCGGGCACTACTGAGCCCCCCCACCACGACAAGGTGAACGCACGTTGGGGAGGAAGCAGAGATGCCCCAAGTGCTTACCTTATAAAACAGTGGATAAAGAAGTTTCGTCAAACGGGTTCTGCTAATAATTAACCTATTCCTGGCCCCACAGCTACTGTACCAACTGAAAAAAATGTGCGTCGAGTGATTCGGTCTATGCAAATCGGCAGTGTACTTTACGGAAGCACTCGCTCGTTTTGGGAATCTCTAAGCCTACATTTCATGTTATAATCAGGAAAAAATACCTTATCATCCCGAAATCTTGTGCTGAAAGGATGTTGGAATTTTTTCCTACGCACCGCAGACTCAATAACGTTATTTTTCAGTGATGAGCCATTTTCGCCTGGATGGTTACGTAAACAAACAAAACTGCAGATATTGGGCACCAACGAACCCAAAAGAGGCATCAACGACAGTTCTATGTCGAAAGGTGATGCAGTTTGGTGCGCCATATCCGTTAGCGGTGTCATTGGTCCGTTTTCCTTTGAGAATGAGATGCAAAGCAAATCTAATAAATTTCGATACGTAAAATACATCATAAATTGATACATATAACATTCTAACTATATTAGAGTTCATACCGTTTGTACGTTTAGATATTTTTTACATTTTAGTGCCTAGAAGTCGGTTTTTTTTTTGTTTTTATTGTTCTATTTTTAGTGTAGACGTAATAAACTGCTTATAAAATTTTGACAAGAATGTTTTTAATTACATATTCGATTAGGTAAGCAATTTATTTAAAAAAATATATTTAATTGCTGATTTTTTTAAAAACCGTTCTACCGATTTCGATAAAATTTAAATGGGAGCACCTGTGAAGTATACCTACCCTTCGAAACAAAAAAATATATTTCCAAATCTGTTCAGGCGTCTTCGAGTAATCGGTAAAAATACATTAAAAAAAAGATTCCGACGAATCCATGATGAATTCCTTTTTGGAAATCAGTTAAAAATGATCATGCAATGACAGTCAATTCCGAGCGATAGGTACAGGAACATGAACATTGTACAAATAGATCCACACTTTAACAGAAGCATATGGTTTCAACAGGATGGGGTATGCCAAAGTCCATATGTTATATATATAACCTCATTGGTGCAAGCTCTTTTTTCTCAAAAAATGAGATTTAGAGGTAGTAGAGGTTCGGGGACCTCCGCTGGCCTCATAAGTCTCCCGACCTCACCTCATACGTTTCTTTTTTGTGGGGCTACTTAAAATCGAAAACTTTATTCGAATAAACCACGAACACTAAGCGCTCAAAGAAAAATTTTAACATAAGAAATTAACAAAATTTCTCCGCAACTCTACAATAAAGTAAGAATTTGCGCGCTCGATTAGAAGAGTGTGTCTGAACGGATGACAAACATTTGGAGGGAGTGATATTTAAAAAATAAAACCCAATGAGTTTTTGAACATTTTTTTCATCAATAAATATTTTTTATTCATTTTGTTTTTTTTTTCTTAAAGCAAAAACTGGACTTTCGCACCGGACACCCTTTATTTATTTATTTAAATTACGATTTATAGACCAACTTCAGAAACGGAGGAGTTTTATTCAATTCGGGTGTATGCTACGCAATATCTTTACCAATCGAAGGCCAATTTAATTTTCTTTTATATATTATCAATCTAATGATGATAGTTATTATTAGAATAACTATCTAAGCCGAGCTTTCCTCTCCAAAATATTTTTTGTGAGTTCTTATAAATGTCCTATAGAAAATCCTCTTCCTTTCACACTCGCACTATTCTCTTTCTCAATTTTGTTTTCTAAAAACATTATTCAGAATTTTATACCCCTTTTAAAATAGCCATATCGCTCCAGTCGTCTTCAAGTGATGCGCTAAGAAACGAAAGTCATGTAACATGTTATCTATACAGACAAATAAAATTGAAGTGTCTGTTTGTAATGTCAAAATAACAGCGTTTTACTAAATTCATATGAAATTATATACGGTACTTATACAAACGTATCTAGGGACGAATCCTAGTGAAGCGAGGGTGAGTCGCTAGTCTATACATATAATAAAATTCTAACAGAGTCGAATCTGTACATTAAATATTTTTTGGAAGGACTTTTGGATACAAAGGCCAAATCTATAGTTTTTAGATTTTATGTCTGTCTGTCTGTCTGTCTGTTGGGAGATTTTTGTCTGTCTGGGAACGCATCATCATCACATCACGAGAAAACCACTGGACAGATTTTGATGAAATTTAATACGATGGTAGCTTGTTATCCGGGTCAACATATAGGATACTTTTTACTGCGGAAAAATATCTCATCTCTGAGAAATCTATACTAAACATTAAAAATAAGTCGCTAGTTTGTTAATCATCGATATAAATAAAATATTTATTCAAGTGTAGCGGGTTCAAATTGAGGTTTCTACCTCTGGCATTCTTATGTGCGAATCATTCCCAAAATGATCACCACTTGTCTTACGGTAAAGGAGAACATCGTAAGGAGACCTGCATGTCTGAGAGAACTAACTAGTTTCCGCAACTCGCCCTAATGCGTGATCCCCTTGCACTGTAGATAGGTCCACTCCCAGCTATGGGCTGAATTATTCCGATACAACAAATACTTTTCGTAAGCATTCAATAAACAGACACACAAAGAAGTTTAGTATAAATATTCATATTTATTTATCAATATTAAGGCATGTTTAGTTTTTACAATTGACATAAGCGTATATCATTTTAAGCATTCGATTTACATTTTTTTATTGTTATATTAAAATTACTTATAATACAATATTTTCAAATATTGTGCTTATAATATACAAAATAAAGCCATAGAATAGTGTTGCCATAGCAACACTAAATTTGAGATTGAGGTCCAACACTAAAAAGTAACTCATCTTTATATTTCCAATAATTTTGAATAATTTCAAAGATGATTTTTAAATAATTTCTTTTTTGAGATTTATTTCCACAGATAACAACAAACGACATGTTCTTTCATCTATTATTGTATTAGGTACATATTTCTTTAACTTAATCAATTTAATTATACTATTTCATTGTAAATTAATGGCACTACCTTCATGGTCAAAGCCTATTCGATAAAAGAAGTTTTAAAGCTTATTACATATTATATTTTATTGTGGACAGAGAAAACAAACCACTTCCATCTCTTTTCATTTTACTCAATCTTTCGTATACATGATGTGACCACAGTATAAGAATTTATACATTAGAATCGTCTTTAAACATACCAAAAAATCCGCAAGGGTTGTAAAAAGACATTGTTTATAGGTTTCGAAATTACATCGCCATCTCGTGGTTAGAGTTTTAACGATTAACTTTAAATTCATCTCCCGACTACTATAAAAATATGTATGCCAGTCGGGAGTCAGCCGCTTCTCTTTCCACACTATACATTGTCTAGACGCTTTTATTAGACGACTTTATGAATTACCTATTAGATTGTGATTTGTCTGTAATAGGTTATGTAATGTATACATACGTAATCTAAGCGCTCAGCTTTGGTACATAACCATAATATACGAATTAGTTGTGTCAGAGGTCGACACTTTATTTGAAATTCAGATCTTATTAACAATATGTAGCATTAAATTTTAAATTGGTGACGTTTGTTTTTTTTTGCGAAATACCGCCTAATATATGTGATATAATTGCAATACTGGCAAAATAATACTAAATTAACTAAAAAAATTACGTAAGTTAATCATCATACATACATTTATATGTATTATTTTAATAAGAACAAGCCGCAAAGTTAATTTTAATTTAAACTTAAGTTATACAAAACCAATGAATGAAAAAATTGACAGATCTAAAAAAAACTTCTTTTAATATGATTTTTCATGTTAACGTATGATATATTATAAGTTAAATTGTTCTAGTTTTATATACTACTGATGTATATTTAAAATTAGGTACTTAAAAATATAATATAAAAGTACAAGGTATATCCATACTGTAGCAACACTGATCATATTTTTTAAATTAAAATACGTCAAACATCCTGCTATTTCCATAATTCGGTCCCAGATTAAAAAAACTTACTTCAAAATCGATTAAAGATAATAAAAAAATTACTATAACTGGATAAAAAGTTCTTATATTAAGTAGTGGTAACTTAATAAAAGTAATAAAAAATTACGCTTTATTAACGCCATTTTTTATTTTTTGTGCCCGTTTCCGTCGTCTGTGTATAAAAGGGACGAATCCCCATAGAGCTGCCCCAAACATGAGAACAAAACCAAAAGTTACAAACAAGGGTTTATACGATTTCGTATGTTCGAACCAAACACCGCATATGGGTGGGCCGGCCAATTGCATCAAGCCGTTCATAAATAAACTGATCCCATACGACGACATTAGACGTTCCGTCCCAAGCATTTCCGTCATAACTAGTGCTGTGACACCAACATTAATACCGGATGCGAGACCGAATATACAACAAAACGCACTTATAGCCGAATATGTCGACACTAGAGGAATCAACGACAAACTAATCCCAGATAACAAAAGACCGGTGATAAAGAAATACCGTTTAGGGGTCGTCACTACATCCGATAGTGCAGAGCCACCGATTCGTCCAACTAAATCGAGAGCTGAAATAATCGATAGCAAATACGCACCAAGCGATTTATCGAACCCACATTCTTGGGCGTACGATGGGACTAATATTATGAAATTCGTATAGGATATAGCAGATGTGCAATTAGAAATTAGAATGACCAAATAAATCGGGTCTTTTAATAATTGAATATCAAAGTACTTATTTGGTTCTTTTTTAGCGCCATCGTCTTTGGACTTTTTGCAACCACAACAATAAGTGATGGGCGCTAGACTGTCTGTGACAGATTTCAGACTGAATTGCGACGCAAATTCGCTTGGTTTCTCGAAAGCTGATAAAGTAGAACCGTGGAATGGAGTAGACATATATTGAAAACTTGATGTCGAAGGACTCCTTTTGGGAGTTTTAGGGACTGCCAATTTTTTGCCAAACGCTTCAGTAGAATTAACTCTGCTAGTCTTCCCTTCAGGAACAGATTCTAACAACGAAGGGTTGCTGGGTAAATGATTTGATATTTTGCTAGAGATGTGTTGGAGACCATGTTTAGAGGGTGTCGATATTTTTCGTGTACGCGTACTCTCGATATGGGAAACGAGGGCCGCACTTGCTGATCTGGCGAAATTTGGTGATTTCTCGTCAAAATTTGCTGTTGAACGCTGCTTGTTAATTGGAGGTGATCCGTTGTGGTATTTGTCTGTATTTTCCTCGGGAGTTAATATAACTCTAGGGTTGGTCTCGTCTAACTCGTTCGGATCTTCCTCGATGAATGGTTCCAACTGAAATTAGGGTTAATTTTCCATTATTATTTTAAACTATATATGATATCAATGCCTAAAAAAGTATCAATATAAAAAGAAAATAATGACCGAAAACTTTAAACTTCACTTCGTATATTTTTAATTTTTATTTTTATTATTCAAACCTGGGAAGCTAAATAAAACACCGTGTAATAAAATATACATTTATTTTATTTACACAAAAAATAATTTAATTAATACCTATAGAAAGAAACTAGTTAACAATTACTTTATAATGTTATTATATAATTGGCAAGTCGAAAATTTCAGAATGAAAGAATATTATCATTATTTGCGCGTGAAAAGTGCAACAAGTATAAACTATTAATTTAAAAAAATAACAAAAAACCTAACTTAACAAAATATTCCCGCATCGTCATAAAATTTCATATAGAATTATATAACTATTTGTATTTTAATTGTTCATTAACAGATAAACTAAAACTCGAAGAGTCGTAATTATTCATTCTAAATATTTGGTTTTAACCGAAAGTTATATTCAGGAACTTTGTGTAACTTTGAATGAAAAACTGTTGACAAAGAACGACACTAAACACTTCTCTAAGCCATAAATTAATTTATATTTTTTAATAAATAGGGAATAAAATTGGAATGAAATGGAAAAATATCACAAAATACGAAAAAACTGCGCAACACTATTATTAAAAATAGTAAAATCGCACCTTTCAGTTGTTCTCACGTTTTTTAATAATTCGACCTTTGTATATTACTCAACATTTCTAATTTTTTCTTATATTATTTTGATGTAGTCGTTTAAATTTTAAATAAATAAAGATATTTTTAAAAGTCTCAATTTTACAGAAAAATAAAACTAAATCGTATTAAGTACGGTCAAAATTTATTCAAAATATATGGGCAATGTCAATTCAATGTAAAACATTAGTGTTTAAATAGAATATAGATTACTTAATGTGATAAAATTATTTAAAAGTCCAATAAAAACCGTTACAAATGCAAAAGACACTAAAACTAAAACGTTTAGAATCAAATTGTAGTGATCGGTAAAAATCTTGAGAAAATCGGGGTAAATATAACGTTTTTTTTGCGCCAAATAAAAAAACCACAACCAGAAATTTGTTTCTTCTGCCAAAAAAAACTTTATTGCGCTGTCATTATCATTTCTCAAGTTACGTACTATGTTCGCATCACCATACCATAAATATAACATTTAAATTGAATAAAATATTGACATAATGATAACTGTCCCTGTATATATTAATTTTTAAAATGTCTAAAAAGTATTTCCTTGTCATATTATAAAATAATATTGGCCTTACTTTAAACAATATTTATTTATGACATAAAAAATTATATATTTATAGGAAAAATTTATAACATAAAATGTGAGACACATTTCAGGAATAAACTTTTTTTTAATAAATCGATAAAAAAGTATTTAAAATAGAAAAAAAAATTACATAAGAAAATATTTTTGCGACAAAGACAAAAATCGGTTTATTCTAAAGTAGAATTAGAATTCCTAAACAAATAATCTATACATAATAGTATGTTTAACATGTTTAAAATAAAAAATACTCTATTAAAAATAAAAAATAATATTCACTTTTCAATTTAAATCATTATTTGGTTTTTAAAATATGGTAACGAAGGTCTAAAATACTAATAGTATTTATTATCTATGACATAAAAAATATTAAAAAAACCCACTAATCTATGAAATATAAAATTTTGCGCGGCAATGTTAGGAACGAATTTAAAATGTTGTACTATTTTTATAGCCCAATTTAAAACCTAGATAAAAAAATGAACAAAAAAAATGTAAACTGTATATTTTTATAGTCTATGATATGTATTTTTTGTGTCATTTGAAGTTGGTCTTCACTATTGCTAATGGAAGTTTCCATTCTAAATAAAATCTAATATTAGCATTTGAAAAAAATATCAATCGCAATATTATTCGGGTACAAAAGTAAAAATCCCAACGTGATAATTTAATAAAAAATGACATAATATAATGCTGTGGAAAAAAAAAAATATTAAGATCTGCGCACACCAGTCTTATGATACAGCATTTAATTTTATTATTAATTTGTTTAAGTTATGTAATTGCTTATCATTCAATAATGATCAGTAAAATTTATTACGGCATTATTTCGCTTACCTTAAATTACAATTTTATTTTAATACCAATCTATTTCTTTATTTATTTTTTCAATTCAATTCTCTTGTCAATGGCTTCGAATCAGGCTTTTATCCTTTGTTAATTTTACACTAACTTCACTAACAGATCGATACATATAGTGACTATCTATTGACATTTATTAGAACTAATTGTTATATAAGATCCTATTACAGTAAAAAAATAGCAGTAATTAAAATCTAGTGAATTTTACTTTTGTACCCTCATTCTAAATAAAAGAGAAAACACGTTTCATTTCACACATCGCTCCCCTTCCTCCAAAACAGATTGTATTTTTATTATAACCCTCATATATTAAAATTCTTCATGTCGTACCAAAAGAACGATTTTTTTATTTTATATACAAGTTAAGCTTTCTGCGCCATCGCATTCATTTTTTTCTTTTTGCGTCTATTTATTATGGGCATTAGCAACCAAAGGGATGCGCCACCAATAAAAATTATACCGAATGCCACAAACATGTGTATAAAATTTTTATCATGTTCGTACCATAGACCACATAGAGGCGGTCCAATTAACTGCAAGAAACCATTGACGAATAAACTTATCCCATAAGTCGACATCAACCTATCAACCCCCAAAATCTCGGCCATTACCAAAGTCGTTACACTATTATTAACCCCCGACGTGAGTCCAAAAAACGCACAAAAAACACTAAGAGTAGTGTAAGATTCTAAAAATGGTATAATAACTAAGCTAACACCCGATAAAAGTAAGCCACCAACAAAAAAGAAGGTTTTTGGCATGAAATTTAGGTCGCATAATGCCGAACCCCCTATACGTCCTACTAAGTCCAGTGCAGATACGGTACTGAGTAAGTAGGCACCTCTTGCTTTATCAAAACCTATATTTTGAGCATGAGATGGCAACAAAATAATGAAATTCGTGCACGAGATAGCCACTGTGCTACTTGAAATCAAAATGACCAAATAAGTCGGATCACTTAGGAGAGATACGTCAAAAAACTTATTTCTCTCCTTTTTCACTTTTCGTTTGCAGCAGAAACAACAATATGCGACATCAGCAACACTCTCCGTGACCGATTTGAGTGAGAATTGTGATGCAAACTCATTTGGCCGTTCAAAAGCTGATAGGGTTGAACCGTGGATAGTAGTGGAAACGTATGCAAAACTAGACGTGGACACGTTTCGTTTTGGCCCGACTACGCTCAAACGTCTGCCAAAAGTTTCCTGCGACCCCAATTTGCCTATTGACGCCGAACTAAGATTACTTTTGGTCATCGGTCTAGCATTGGAAAGCTTGCGTTTAGACGCGTTATATCGTAGGTTCGATGTTGAGTTCATGCAATTTTGGCTATTATGTATATATGCCTGTGATAGATGGGGCACTATCTCCTTTTGGCCTTCTGGCATTCCATTCTGTTTGTCTGTCACTATGTTAATCATGTCAAATGCATCGATTGGTTCCTCTTCTTCAAACAAAATGTCATCCTGAAAAGAATTATTTACTATATATTAATTAAATTTCAACTAGCTCTTATTTTACATATGTAAATACATAAATTCCCAGAAGAAAATGTTAACTTTTAGTCCCATATAAGTAAAAAATACACCAAATCTACTAAATACTACGATATTATATACAAGTACCTATATCTATACATATATATACAATTTATATAACTACTTAAAATAATTTTTTGCTTTTACCCGAGATGAAGTAGGTAAAGCCATTTTAAATATTTTATTATACTATTTACTTATTTAATAAAATTTTCTTTTACTTATTGTCCATTTATTATCAAGAGTTTCAATAAAAATAAAGAAGTTGGAAATTTTTTTTCTCATTCCGCTCTATTAGGAAAGAAGTTACATAATAGGCCCTTATATCAGCAATTTTACGGTAAAAAAAATATAATAAAAATATAGTTCAATAATGATGTCCTATTTAATTTTTCCAAAGGCAAATTAATAAAAAATACGAAAAATATATTATTTTACCAATAACAAATATATTTTTTTAATAAAAAAAGCTATTTTTTTTACATTGCTACATACATATTTATTAGTCTAAAGCCTAAACTACAACACAAAAGCATAATCACTTTCATTATAGAAACATCTACATCTAAATTTACTTAAATATATATACATATAATATATTAAGTGCGTTATTTTTGATAATGAAACAAGTCTGTCCCGTTACACAAGTTGGCTTTCTACAAACGATATCGCTAACAGGAAATTATGAAAAAATATGGGAACTAGCGACTAACCCTCGCTTAGCTTGGGCGCATCCCTATGTGCCTAACAGTAACCAATGTGTTACTCCAGCTCATTGTCTAACATTATACTAAAAATAAATAAAATAAATAAATATGTAGGGACATTAACACACAGCACCATCTAGTTCCATGGTAAGCTACGAGGCTTGTGTTATGGATATCAGATAGTTGATATACTACACATATATAACTTTAAATACATACATATTATAAATATAAACACCTATAACTGGAGTACAAACATTCGTGCTCATCACACAAATGAATGCCCCCAGCGGTACTGAAAATCGCGACCGTTAGGACAGCAAGTAGGGTCACTACAAACTGAGGCAAACATGTCGTCAAAATTTCATTTAAATCATCCTAGCCGTTTGAGCGCAAAAGAGTAACAAACATACACACACACCAATTTTCGCTTTTATAATTGTATTTTGATGGTTATGCCGGTTAGATACTATTAATATTATAAAAGCAAAAGTTTGAATGGATAGATATTTGTAACTCAATCACGCCAGAACGGCTGAACGGATCTGGATGAAGTTTGGCACAGAAAAGATTATAGTCTGGAATAGCACATACGCTTTTTATCGCAGAAAAATGTACGGTTCCCGTAGGGTAGATTTGTTTTTGTTTTAAACCCGAAACGAGGGTGAGTCACTAGTGACATACTAGTGTGTCATATGGATATTTTATTACGTTTTTTACTAGCGGTAGCGTTTATAGACTGTCATCTTGTCTAAATCCCCCTGGATAGTTAAAGAAAGTGATTATTGCGTAAAATGAGAGGAGGTAAAGTAGCGTGCAAAGCGTATGTATGTTAGATATTAAAATAATATATTATGTTTAAATTAGTGGTAGTAATTTGGAAAAAAAATTGAATCTTGGAAAAAATATTGGTCTGTTTTTTTGTATTTTTTTTTTAGGGAGGATATTTAATTATAAATTTTTGTTTGTCCGTCAATTTAACCGCCCGTCACTCACATTTATAAATCTTTTTGACTGACTTAAAAAAAGTTCTTTTGTTTATTAAATTAAATAAATTTCAATTTTTATGACTAAGTAACATCTCATTTAAGTTGTTAAAAAATGCTGTAACAAGGTGTTAATAAAAATTTAGAACAATTACATACATTTTACTTTGATTTGAGGTCGGTATATAATTTGAGATAAAAAATATATATTTTTTATTATACCAGTGTTAAAATATAAGATAGTATTAATTAAAGTGATGCACTAAATAAAAAGATATAAAAATCTCTATGTCTCAATGGCCACAGCAAACATGCTGTATACAAATAAATCTGTGCGAATAATATGTCATATGTTTTTTTAAATTACTTCTCTTAAAAAAACTTTCATTGTCTGTGCAGGTGTGGGCGGATTGAGATGTCATTTCAGTTAAAATATTTTTAATCTATTATTATTTATTATAAGTAAATTCATTTTTTTTTGTTTCTTGTAACATTAATTTTAATTTAAAAAAAAGAAAAGAAAAATATGTGCCATTTTTGCCATACAATTTATTACCACTAAATTAAAAAAAAAATCATAAGTTAGTATAAAAAATAGTGTTATATGATTTAGAGTAACATCAAATTTTAAAATGAAGTCATGAATAAAAACTATTTTAGTGTGCCACAACACGTTATATTTTGTTTAATTATTAATCTAGTTAAAGTTATTTTTTTAACCATATTACAAAAAACAGCTTCCACTATTGAATAACGAATTCATACGAACAGCCATTTTAATAAAAAAAAACAAAAACAAAAAAATAGTTTTTATTCAAAAAGCAAGAAATTTTTAACAGTATATTATAATGTATCTTACTTGTCTGATCGATCGTGAAGACTCGGTTCATTTTCAAAAACACACACTTTATTACCGCATATACCTTACATTAATTGGGCCTTTATCATTTTAATAAAAAAAAAAATACAATTTAATAAAAACGCGTAAGTATATTTATAAAAAAATCCAATCAACATACAATTCTGAAACTGAAATTACTTTTTATATTTGAAACTTTAATACCAATAAATCAAAACCTATCTGAAATTCGTCTAATAACTATGCAAGAAATACATTTAAAAGGCTTCTTAAGGGATTTCACTCCTTTAACCGACCAAAAAAAAAATTAAAAAAAAAAACAAAATTCCAAATAATTGGAAAATAACATTTTACCTATATTTTGGTACCCCACATATCAACCAAAACCAAAAAAAAAATGAAGTAAAATCCATTAAAAAGCGCAATTTCTATTTCCTTCTCTATCACTCTTACCTGCGGTCCATCCTCATCGTCTTCTACTTCTTTATACTTCTTCACCATATGCTCTTCAACGGGCTGAAAGAGTAATGCTGCAGCCCATACATTGAGCATAATGCCGCCGAGTATTAAAACCGCTCCCCTGTTGAAAAAGTTAAATTTTAGAGACACTTTTTTATAGTCAACGTTAACGGTACGTTTTAACAGTTAGTATGGAATAGATAGGTTATATAATATATTATATATGTATGTATTATGCATAGGTATGATGAGTTGTTGTGATTCGTATTATGTTTTTCCGTGGGAATGACATAATCTCCCACGGTTAAAACTATGTCGCTCTCCAGCCCTCCAACTATCTCCACACAAAAAAATCACGCAAATCCGTTACTCTGTTTCGACGTAAAAAAGGACAGACAAACAAACAAACACACTTTCATATTAGGTATGGATGTCGATTCAGTCGCAAAATTTTATATACCTCAAAACAAAGGTAAAGAAAAAAACGGACAAAAGTTTATTCAATTTTTCAAGAAAATGGAAAGAAATAAAATAAAATTGGACAGACGCTTTTTTGATAGCGAAGGTTTTATTGAAATATAATTGAATTTGAACTGTTTTGAATTAAACCAATCGTCATTCTTGCAATTAAGTATCTACGATCTACATAGATAAGAAAGAAAAAGAATTGACAAAAAAAAAACTTTATCTCAAAAAAAAAAAACTTGGCACAACAATCTACACCCTCGCCTCACAATTGACACACGTGTTACATACGCGGACGTCGCGCACTGTCACGAGTCGCCACTACACGTGTGCCCCCAAATTAAATTTCTGCATCAGCATCTTATATATTCTTTCGATTATAATTATAATAAGAAATTAGAATTCAATAATATAATAACTCTAGCATCGATCACTATTGTTTCATTTTCTATTTTAAGTTATTTTAATTAAAGTATTAAATAAGACTTAGAAGAGACTTTGGTTTTTTCAGTCCCCCGGCTGTCATAAACGTAATTCACGGATTAAAAAAATATATATATCAATACTCACTTATACCCATAAGTCTCCAACAGATACCTCAGTACCGGCGGCAGTATTATACTGCCGAAGGCGGAACCGGACATGCATATGCCGTTTGCGAGACCTCGTAAACGGACGAAGTATGATGTCACTATATACACAGTCGGTGGGAAGGCCAGGCCTGCACCTGTGCCCACCATCGCACCGAAACTTTAAAAAAAAAGGAAAAAAAAAGAAAAAATATTTTTTCGTATTTTTTTTACTGTCATTTTTTTCTTATTATTCGCAGTTATAATACCTTATCCAAAATTACCTTAATAAACTCATAACAGTATAAAATCTCATATAACCACAGTTGAATTAAATATCGAAAACTATTTCTGGTTTATTTATTCATACGTACGTTTGTGTCAACGAACGGTTATTATGGAATAGATAGACTATATATTATTACATATATACATAGATATGATGAGTTGTTGAGGGTTTTATTATAGCGTGTTTTCCCGTGGAAATTTAATAATTTTTCTCAATAAAAAGTACCCTATGTCACTCTCCAGTACTCCAACTGTCTTCACACAAAAAATCACACCAATCCGTCAGTGTTTCGACGAGAAGGACAAATAAATATACTCACATTTACAATATTAAGTATGGAATCGATAATAATTTACATAAATTGAAATCAGAAACCAAAGTCAAAATAAATCCGAGAAAAAATTCGAAAAGGTACGTTTCATTTTAAACGTCACATATTCGCGTAAATCTAAAAAAAATTAAGAAATTAAAAAAAAAACACTCACCTGAAATACAAATAACCTATAGAGAACGCCCAACTACTGAATATCATTCCGAACGCGGCGAAACAACCGCCTATCAACGTGACGGTCCTGTACGACCATTTAACTGACAGGATGGACGATATTGGACCTGTTAGGGGATGAAATATCGAAATTGAAAAATTAAAAAACAAAACGTGTGTGTACGCACGTAAGAAGTTATACTTCTTTGGCGTAACAGAACAAATATAGCTAAAGATCTCATCCCGTATGTCACAACTCTCTGTTTCTAAAAGGAATGCAGCTAATTTCATCATGTCGCTTTCAATTAACTTCGTCATGTCACTTTTTGGCTGTCGGTATGCACACGCATGGTAAAAGTTTTACTCTAATATTTTTTTTGAAACGTGCCAAATGAAGTATAACTCCAATAATATTAAATTTGCAATTTTTGTATATAATATGTCGCAGCCAACTAGCTTAATTAGCCATTCAATTAACAGCCTAGTCTCTTAACTAAACGGCGCCGTTCAACTTGTGGCCTTCAATCTCTGAAACGACTAACGATTTGAATCAAACTTTGTATTTAGATAAGATTATATATATATATATATATATATATATATATATATATATATATATATATATATATATATATATATATATATATATATATATATATATATATTTATGCTGGTGTTTTTTCTAAAAAAACAACTTTTAACAGAAAATAAATTACAACTAATTATTAGAGCCTACTTCTATCTGCTGAGGCTCTAATATGATCTAGATAAAGTTAAATTATCATATTTGAAAGCCAAAAAATTTTTCAACAATTTCTTGGGACACATACGTCCCTGCCGTCATTAAGGGATTTATTTAAATTAAAAATATATAGTATATCTATGTCGTTAAAAAAACTCACCTAAGCTACTGTACAGGAAGTAGCATAAAGCCACGATACCCGATGATGCCGAGGCGGAAGACTGAAACACATCGTTGAACTCAACTAGCAACACCCCAAACGACTTGATCGTTCCCGGTATAAGAATATTCACTAATGTTGCCCCTGGAAAAAATATTTATTATTAAATCCACTATTATGGTTATCTATTCAAGAGGTTGAGAATAGATTGGATGCGTGTATATATTATATATATATATATATATATCATAATCGGTTAACACGACCAGTATATTTCCAGAAAAATCTCATCAAATCCCATTTAAACTGAGGGAGGCATAATTGAAAATCTCACATCAACTTTACAACTGTAGCGTAAATATTAAAATACTAAGTATGTAATAGACTAGTGACAGACATATTTTTTAAAACTCATATGTCCGATTTCACCAACGTCACCTAAGTTTAAGGGATCCCCTAAGCATGGTTAGGGGGCTGTTAGGGGACAATTTCTGTTTCACCGACAGTTAGGGATCACCTAAATGTTAAAACGCCACCTAAACATAGGTATTAGAAATAGGGCTCTGACGATGGTAAAACGAAATTTAATTTAGGGGCTAGTTTATGGGAACTTTTAAGCTAGGGATCCCATACGTAGGTGGTAGCTTATGGGACGTTGGTGAAATCGGGCCTTAAAGACCCAACATTATTTTTTTATTCCAATAAAATAAAAACAAACAGAAGCTGTTTACCTACGAGAACACACCACCCCCACTTCCCATCCGGCGGCACCATCTCCCAGTCCCGCTCTGGTGCCGGACCAATGGTGAACCTGCCACCCACTGTGCCGCCTTCATCTTCTGGGAGCTTCACTGAAAAAAGAAAAAAAAAACAGATTATATCGCTATTATCACTGCCTTTAATAATTTCTTAGATTTCCAATAATATTTGAAACGAAACTATTTCAGTACTAGCAGAACCCACGGCTTCGCTCGCGCTAAAAATCTGATATATATACATAATGTTTTATTATTTTAAAGATAATAGTTAGGTTTCATACAAACTTTCGTCCCCTATTTTAACCTCTTATGGGATGAATTTTGAAAAATGCTAAAACACGTATTTTTAATAAATTAAATTAAAGAGCATTAATACCAAGTTTCAAATAATTCTGATAACATAAATCCGCGAAAAAATCCGAAAAGATTGTTTTATTTAAAATGCAGACTGCTTCCGAACGCATCAATAAAAATATACGTTGACACGACATCGCGATCACTGCAAGTCTTAACGGGCGTCCGGACGAGATTAAAGCGCTTTAAAAAGTCATCGTGTGCATAGGCCCTTAGGACATGAAACATAAATAAACAAGCTCTGGGATAATGGTAGGACAAGAGAAAAATGTCAAAATATTTTTTTTTTAAATGTATCTTCTAATTTATAGACGTTGGCCACATTTCAACTTTTTGATCGACGAGGAAGTACCTACTTAATTCAGTTTTATGTTTTATTTTGCGCTAACATAAACACGATATCATACATTGGAATAATTAAAACTAAATAAATTTTTGACCGACTTCAAAGAGAAGGAAAAATTTTATTTGTTTATACGTTTTTTGTTTACTGATTTTTACGCGATATTTTCTCCAATTATAAATCGAATTTCATATTTTTAATGAGTTATTTATCTATACAGATAAATAAAATAACAGTCTGTTGTAATATCGAAATAAAAGCTTTTTACTAAATGTATAAAAAATTAAATACAGTACTTACAAGAAAAACACATTTTTTTAATTTTTGTCTGTCTGTTTGTTTATTTTGACGGGATACTGGCTATATACCTGGCTAGGTTAGATACCTGATGCTATAAGGAGCAACTTAGGTTGCTTAGAAAAAGAATTAGAGTCCCGCTCAAAGAATTAAAAATATATATTTATTTAATAAACAAATAAACTGTTTTCAAAAAAAAATGATTAGAACACTAAACCTCGTCAATAGCAAAACTAAACGAAAAAAAAAAGAAAATCGGTTGACAAACAGAGGAGAAAAAAAAAATTTCATACAATGAAAACTACTGGACCAAACTATGTTAAATTTTTATGGGATCAAATGGCAACTATTCCGCATCAAATTAAAGAAGTATCACGTAAATCGGATCATAAATCTCAGCGTAATCAGTGTACATAAATAAAAAAAAAATACCAATCGAATTGAGAACCTCCTACTTTTTGAAGACGGTTAAAAAGTACTGAACCGTTTTGTCTTTGCCTGTTTACGAGTAATGAGTGTACATATAAAGAGATTGTATTGAATCTCACAATAATCGTTTGAATAAAATTAAAGAATGCTAAACTTCGGGTAAGCCTCACAGCTATTATTACACCGTTGGCCGCCAGCCAGCTCGATCTGGAACTCCAGATCTTATGAGACGATGGATTTATAACTGAGTCATTGGGAAAAATACTTGCCTTTTTTGAAATGACCAGCCTTGTACCTACGCTCTGCTCGCGTAGGCGTTTTATTTATTGCCTCGCTACTGAAATTCGTAGCGTGATAGGTAGTCCCTATAGCTTTCTAATAAATCAATAAATATTATAAGACAAAGTCCCGCTACGTCTGTCTGTCTGTCTGAACGCAAAAAACTCAAAAACTACCAAATGGGTTTTCATACGGTTTTCACTGATAGACGACCGGATAGATAAATAAAATTGAAATATCAGTTTTCATGTCAAAATAACCGTTTTTTTTACTAAATTTATATGAAATATATATAGTACCTACTTATAAGAAAAACACAATCTATACAGATAAATAAAATTGAAATGTCTGTTTGTAATGTCAAAATAACAGCTTTTTACTAAATGCATATGGATGTATACACGGTACATATACCAAAACAACATTTTATTCAATTTTTGTGTCTGTCCGTTTGTTCCGGCTAATCTCTGAAATGGCTGGACCGGTTTTGACGGGACTTTCACTGGCAGATAGCTGATGTAATAAGGAGTAACTTAGGCTACTTTTATTTTAGAAAAAAAATAGGGTCCCACGAGAAAAAATTAAAACCAATGAAAAATGTAATAATATCCGATTCAAATAGAAAGTTGTATACATACCCTAGGGACGAACCCGAGCGAAGCGAGGGCGAGTCACTAGTTTTTAGTATTTTTGTCTGTCTGTTTGTTCCGGCTAATCTCCGAAACGGCTGGGACGATTTTGACGGGACTTTCACTGGCAGATAGCTGATGTTATAAGGATTAACTTAGGCAGGCTACCTTTATTTTAGAAAAATAATTAGGGTTTTGGTCAAATTAAAACTTACCTAGGGACACACACGAGCTAAGCGAGGGTATGTCTATTTAATTCGTATCTGCGTGTGTTTGTAATTCTCATACGGCTTGACCAATTTTGATATGATTTTTGTGTACTTGCAAGATGTTTATTTGGTAAGTGATGCTTTCAAGATCCAGATTTTATTCCGACCACCACGAGATTTGAAATAAGACGTCCACCCTATTCCGCTAGTCTATACAAAAATAAAAAATTGGAGTGCCTATGCGTAATGTCAAAATAAGAGATTTTTACTATATGCATATAAAATGATATACGCTATTTACAAGAAAAACACAGTTTTTAAAATGTTTGTCTGCCTGTCTGTCTCTCTGTCTGACTGTTTGTTCGGGCTAATCTCTGAAATGAGTGGACTGAATTTGACGGGACTTTCACTGGCAGATAGATGATCTTATAAGAAGTAACTTAAGCTACTTTTGTTTTAGAAAAAAAAAAGAGTTGCTCGCAAAAAAAACGCACCTAGGTTAGGTTAATAAAATGTCAAAAGATGCATCCAAATCTGAGAGATCTAGACATAATTCGCTGGCTCACTATTACAAGGTTCTATGTTACAATTTTAGTACTTATTTAGTTATTAATGCCACAAGGTTCTATGTGTCATTAGCTACAGCTTTACAAAAACAAACCACTAGATAGCGGCACTATAAGTACAAAATATTCATTTTTACATAGTTCTATGTTGTTTTTTTTTACGATAACAAAATAACGAAGTTCCGTGTAAAAATTACTAAACTTCATTAAAATTAACATAGAACCTTGTAATAGTGAGCCAACGTAATGTGTAAGTGCTTAAAATGTTGTCTAGATAGATACAATCTTAAAATGTTATCATAAAACTCACTTAAGGTTAATAAAGTTTAATTTTAGCTCAGTCTTCCACGTTCCTTAAGTTTATTATTTGCTTTACGAGTAATGACCGTGTGACGAAATGGCGATACGCTCTGAAATTACTTATTAAGAAGCGACTTACCCACGCTTCGCCTGATTGCGTTTCTGGGTGTCTTACAATAGCCTATGTGCAGCACTGGATTTTTATGGGCACTCGGGGCTAGTGCCCAGAGCGGCAAAATTCGGAGGGTTGGAAAAATAATTTTTCTTCGCGTTATCGAACAAAAATATAACTACCTAGTATATTTTTCGAAAAATTGAAATAATATATAAATTATTTTTTATGCATCTTTCAAAAAATTATAATAAAAAAAAAACTTTATCGAAACTTTTATTCATTTTATGCGAAATTTCGATAATGGGGTGGAATTTTTTACCAAGCCCAGGGGAGACCCGAAGGTTGAATCCGGCACTGCCACTCCAACTAATAATCTGTTTGCTAAATTTAATCCTAATCTGTCCAGCCGTCTCAGAGTGAAGGACTAACTAATGTACAAACAAAATTTCGAACTTATAATAGTAATACTAAGGGTAGTTTCGTGTTCATTTAAAAAAATACTACCCCTAAAAGTGATTAGTTTCAAGAACAAATATTATCTATCTTCCATATGGCAATTACATCTATATTTAAAGACTTTGTTTGTTTGTTTGTTTGAACGCGTTAAAGAGTTTGTTTGTTTGTTTGAACGCGTTAATCTCCGGAAGGACTAATGATATTTGAAAAAAATCTTTTTGCATTAGATAGCCCGTTTATTGAGAAAGGCTAAATATATAATTGTAACTGAGTCAAATCTGTGCATTATTTTTTTTTTGGAAAAGCTTATTGAAATATTTTAGTTATTATCGATACAGAGATCGAATCGATAGTTTTTAGAATTTCAGTCTGTTTGTGTCTGAGAACGCGTCACGAGAAAACCACTAGACAGATTTTGATGAAATTTAGTATGATGATAGCTGATTATCCGGACCAACATATAAGATACATTTTACTGCGGGAAAATATCTCATCTCTGAGAAATCTATACTAACCGTTAAAACGTACAAAGGCTGGTGAGTCGCAAGTTTTTTTTAATAATTGAATATATTAATGATTTGAAAAGCTTTAAACACTGTAAATAGATCCAAGCCACACTGCTGAATGTCTTCACTCTAGCACTCACCAGTCCGAATATATTCGGAATAACCAATATCTTTTCCACTAGGATTCATTTGTTTGGAAAATGTTAAAAAAATATTTTCCAAACAAAATTATTTACCTAATAACACAAAAAAGTACTAGAAATCAATTAAAACAATATACCACTGAATGCAAAATAGAGTATTTTCGTTGAAACGCAACAAAAGATTGCGTGACGAATGAATCTTTAGAAATAAAGTAGTTACAGGGTCACCAGCTATTTAAAATGAATATTTTGGGATATTTTTGTTTGATAAATTACATTTTAACTAAAAGGGATTTCGAATACATTTAAAAGATAGCTATTTTTATATGAGATTATAAATTGTTAGAATTTTGCGAAGCGTGGGCCCTTTCACAAGGTTGAACGACGACTTGGTCAAAGTCGTTGGAACCCACTAGATGCGAATGGCCAAAGTCCGAACGTCTGAACGTTTTTCGACTCTTATGATAAAGATGAGCATTAACCCGAGGCTCTGCTCGCGTAGATTAAAAATAATAGATTTTTCTTCGCCGATACTTCCTACCCTTGAGATATCTACCGCTAAAATTCATTTATTACAATTTAAAACCATTCGAACCGGGTACCAAAAATTAAAAACAAATCCGCAAAGAAATTTAAAAAGGTAGTTTTATTTAAAATTTCAAACAGACTTTTAACTTTGTACACTTAGTATCATTTCACGGTTCTTTTCAAACCTCCAAAAAACTAACAGTAACGTGCGTCTACGAGTATTTTAGCACGTGATTATAGAATATAATGTCTTCATTATCATGTAATTGTGAATTAACGCAAATATTTTCAAGGCAGTCTGTTAAAACTTTCGATAACCACACTAAAGCATCGAGATATATATATATATATATATATATATATATATATATATATATATATATATATATATATATATATATATATATAAACAAAATTTATAGTGTAATTAATTTAAAATATATACGAAAATAACATTAAAATTTAATTAATAGTGTAAAAAATGTTTTAAAACGACAAAAAAATCGAAAGTGCACCATATTACAAGACATAATATATATATATATATATATATATATATATATATATATATATATATATATATATATATATATATATAAGAGACATATCATAAGACATATTCCGCGATAAACAATAGCATTCCCAAGGAGGGTTGACGTCAGGCAGGCGTGAGGCGGCCGGTCGTAAAACTTTTGCCAAATCCTATCAGCAGTACAGAGGATGTACTGCGCCGACCCCGAGTGATTGGGAAATGGGCAGGGAGAAGAAGAAGCATCGATATGTAAATACATAGACACAAATTTCCTAACAAATATATCTTCAAAAAATGGCATCGACATGTGACTTTAAGTCAAACCAAATAGCATTCAAAACTGGAAAGTTCTAATTGTCTAAACACAAATTAGAATTTACGCACACCACGTAGAGTACTTTTTTTTAAACGAAACAATGAGCGTTTTAATTTTGTCATCCGAAAAGCAATGAACAAAGATTTAAAAAAATAACGCATAGTTTCGATTTGTGCACTTCTTTTTGAGGACACTTTTTAGACGCTAATTGTGTATCGTGAGTTTTGTATATCGATGCTCTATAGATAGGTAATGAATAATCTATGTAATTAAAGCTAAGCATCGGCATTATGGGAATTCCTTTTCAAAGTACTTTATAAGTTCTGCAAAAAAATTTGTGGCAGTGTCACACAATATATACATTGCTATAAATAGCTAACATCCGTTCATATAATAAAATTCTTAGTCGATTCTGTACATTAAATATTTTTTGGAAAATCTTATTGAAATAGTCATTATTATCGATACAGAGACCGAATTTACAGATTTTGATGAAATTTAGTATGATAGCTGGTTATCCGGGTCAACGAACATATAGGATACTTCTTACTATGGGAAAATATCTCATCTCTGACAAATCTATACTAAAGGTTAAAACATAACTAGGGATGTACCCGAGCGGAGAGAGATTGAGTCACTAGTACAAAAATAAACCAATATACTTACTCGCATCAATTCTTTCATATTTGATTTGTGACATTATCAACACAGTCTACCACTTTCTTAAAAACACATAAAGTATATATAATATATATGTAGGAATGATCTTAACACAAAACAAAATGTTGAGAATATATTATGAAAAATATATTAAAATTTATTAATGGTGATATAAATTAACAGAAACAATCGGAAAACGGCTCCACGTCTCTTGTACGGGTCTGAAAAATGCACAGAACACTTTTAGGTACTCAGGAGAACAAATGACACACTGAGTGCTATTTTGAAATACCCTCAATTTTGTTAATTTTTTTTTAGATTAGATTTCGTTTTGTTACTATTTTATTACGGCACTAGAGTACCCACAGTTTCGCCCGCGTTTAAACTTCCGATATAAACATCGGTTTTACAATGATGTATGGAAGTCAGTCCGATTTATTGACATTTATGATTACTGCTCCGCTCCCTTAACGGGCTATCTAATGTAAAAAGAATTTTTCAAATCCGATTAGTAGTTCCTGAGATTAGCACATTCAAACAAACAAACAAACTCTGTCTCTTTATAATATTAGTATAGATATCTTTTATTTCAATCCCATGCTAAAACAAAATAACTGGTTCTATCGAGTCTCTTTAGAAATTTACATGTCTAACGCTGGCTAAACCATAAAATAACTTAAATAAACTGGGCCAAACCTTAAGAGATACATCAAAACAATGTACTAGAAAATTGTAGGTACTAAAAATGCTAACAGAAAAGTCTGCAATAGAATATGTCTATCTCTTTATCTTCTATGGTACACTCGCAATAACTATTTTTATCTATTTAAAACGTACTCAGGATAGCACCCAGGCGAAGCGAGACTAAATCACTAGTTAAATCTATACTAATATTATAAAGAGGCAGAGTTTGTTTATTTGTTTGTTTGAACGCGCTAATCTCAGGAACTGCTAATCCGATATGAAAAATTCTTTTTTCATTAGATAGCCCGTTTATTGAGGAAGACCATAAGCTATATATCATCCCAGGAAAATGTACGGTTCCGTGGGACAGATTTGTTCTCGTTCGCTAAAAATATCCAATTAAAGTAAAAAAACCGCAAAAGTATTTCTGAATATCAAATTATTGATCACTTAAATACCTCTCGAGTGTTAATTTGAAGGAATCTATGTTTCAAATTACACAAATTAAAGAAAAAAAAATATTCTAAAAATATGCACGTACTACCGTGCGTATTTTTAGAATATACTTTTTGTCAAAGAGCATTAATAGATATACGAGTATTATGTAGGTATATTACAAGTTACTGCCTTGGTGGTGCAGTGGCTAGTATGTACGGTCGCAGATACGGAGGTGCTATGTTCGATTCCCGGGGTGGGGCCGAGCTTAGCCCGGAGTTAGGAAGCTGACGGTGTTGCACCTCTGTGCCTCGGAGAGCACGTAAATCCATCGATCTTGAGTCTTAATTCTCAAAGTTCGTGTCGAAGTATCCTCAAACATCCTGCACGTTGTGTCTGCACTATAATATCTCCTGAGCATCTGGCTAGTCTCAGTGAGATTGGCCACCGTGGCCGAAATCACTCAGGAGAACACAATTACAAGGTTAATTTATATTATTTTTAAGAACTCACCCTTTTTCGAAGACTTTATAGACACCAAGCCGGTCTCTTCCCGATCACCGGGCACTATCTTCACTTCATTCCTTTCTAGAAGTTTCTCTTCGGCTTCATCTATAAAATCCTTTTCTGAACGGACGGGCGGCAGCGTCGCCATCTTGTTTTCTAATCAAAATGGCCAACGGTAACAAAATGGCGCATATTTTAATTATCTATCATATTCTTTGGAATGTCACAATCTACATTTCTTCGAAAATTATAATCAGTCTTGTATTTTGGCTGGCGTTGGTTAATCTGTAACAATAACAATTATTTTTTATAAAAAAAGGTAAAAATTGATTTCAAAATCAGTTAAAAGTCTTTATTTACTCTTAGGGGTTTTGACCATTGAGGACTTATTCTATAAAAAATATATCATAAAATCGATCTATAAATCACAATAGCGAAGCTATCGTAACATAAAAACTACAGCCGAATCTGGTAGGTACCATTTTCTTGAAGTCGGTTGAAGAGGATTATGGTTAATTTGTAAATAATAATCAAGCGCAGTAATAGTTTAGATATAATCTACATCTACATGTAAGATAATTTCATAACATTTTAAATAAAACTATCTTTTCGGATTATTTCGCGGATTTATTTTAACTTTTGGTTCCCGACGTTTCGAATGCTTTAAAGCGCACATGGTCACGGGACAGACTAAGGTTACAGACGTCTCAAGCACATACTTGTTACAGACAGTGCCTACCCACTATTTTACAAAAATGATTTCAAAAATTGAAAAATGGCAATAAAGTACCATACTATATTTGTTAATTTTTATTTCTAAACATTTTAATTTTTTTTAATAAATATTATAATTAAATATAGCAATATTATTTATTTAATTTTTGCTGTTATCATTATAAATATTACAATTTAAAAAAAAACTTTAATAATTAATAATGTTATTTAGTTTTGTTATTATTATATTATGTATAACCATAAAGAATATTAAAAATTAAAAATATTAATTATTTACCTAATATTGTTTTATATATAATTTAAAAGGCGATAAAAGAGCGACACCAGCGACTCTCCAAGGTTTTAAAAAAATTATTTAGAATTTTCAGAAAGATCTCTTCGGACTTTTTTTGTGAAAAAAAAAGATAGTTATAGTCGCTCCGCTCGGGTTCGTCCCTAGATACGTTTTAAGTTTTAACGGTTAGTATATATTTCTTAGAGATGAGCTATTTTCCCGCAGTAAAAAGTATCCTATATGTTGAACCGGATAACCAGCTATCAACATACCAAATTTCATCAAAATCTGTCCAGTAGTTTTTCATGATGCGTTCCCAGGCAGACAAAAAATCTTAAAACTATAGATTCGGTATCTGTATCAATAATAATGACTGTTTCAATAAGATTTTCAAAAAATATTTAATGTACACATTCGACTCAGCTAGAATTTTATTACATGTATAGATAAATAAATAGATTATAAAACAAAAATAAATTTTAAAATTTTAATAATACATCTAGAGCCTATGTTACAACTTGCTATATGATAAAAAAACATTGTAAGAAAACCTGCAATTTAAGAGAAGTACCCAAACTCACACTTGGCCAGTGTGATGACTTATGACCTGGTCTCCCCACATTAAAGAGAGACCCACCCCCAGCAGTGGGACATCAAAAAGGCTTAAATAATAATAACTTCCTACTTAGTATACCTATCTTGATTCTATTATATCAGCAACTTTAGCGCACAACTTTTCAAAGTTTTATCGCATTCTGATGAAATTTGAACCAATCAAAAGTAATTAATCTACTAGGAAACAGTAAAAGACAATTGCCACAAAAACTAAGGATCTTTAGGACTAATTCACACTATAGTGCCGATCACGGTTCGCTCTCGGTGTGATATCGGTCTGGTAAAGATATTTTGTACAAGAAACAACGAGTGCATCGCACTATCAGTGTCACGTTCCAGTTGCATCACACTTCAACAACGTTTCTTGTATAAAAAAACTTTACCAAACCGATATCGGACCGAGAACGAACTGTGACCAGCACAATAGTGTGGATCGACCCTTACTGTACTTAGACAACCGCCATAATTACTATTATTTCAAAACAAAACTCAACGATTACAAGGCCATTTTATTTATTGAAGTGGAAAATCCACATTTCCTGTTCAAACTTGTTTTTGTACAAACAATTAGAAAATTCTTACGGTTTCGTTCAAAGTTCAATATCTCAAAGATAATTCTGTCAAAGAGCATTAAAAATTATAGGTATATAATTACAAGTTACTGCCTCTATGTATGTACTATGTAGTATATTACTTCGATGATCGATTACGGACGTTAAAAAAGTGTTTCTTGTATTTTTTTTTATTATTTGTTGTTATAGCGGCAATAGAAATACATACTCTGTGAAAATTTCAACTCTCCACTTATTACGGTTCATGAGATATAGCCCTTTCACAGTAAAAGTTAGTTTAAAGTTTACACAATTAGTGTACACTTTTATTAGCTTCATTTGTGAACTTAGTATAACATATGATGTAGAATTGACAAATTCAAATCTCGATATTTCGAAAGCGAAATGAGATATCGATTCTTATTCCTTTTTTCTACTCTTTTGGCATATTTCATGCCCTAGAATCTCGTAGTATCTCGATTGCAATTACGTGTGGACTGTGGAGTGAAATAAAAAACTTTTTATCGGTAATGTTTTTGGTCACACGACCAAAGCTGGCCACGGCATTAACTCCACTAAATTACATACATCCACGTTTAGCCCGTATTAATGTCCCACTTCTGGCGATGGGCCCCATTCAATGCGATGGGGATCAGGCTATAGTCCACCACGCTGGCAAAGTGCACGGCTGACTGAGCATATCTTACGAAAACTCGCTAGGTTTAATCAGACAAGCAGCTTTCCTTACGATGTTTTCCTTCATCGTAAGACAACAGTTATCGTGTTAAAAATTATTCGCCCATGAGAATATCAGAAGTTCGGATTCGATTTAACTTCACTCCCTTTCGCAAGCGAACGCGTTACCACGAGACCACAGCTGCCTTTAAATTCCATAGTATTTCTATGAAAAACAAATCCATTGGTAAGCAATGAACGATAACAGCTTGGATTTAATCGATTAAGCAGATCTAAAGAGCATTAAGGGGACACCGAGCTTTTTATTTTAGTAGGACGACAGCGGGCAGGGCGGGGTGTGGCTAGGATGGATGGAACGCGTGCGAATTTAGGTATTTCCTTCGTATTATTAAAACAAATACACATCTTGAAAATGTAAAGTGTATAGTTTGTAGAAAACGTATAGTTTTATTATTATTAAAAACCTGATGAACTTCCTTGAATTATTTACGCCGCAATCAGGGTTTATTATGTTTTTTTAGAGATCATTGTGGATTTCTTTTCTATCGAGGAAACTACAAGTAATTGTGTTTCTAAAGTGAACGATTTATAGAATAAATCCTTAAATATCCTACATATTAATCGCATAATTATAGTTTTAGTAATAACAATACAGCAAGGAATCAAACGAACGCAATTATTTCGTAATTGCCTCAGTGCCCCCTTAATACTATCTACTATAGACCAGTAGGTGTGGCAATAGATAAGTAAAGGCGATCGATATATGTATAAGTATGTATATAAAACAATTATAACGTTATTACGACGATAAATGATAATAATGCAGCATAGATAAAATAGGACCCAGTTATGCAAAAAACAGCCATGTGCGTAAAAGTACCAACAGAGTTATAAGCATTTTTCTGTCGATAGTTGCACTTGGGTTATGGTTTGTTTTTCTGGTTATTTTAAAATTGAACAATATTTATATAAGTATTGTTTATTTTTTATGGTTATTTTATTTTTTATAATAAAATGCTTATAATTCTGTTGGTACTTTTACGCACATGGCTGTTTTTTGCATAACTGGGTCCAATTATGTTATCCATACTTAATATTATAAATGCGAAAGTAACTCTCTGTCTGTAACGGACAGACCTTTTTACGCTTAATCTGCTGAACCGATTTAGATGAGGTATTGAGATAGCTTGGGACCCTGAGAAGGATATAGGATAGTTTTGACCCCGGAAATCATCCCTTCAATTTGAATAGGGAATCAACAATTTCTCAAGTAAAGGATATAATTTTTTGAAGTTATACTTCTTTTGGCACGTTTGGAAAAAATATGAGAGTAAATTTTTTACGATGTGTGCGCAAACCGACAGCCAAAAAGCGAAAAAATATATATTAAAAAAAATTGCTCAGTGCCATATTACGAGTATAATATCAATACGTAGTATATATTACGACTCAGTGGCCGGTTTTCAATTACAAAAAAAATTTTAGAATTATACTAAAAACCTGTTAATATCACCTTTTCTTAGACAAGTTTCTCTAAATTAGAATATACAAGCGACTTACCCCCACTTCGCTCATTTTTTTCAGCGGAACCCTAATTCTTTTACTAAAATAAAAATAGTCAAGTTACTCCTTATAGCATCAGCTATAATCCTATCAAAAACGGTCCAGGCTTTTCGGAGATTAGCCGGAACAAACAGACAGATAAACAGACAAACATTTTAAAAATTGTGTTTTTCTTATAAGTACCGTATTCATATGCATTTAGTAAAAAGCTGTTATTTTGACATTACAAACAGACACTTCAATTTTATTTATCTATATAGATTACAGACAGATAGTGATCAACTAGTTATAATGAATAGTTAATATTTGGTGTATTGTAATTCGTTAAAAAGTATTTTAACATTTTCAATTAAAAAATTTACTCCAATATGTTTAATTATAAGTGAAAACTTTTTGGTTAATAAGCTTTAATAAATAAATATAATAAATATGTATGGGACATTAACACACAGCGCCATTTAGTTCCATGGTGAGCTACGAAAATTGTGTTTGGATACCAGATTGTTGATACACTACACATATATAACTTTAAATACATACATATTATAAATATAAACACCCATGACTGGAGTACAAGCATTCGTGCTCATCACACAAATGAAAGCTCCCAGCGGGACTCAAATCCGCGACCGCTGGCACAGCAAGTTAGGCTCAGTACAAACTGAGCCAAACATGTCGTCGAACATAATACTATGTTCCTTCGTTAAGTTGTTTTCATCTTTTTAGTTCGCTTTTTAAGCACACGAGTTTTTCTTATATTTGTATAATTTAGTTTTTTCCTTATCGGGTTATACCGAATTGAAAAAAAACCCTACTTTATCAATAAACATTCGTCGCGAATTGAGAAGCAACAAACAGACGTCAAATATTACGTAATTTATCTATACATACTCGTATAATAAAATTGTAACTAAGTCGAATCTGTACATTAAATATTTTTTGGAAAATCTTATTGAAATATACATTATTATCGATATAGAGGCCGAATCCATAGTTTTTAGAATTTTTGTCTGTCTATCTGTCTGTCTGTCTGTTACCGCATCACGAGAAAACCACTGGACAGATTTTGATGAAATTTGGTATGATGATAGCTGGTTATCCGGGTCAACATATAGGATACTTTTTACCGCGAGAAAATATCTCATTTCTGAGAAAAAATACAAAAACTGCATTGTAAGAGTATACTAATATGTAAAACTTAAGAATTTGGTGTTTGGTCATTTGAACGCGGGCGGAGCCGCAGGCAATGCTAGTCTAATATATTTCATAGAGAAGTCCTTTATCGAGATATATACCTACTCATACAAATAATCATAAAATAATAATTTAGCCTTATAAATATTAATGCTATCTCGTGAACGCTTTAAAGAAAATATTGAATACTATGGACTCACCCTCTGCTCGGGTTCGTCCCTACTTACGTTTTGACGTTTAGTATAGATTTCTCAGAGATGAGAATATATTTTCCCGCGGTAAAAAGTATCCTATATGTTGACCCAGATAACCAGCTATCATCATACCGAATTTCATCAAAATCGCTCCATCGGTTTTTCCGTGAATGATGCTGTCGTACACAGACAGAAACAGTCGTGGGTGTTTTTAGAATTTTTGTGTGCCTGTGACCGCATCACGAGAAAACCACTGGAGGGATTTTGATGAAATTTGGTATGATGATAGCTGGTTATCCGGGTCAACATATAGGATACTTTTTACAGCGGGAAAATATCTCATCTCAGAGAAATATATACTAACATTAAAAGATTATATATATAAAACATATAACGCAATAAATAATAATACCTACGTAGAATTAATTTATTTTTATGTTTTAATGGTTACTGAGCAAGTGCTAGTGTGAGTGAGGTCATCTAAGCTTTTAATTGAGGACGTAACCCAATTCCTAGAGGTTTCATTTCGAGGCGACATATTGTAGCTACTATCTACCTGTCTATATAGAAAATAGGAAAGACAAAACGTTTCAGTACATTTTTCTCCTCTGTTTGTCTTTTTTTTTTCTTTGTTAAGTAGCCATTGACGAGATTTAGAGTTATCGATAAAAAAAATTGAAAACAGTTGTCTACACTAATATTATAAACAGGTAAGATTTTTATTTTTGTACGTTTGTAACGAACAAACTCAAAAAACTACTGAACCGATTTAGATGAACTCTGGGAAGGACATAGGATATTCTTTATCCCGGAAATCATCCCTCAAAGGAATGAAAATGGGGATGATGTGAATATGGAATAGTTATTAATATAATGATTTAATGGTAAAATTTCGACCACCTCCGACAGGGCTGTTGTCTTTATATCTAACTCCTTAGATACTAAATATAAAAAAAAGTCAAGTGCGAGTCGAACTCACACACGAAGGGTTCCGTAACATTGTGCATGTAGATACTTTTTATTAATATGACTTTTACTCTATGTATGTAGTAGGTATATTAACTTCGATGATCGATTAGGAACGTTAAAAAAAATCTTGTATTTTTATTTTTTGTTGTTATAGTGGCACTAAAAATACATACACACTCTGCAAAAATTTCAACTCTCTACTTATTACGGTTCATGAGATACAGCCCTCTGACAGACTGACGGACGGACAGCGGAGGCTTTGTAATGGGGTTCCGTGTTGGAAACAAAATGTTCATTTCTTTAACCTTAAAGCGAATGAATTACGTGAACGAAAGTAAAAACAGTTATTCTCATGAGGGTCGTAGCGACATGTTAGATAGCTCTAAACTCCCTAAAACTGATCCTATTTGAAAATTCGATCACCCAGAGAACAGTTACATTACCGCCGACTGCTATAGGCTATCTATGCATATAATAAAATTGTAATTAAGCCGAATATGTACATTAAATGTTTTTGAAATAAACATTATTATCGATACAGAGGCCGAATCTATACTCTTTAGAATTTTTGGCTTTCTACCTGTGACCGCATCACGAAAAATCCACTGAAGGGACTTTGATGCTGATTATACGGGTCAACATATGATGTTCTCCTGACCGATAACGGCCACGGCGGCCAATCTCATTGAGACTAGCCAGCTGCGCAGGAGATATTATAGTGCACAAGTGTACGCGCAGACACAAGTGCACTCTCTATTCCTGTCACTCTCATACTCCGATGGGACGACTACTCGACACGACCGGTGAGAGATAAGGCGCAGGTCCCGACGGCTTTACGTGCTCTCCGAGGCACGGGGGTAAAACACCGCCAACTTCCCAACTCCGGGCTGTTACTGAGGCTTACTATACAGAAAGACTCAATAACTAAACTTGGCCCGACCCGGGACTCGAACCCAGGACCTCCGGGTGTGCAGCCGTACATGCTAGCCGCTACACTACCGAGGCAGTTAACATATAGGATACTATTTATTGCGGGAAAATATCTCATCTAATAAATCTAGGTAGCGCGCAGAAAAATTAAAACCCATGAAATTGTAAACAAAATCCGCGCAACTAGTGTAATAGCGTGTAATATATAAGGTCGTATAGAAACTAGAAAATACCAGTTTTAAAAAAAACATCTCACCACTGACAGATAAAATTGTGACACATGCTTTAAATTGACAGCTTAAGAATACTTATCTCCTTGATTTAACATCAACCATTTAAGGCCTGATGTGGAAATAAACGTTTTGAACCATTACGCATGATAAGATTAGATAACGTATTTGTTAGTCAACTAATGTCCGCGAATTCGCTTGTGACTTTTAACTCGTATTTAATTACTCGATTTTGTTTACAATTGGACCCAGTTATGCAAAAAACAGCCAGTTATGCAAATGTGCGTCAAAGTACCAACAGTGTTATAAGCATTTTATTATAAAAAATAAAATAATTATAAAAAATAAACAATACTTATATAAATATTGTTCAATTTTAAAATAACCAGAAAAACAAAACATAACCCAAGTGCAACTACCGACAGAAAAATGCTTATAACTCTGTTGGTACTTTTACGCACATGGCTGTTTTTTGCATAACTGGGTCCAATTTCTTCATGGATCTTGTTTTTCAAGTGAAAACTTCTATAGCAGATTTGGATGGGGAGTAAATTCATGTAAGTCGTCATCGACATGGTCACGTGACGTGTTAACGCTAACAGAAAGAGTTTTAATTTACAAATTTTAATTTAAGATCAAACAATTAATTTGATTATCCAAAAATAACAACTATTTGTTTATAGTTTAAAGTTTTCACTTCTGTCGGCAGTCCTCACTGACTGCTTTTTTTTTGTTTCGTTATTAACACAGGCTGTGTTAGATATCCAGGAACTCATCCGAGTGAGGCGGAGCGAGGTTATATCACTTGTTAATAAATAAGAAATTTCTATAAAAAACTGAGTGTAAATCCCGGATCTCGCACCTCTAAAGTTTTCAAGTACGAATCATTCCCAACATGAACACCACTTGTCTTACGGTGAAGGAAAACATCGTGAGGAAACCTGCATGTCGGAGAGAATTTAACGAATTTTCGAAAGATATGTGAAGTCCGCCTAGCTCTTGGCCAGCGTGGTGGACTATCTGATCGCCTCGTATTGAAGAGCGGCCCAGCAGTGGGACATTAAAAAAAGAGCTGAATACGTACCTGCTACTCTATAAAAGCACGCCCTTAAAACACTTAAAATTTAATAATTTCATCCTTACAATCCAATATATCGCGTGACATACACACACACACACACACACGCACACACACACACACACACACACACACACACACACACACACACACACAACTAAGTCGAATACCTCCTCTCTTTGAATTCGATCAAGAACGAGAGATAGTGATGCTTACCTTCAAACGCTGAGCGTAACGAGCTCGATTGGCCCCGGTCAATTGACTAACCGGATGTGACGTCAGCTTTTATAGATCACAATGAAAGTGTATGGCGACTTAGTTTATCGAGTGTTCATAAAATATAATCAACGAGCGTACCGTGACTTTGCTCAGTATATCTGTACATATAATAAAATTGTAACTAAGTCGTATCTGTACATTGGATATTGTTTGGAAAATCTTATTGAAATAGACATTATTATCAATACAGATTCCGAATCTATAGTTTTTAGAATTTTTGCCTGTCTGTCTGTTACCACATCACGAAAAAACCACTGGACAGATTTTGATGAAATTTGGTATGATGATAGCTGGTTATCCAGGTCAACATATAGGATACTTTTTACCGCGGGCAAATATCTCATTTCTGAGAAAAAATACAAAAACTGCATTGTAAGAGTATACTACTCGTAATATGTAAAACCTAAGAATTTGGTTTTTGGACATCTGAACGCGGGCGGAGCCGCGGGCAATGCTAGTATTAAATAAAAAAAATCTTTTCGGACGTTTTCAGCGGATTTTTTTTTTGGTTCCCGACGTTTCGAATGCTTTACAACAATCATGGTCACGGGAGAGACTGAAACGTCAGGAACCAAAAATCAAAATTAATACGCTGAAAACATCTAAATATTATCTAGTTTTATTTAAAATGTCAAATATTCGCGTAAATCTAAGAAAGTATGAGTAAATCTTAGTTCTAACAAAGACATAAAATGTATGTATGTAGTTGTACCTATGTTAACTTTATATAATCCGATAAATATTATAAACGCGAATGCTTGATGTTTGTTACTCAATCATGCCAGAATGGCTGAATTTATCTAGATGAAATTTGGCACAGAGATAGATTATAGTATGGAATAGCGCATAAGTTACTTTCTATTCCGAAAATATGTACGGTTCCTGTGGGATAGATTTGTTTTTATTCTTCACAGAATAAAGGACGAACCCGAGCGAAGCAAGGGTGAGTCGCTAGTTAAGACTTATACAAGCACTTTTGAATTGTCTATTTAATTAAAAGGTTTTCAATGTATTCAGACAACAATTAGCCCAGTGCTCGGGAAATCAAGTGAAACGGGTTCGAAACTCGGGTCGCACATGAAAACATTATAGGTGCGAACTTCTTATATTTTCCTAAGCGATTCATTTTTAAAATAATTACCACTTGATGCAGGCTCCATCTGTGAGAGAAACTGATATATTCTAAATATATTAGTCACGGCCTTATTATCCCCCTCGCATTTAGGAGAAGCCCTTGCCTGGCATTGAAACATTGAAAAGGGCTAAATACATACACTACAGTGAGAAAAAAAATATACTAAGAATTCACGGATTTATTTTCATTTTTTGGTTTCAAAAAATATGTAAATAAATACGCGAAAAAATCTGGAAAGATAATTTAATTACATAGGTATTGTTATCTATTAAAGCATCACCAATTCATTATAAAACTATTCACTTCTGGCAGACCTATCGCATAACACAAAACAAACATACACGCGCATCGAGTACTCCTTCTTTGCAGAGTCGGTCAATAAATAGAAATTAATAGAGTCCGCGTATAAATGGATGCGAATACGAATTCCTTAACCTCCGACATGTTCATATTACACGCACTTGCTATTGTCACGCACTTGCCTCTTATTATATGTGTGTACCTACGTTCACTGTTCTAACTAATCTATACATATAATAAAATTGTAACTAAGCCGAATCTGTACATTAAATATGTTTTGGAAAATCTTATTGAAATAGACATTATTATCGATACAGAGGCCGAATCTATAGTTTTTAGACTTTTTCATGATTCAGCCTCTGTATCGATAATAATGACTATTCCAATAAGATTTTCCAAAAATTATATAATGTATAGATTCGGGTTAGTTAGAATTTTATTATATGTATAGATAATGTTGCAGATATGCTTCTAAAATCGTTAACACAGTAACCAGACAGACTCACACATGTCCGATTTTTGAAGTGAAAACTTCTTTAGGCAGGTAGGTTTGTTTGGATGAGGAGTAAATTCATGTGAGTCGTCATCGACATGGTCACGTGACGTGTTAACGCTAACACTCAGAGTGCCGATAGATGTTAAAACTTTTTTTTTTAGTTTTTTTTTTCTCTTCTAACGCGTTCAAAATCTATCATTTTTCCGTACTTTAAGCAAAAATTTTAAATATGCTTCAATACTGTAAGGAGAAACCATACAAAATGGCAACGAGTTTTTATTACCATAATTATTTTATTGCCTATTTATACTTGGCAGAACTGGTTTGTGGCAATGACCGTTATCATAAAAAAAAATACCGGTCAACGTACACAGCGATAGGTTGTCTTTATAGTCGTATTTTTTAAATTATATATTCATGTTTAGATTTAATGTAAACTTAAATCAGACAGTTCAAAATAAGTTGAAATAAATGTAAGCAAATAAAAAAAAGAATTACCACAATTCGATCACTAGTTTCGGAGAAATGCGTGGACAAACATACATACACCTATAAAATTTTATATACATATTTGCTTGGAAGCCCTAATAGATTAATTATCATATTACTAGTAGTACTATGTAAATGCGAAATTTTGGATGGATGGATGTTTGTTACTCAATCACGCCAGAACGACTGAACGGATCTGGATGATATTTGGCACAGATATAGATTATAGTCTGGAATAGCACATAGGTTACTTTTTATACCGGAAAAATCTACGGTTCCTGTGGGATAGATTCGTTTTTATTTTTCACTAAAGACGAACCCGAGCGAGGTTGAGGCGCTAGTATGTGAATATTTTGCAGTTTCAATAATATTACATACATACGGGTCGAATTAATAACCTCCTTTTTTGAAGTTGGTTAATTAATTACAAAACATTTAAAAAGAATTATCCTATTCGATTGACTTTAATTTTAAATATTTTTAATATGTTTGATGTCCAATTATATCTTTGAGTATGTGGAAAAATTCCCTTCCTGTTTTCGCAAATTTCCCAATTTTCTGGGCAATATTCCATCTTTTTCATTCTAAACTTCTTGTTAGAACTGTTACGAATTATTGAGAAAAACTTTACCTAATTCGGTCCAGCCAATCTATCGTGATGTGCTTATCAACCGATAACATTTCATTTTTATTTATAACTATAGCGACTCACTCTCGTTCCGCTCGAGTTCGTCCCTAGTTGCATTGTAATGTTTAGTATAGATTTATCAGATATATTTTCCTGCAGTAATAAGTATCCTATATGTTGATCCGGATAACCAGCTAACATCAGACCAAATTTCATCAAAATCTGTCCAGTGGTTTTCTCGTGATGCGTTTCCAGGCAGACAAAAACTCTAAAAACTATAGATTCGGCGTCTGTGTCGATAATCCGACGTCGAACAATTTTATTATATGTATAGATGTACCAATGGACTTTCTGAAACAGACATTAGATTAATCATCATATTATTTAATCAAAATTTAATTAGTAAGTTACGGTGAAGGAAAACATCGTGAGGAAACCTATATGTCTGATAGAACCTACAAGTTTTCGAAAGAAGTCCGCCCGAACTTGGCCAGCGTTGTGGACTATGGCCTGAACCTCCTCGTGTTGAAGAGAGGCCCACCCCCCAGCAGTGAGACGTTAAAAAAAGGGTTGAATACAATACGAGAGATAAAAATAATCCGTCTCTTTATAGGAACACTAGCGACTCACCTTCGCTTCGCTCGGGTTCGTCTCTAACTTGATTCCCCATACAAACTTTCATCCCGATATTCACCCCCTTAAGGGATGATTTCCGAGATAAAAAGTATCCTATGTCCTTCCCAGGGTCTCAAACTATCTTCTTACCAAATTTCATCTAAATCGGTTCAGTAGATCCAGAGATTACCCCCTACAACGTCACAAACTCACAAACTTTACCTCTTTATAATCTTATATATAAAATTTCTATGTCATAATGTTAGTTACCGTACTCCTCTGAAACGGCTTTACCGATTTTTACCAAATTTTATATGCGTATTCAGTAGGTATGAGAATCGGCTACTATCTATTTTCCATACCCCTAAGTGATAAGGATAAGGGTGGTCCGCCCAGACCCCACCCCAGGGACGAACCCGAGCGGAGCGAGGGTGAGTCGCTAGTATTAGTATAGAAAAATCCACAATGGCTTAAAACGATTTAAATGATACTCACAGCATGAGTCACGTGACTCGTTATCACATTCTAAAACAAAAGGAAACATCTCATCAAGGTCCTTTTTAAATTATATCTGAAATGACTGATAGTGTTTTTTTTAGTACAATAACCTATTCTGTGTCAATGTTCCGTAAACTTGGAGTGTATCCAAAATATTCACTGGTCTTTACAAAATATGTGTGAAATTTGAATGAAAATAAAAATAATCATCATTTTCGAGATAATATTTCATCTATGTATATCATATATCAGAATGAATAAGTAATGGGGTCAAGTTGTAAAAATACTATATTGTTGCGGTATGTTTTTTTTTCTTTTAATTAAATATTGTATTTAATTATTATATATTATGTATATATTTAAATGCTAGTTGTCTTTCAGGAGGTTCTATGACCACTTTCCAGTTACAACATCTAAGCTAAGGTAGTACAAAAATCACGCCAATCCATCACTCTGTTTCGACGTTAAAGAAGGACAAACAAATAAACACACTTTCACATTTAGAATACTAGTACGGATATAGTATAGTAGCTATTCCAAATACACCATACATAATTATTTTTTACACAAATGGAGTGTCTCCTCCATCAACCAGTAAAAACTCGTAAAAATAACCACATTTTTAATATTTTATCTAAATATCTCTTGGCACATGCATCATTCAGGAATGACTGGCCAAATTTTAATATTTTTATTACTTTTTAAAGCTGTTTTGAACACAAAGCCAAAAATGACTATTGTTCCCATATACTGATTTTTTTTTGTTTCTAAGGAAATCTCTGAGCTTTTAGCAAATATGATTTTGTAAAAAGGTTACAGGGATACAGAGTTCCGTCTCAGAGTTAAATAAAACGTTGTCACTTGACAGACATAAAGCCTAATTTTAGTGCTATTATAAATAAATATGTGAAAAAATTTCATTGATCATATTAAATAGTTTATGTTAACGTTTTTTGGTACAATTGTTCTTTCAAGTCAAACATGAAAGTATTCTAACTACAACACAATCAGTTTAGTTATTATCAAAATTTAGATCTGTTGAAAAAATATTTTTTTTAATGGACCCTGAATGACCATAAAATCGAGGGACCCTAATTGACCCTAATTGATCATAAAATATATAGATCATAAGATCAATTAGGGTTCCATGGCCAAAAAAATAGGGAACCCCTGATCTAGGATATCATTCCTTATCAATCTTTTTGTGTGACTTCTTTTTGTTAAGGTATATACATGATGATGATAAACTATAGGAAGTATATAAGGGTTGTCAATTTAAATATAATAAAATATATTACACAAATGTAATTAATATGCTTGGTTAAAACCACCTTGTCGATACTCAACTTCAAAGCCTGGATGGATTTGTTCATATGATATAAATAAGGCTTCGATCAACAGTAGTATTGTTGATCAAAGAAATACGTGATGTTCTCCTAGCCGATTCCGGCCACGGCGGCCAATCTCAATGAGACTAGCCAACTGCGCAGGAGATATTATAGTGCACAAGTGTACGCGCAGGCACAAGTCCACTCTCTATTCCTATCACTCTCATACTCCGGTGGGACGACTGCTCGACACGACCAGTGAGAGTTAAGGCGCAGGACCGACGGCTTTACGTGCTCTCCGAGGCAGAGGGGTGAAACACCGCCAACTTCCCAACTCCGGGCTGTTACTGAGACTTACTATACAGAAAGACTCAATAACTAAACTTGGCCCGACCCGGGACTCGAACCCAGGACCTCCGAGTGTGCAGCCGTACATGCTAGCCACTACACCACTGAGGCAGTTAACAAAGAAATAAGGCCTTCTTTGTATAAGTGAATTGAAGTATTCATCTACTTCAGAATATACTTGACTCTTGTGCTGTAGTAAGTGCTTATGGTTTTAGAGTAACATATTTATATTATATATAAATTTTATGAACATTGAATTATTTATATATATATATATATATATATATATATATCCCCTCAACTGTCGCTGTCATTTTACAAGAATATGGCGCATCTGTCGGCTACTTTCCGAGGACCTGCGCGAAATATGTACGCATCATTAAAATAACAATATTTCTTAAAATTTTTATATATAAGCTATATATAAAGCTTATATCGTTAGAATCGTTTTAAAATAAACTAAGAATATATATATAAATGAGTTCAATTGTATTTAATAATATATAGTTAATTCTAAGTTGAAATTACTGAAAGTGATTTTTTAGCAGTATATAGTATGAAAACAGGAATTATTACAAAATAAAACTATTATTTTAAAAAGTTATAATTTAATTTAATAATTGATACAATATTTTATATTAATTGATTAAAACAACACAACTCACTGTACATTTTTTTTATACCACAAGCTTTTACAATAACATGTCTCAATCATAGCGACTTAGCGCTGGATAAAAAAGAGGTTTTTTTATACTTTAATCCTGAGAGCATTGAAGATCAAGAGATTTAGGATAATCATTTATATTATAGTTTAGTCCATATACGTTATACTGACATAGTTTGAGTTCTTATAACTATTTAGTTTACGAGAATTAAACAATAAACCAAACACTTTAAAATAAGTACTAAAAAACGTCATCTCAAACTTTGGATCGCAGGGCAAATTCTGTTTAAATTTTCATTAAAATATATGAACATCTTACAATTTAGTGATATTTAAAATTAGAAAAGTATAATAAAAAGACATGTTGCCTTATTAGAATATTTCAGAAATCAATTCTGAAAACTAACAATTTCACTATAAGAATTACAAGGGACAGCTAAAAAAGTATGGATACGACCAATTCCATCACATCTGAACAGATTATGTTATGGAAATAAAATGATAATAAAAACATCAATAAAAAATAAAACAACTTCAAATGTTAATTCGGACAGGAATTATTTTTTTTCAACTATTTTTATCCTCCGACGCATAAACGACGGGGAGTTATAAGTTTGACGTGCTGTGTGTGTGTGTCTGTCTGTCTGTGGCATAGTAGCTCCGGAAGAGATGATCCGATTTTGTTTTTGTTTTTTCTTAGAAAGGTGAATTATTCGGAAGTGTTCTAGCTATGTTTGATGAAAATCGGTCCAAGATGGCCGCCGCCACAAAATTGCGGATTACATATTATTTCACAACTCCCTCAATATGGGTATCAAATGAATTAGGGTTGACTAGTATAATACACACTACGATAAATTTCAAATCCAAGATGGCCGCCGTCACAAAATGGCGAATTACATGTCGGGGTTACTTTTAAATTTTTAATTTAAATTTTATAAGATTGAAGTATTGTGCCAGTTACTGTATTGAGTATTTAATGGACTCCGTAGTTATAGTAGTAAACAAAATTATAGTAGAGTATAAAAATTTTGTAATTAGTACTCACAGATGTTTTAAATCTGAACTTGAAAATTTTGGATGCCTTTTTTTAAGTAAAAGACACTTTTTAATTAATATTGCTGGCAGGTAGAAGCTTTTATACATATTTTTTTAATTGAAAAAAAAAAGATGAGCATCTACCCTAAAAGCAACAAATACTAATTATCACTAAGTAAAGATACATACGTAGCTATACTAACCTCCTCCCATATAAAGTTCAGTACGTCTTCGATGTTCAGTCACGTCGTCGAAACGAACAAAGGCGTGGTATAATATATAAATCAGATATTTTCGAAGTCGGTGCCAGCCGATGCAAAGCACATCTAATATATTTCGATACGTAAAACATATATTTACTTATTAGATATTTATATCTTTCAATATTGTCGGCTGGCACCGACTTCGAAAATATCTGATTTGGTATCTATTCTAAATGAAAACCTCCGTTTAGTTATTTTTTACATTTTAGAGCCTGGAAGTCGGTTTATATTTTTTTTAAGTTTTTATAGAGTTTTTTATACTACACCCTTGTTTGCTTCCGCTCTACATTGCCTACAATTGGTCTTTCTTGTTCACCCCACCGATCATAATATTGTAATCTAATAAGGCATGTTTTAAGCAATTTTGGTGCAGCTACAATAAACATAAAATGCAACATGATACTAGTGTAAGAGATGCAAATAAACATATTTTTTACCCGACAACGCGACGCAAAGGAGGGTAATGTGTTTATCAGTCTATGTATGTATGTACATAGGTATGTTTTTCCTTTGTGGCACTCTAGAAACCAAACGCGTGGGCCGATTTTGATGATTCATATGTCGTTAGTGTCGTATTTACGCGAGTGCTATAAGCTATATATAGCCTACGATACTCGCATTATAGTTAAAAATTAAAAATAGTTGAAAATTAAAATGGCGGATATCAGGCGCCAATTTGTGTCTCTGTAAAAAAATCTTCCAAATCAATCGAATGGGGTCTCAAAATAAATATTTTTGGTGATCACAAAAAAATTTAAAAGAACACAACTTACATGTTAGAGGTAATTTGGGATAAGAAATTGCTAAATATTAGGTTATACCTATGAAATTGTCGTTTAATATACAGAAAGTTAAAGTATTTTTTTTTATAAATATTTTTCATTTCTATTAATCAAAATATGCACCCATGCTATTGATGCAATTTGATGCAAATGTACCAATATTGTTTTGATGCTAACGTTAAAAGCTGCTGCTATCTCATCCACAGATTGAGTATCGTCAGCTTCCACTATCGCCTTTAATGCGTCGTTACTGATTTTAGTTTTCGGGCGACCACGGGGTTAATTTTTTAAGATCAAAATTTCGATGTTGGAAGCGTTCAGACCAATAACGAGTCGTGCGTTCGTTTGTAGTGTTCACTCGGCACTCCGTACACGTCATTAATATTGCGAGCCGTTTGTGCGGGATTGCTACCGCGATGGAACTCGTATTTCATAATTACTCGTATTTTTATTGCGTTCATATTGATGAAAAACAAACAAATGTAGTTAAAACAAAACACTAATTAATAAACAAACGACTGAATTCAAAAATAGAACTCCATACTTTTAAAATAAAATACATTTGAATATAGAATTTATTGCCGGCCATTCATAAATTACGTTTCCAATGGCCTTACTGGCCATATTGCAGAACGGCAATTTCAAAAGACCTATTATAACTTCAAATGTCTAATAAAATTAAAAAGCTGTAAATAAAAAAATACGTTTCATTCTTGTCGCGAGATGTACATATGTATGTCACCAACTGCATAATACTTTATTCCTTCGTCAACTTATTTTCATCTTTTTAGTTAGCTTTTATGCAGTTAGGTTTTTTTATTTTTTTAATGTTTCAAAGTAATCTGTAAGTTGAAATTATATCTGTAAAATAAAAATCGTTCTGTTTAAAAAAAAAAAAACAATTTTTATTTTTGTAGGAAAACAGTTAAAATAATTTTATAAAATACTAAATTTCAAATAATGCTAAAAAAACATCAATCTGAATATCTAATCAATATTAAAAAAGCCTTCCCCATACTATCCAACAGCCGTCAAAATGGCGGCTCGAATTTGGGTTACGTGTTATTATATTAATAATTACTTAAAATCCAATAGAAAATTTACAAATTCAATTATACGTAGTTATTTAGTTATATATTTAAATCATGTTAATAAAAATATAATGCTTTCGCTAGTGTATTTTTTATTCAGAAAAAGTGAAAATATAAGGACTTAGCGCGCGTGAATGCTTACGATGTTTGACAAATATAATAATTTCTGTATAAAATCTTTATTCAATACACATCCTATGAAATACAAACTGTTAATTACTTACCCTTCCATCATATTCCAATCCTTATACTAATAATTTTACACTATTTTATTAATTTTTTACTTACAAGTATTGAGTTCGAAGACCGCCAAAATTTAAATAAATTGTCTGCACAAATTACAATAAATTATGTTATTGGAGTTATTACTTTTTTGAAATGTAGTATGATATTATTGCTTGTATTTTCCTTTACACGTTACAAAAGTTAGATAAAAATATATATAGTTTAAATGCGAGAAATCACACATTAAATGACATCGGGACCAATCGACCTTTAAAAGGTCGCTTGACAGACAGGGGTCTTTTTGACATCGACCTTTAAAAGGTCGATCGACAGACGAGGTAATATATATATATATATATATATATATATATATGCACTGAGAAAAAATAGTACTATAATAATTCATTGTTCAAAAAATTTAAATTCATAATCTAAGTAATACAATATACATTAAATAATCTTAAAATTTTAAGTTTAAAAATGTACAATTGTTATTTATCAATAGATAATAATGTGTCTTTATATAAATATTTTGTTTAAAAAAAAATTGTTTAGTAAAACTCCAATTGCTTACTTTTATTTTAAAAGATAAGGTTTTAGAAGCATTTATATTATTTTATTAACACCTCCAGGTAAATTTCTAAGATATTAATTAAATTTCTAAGAAATCTATTGTTGGATTGGAGGGATTAATAAATGATTCGTCTCTGACATTGTTTGAGCTTGTGATAAAAAGTTAATATTATTTAAGCTAATTAAGAAACATACTTATAAACATTGTAAATATTTTAGTCATTACTTAATGTTGTCATTTGGTTAGATGAACTTCGAAGGTTCCCAAAATAAATATAGAAATGTTCTAAATTTGTCATTTTAAGTCAGAATCCACTCCTCTAAAACATAAACAAAGAGAGTATGATGACATGAAGTTGATACAATAAACTATTGTGATAACAAACTTAACTTCTTTCTTTTTATAAGTCAAAAAAGAATGCATATAGGTATATTTTAAAATAATTAATGGACCAGCATTTTTTATAATATTCTTAAGTTATTGAATTTATTGAATATGTGATAAAGCGAAATATAAAGTATACAATTATAATAATATTATTTACACAATCTTCCTCACATTTAAGCCTTCGCTTTGTAATATAAATAGTGTATAAATCACCACATGTGTTTTGTAAAACAATACCGATATACCAAGTCATTACTAAGGCATTATCAATAATTATGTATTATGTATAATATAACATATGTTCTCGCAATCAGCGTAGTAATAAAATATCGTCATGATATATATAATTTTATACACTATTCACTTACCGATATGTCTAGTAAATAATAATAAAATGGCACTTTCTTTTAAATCACTCGCACATTGCACATACCACTTTTTAACGCTATAAATTTGGGAAATTCCACATCAAAATACAGTCCATTGTTTCCCGACGTTTAACAATGAATGGATGTGTGGTTTGGGTAGTGATAGTGAATCAGTTTAGTGTTGTGACTTGTGCGTTGTAAGGGGAATCGATTTTAGCCGAATGAGTGTTTATATCATATCGATTTTCCTTGAAATATATTCTCTAGAGTCTAGATTATTGACATTGTATATCAAACAGATCTTATCTAAATGTATATTTCATGTACGCTTTTAAATTAATTTAAATATAATGGGAATAATAAACTATGAGAAATAAAAATATTTGAATAAAAAAAATTAAAATTTGTTTTGTATGTAACTATTTCAATAAAACTATCTTTTTGGATTTTTTATAGCAAAGCTAAAGCTTTCGAAAAGTCGGCAACTGAAAATCAAAATAAATCTACGAAAATATCCGAAAGCATAATTTTGCTTAAAATATAAAATATACGCTTAAATCTACTAAAGTATTATGTAAATAGTTTGATTTATTGCAATGAATTTACATAACATCAAAGTTTTTTTTGTAAAATTGTTATATTTTGTTAAAGAAATTGTAAAATTTAGTTATTAAACAACATTTAATATTGTGTTCCTGAAGAAAGTTGTTACTATTCAAGTTATAATAAAGTCATTATTCTTGGCTTGTTTGAAAATATACTTATCACTAATCACATAGAATTATTTAATTATTACAAGTATCACATTATCAAGTCAAATCGATTAGGAAAAAAAGCTAATAGCTTATTATTCGAATAATAATAATTGTAATTACCTTTTACAATGACAGCACAGGGATTGCCCATGGGTTCTTTAAATGCCACAAATGTCAAAATTATTCATTCGTTTAAATAATGCCGTCTCTACACTTTAGTTGTTATATTTTAATTGGGGAAGATTTCTCGAAAGGAGGGCACTTCACGTATGGCCTATTTACATTCAGTCTGAAGTAAACAATTTATTAAATTATTTATTCTCTTTTTTACCTGGTTTTTGACATCCATTTTCTTTGCATCCTGGTACTGCACAATTTGTCATTTTAATTATAATAAAAAAATCCCATCCAGGCTGTAGAGCTTTACAATATACTGAGGGCTATAGTGATCGTGATACCTGGTCGGATAAAATGGCAAAATTCTTCCCCATTTTAATTCAAATAATTTATAGATAGGTAATAATTTAAAAATAATAATTATGTAATATATATTTAGAGTTCAAATTAGACAGTGAATTTACCTGCAAGTCGCAGGACTAACTTGTGACCGATAGCCAGTGGTCACTATTTAGTATTTAAGCATGATACACATTCTTTGCTTAATAGTTCAAGATCTAAACTGAATGAAAAAGGAAACACTGTTGATAAGGATTAACAAAATATAATATTATAGAACCACCAAAGAGAATGTAAAGGAGTTAGAACCACTAGCGACGCCCGAGTGCGGCCCTATAGTTACGATTTAAAGTTTAGTATAGATTTCTCAGAGATGAGATATTTTCCCGCAGTAAAAAGTATCATATGTTGACTTGATAACCAGCTATCATCATACCAAATTTCATTAAAATTCCTTCAGTGGTTTTTTTGTGATGCGGTAACAGACAGACAGACAAAAATTCTAAAAACTATAGATTCATTGAGTTGAATTATAGATAATAATGTTTATTTTAATAAGATTTTCCAAAAAATATTTCATGTTCAGATTCGGCTAATAGTTACAGTTTTATTATATGTACCTATAGATTTGTTATGCGCTAAAAATGTATTTGTTGTTTAAATCTTTGGATCTTCCTATATACATAAATGGATTTAGATAACACTTAGTACACAAATAGGATGTGACCTGGAATAAAAGATAGGCTACTATTAGGCATCTAGAGACGCACCAAAAGGGAGGGTAATACGAAAGTTTATGCATAAAGAAAGCTAGAGTAAAATATTTCATACTACCCGCAAATTTTAGTTTTATATAAACATTTACTGATAGCCTTGCCTGCTAGCTGTTTTAAGACGTCTGTAAATCTAGTGTTCACTCAGTAATGAATTATATTCTTTTGAAAAGAATTAGGTAAATGTCTCATTTCGTAGCGCATTTTGTGAGGAACGCTAATTATCTAACATCACGCGACATTTTGGAGCAACAATCAATTCTACATAAACGACTTAATTGCCTAATGTACCTAAAACATTATACTTCTTTTAGAGCAATCGGTTAAATTAAGTTTTTAGCGCACGATTTTACGACATTGTCCTTTTACTAAAAAACTAAACTTTGATAAGCGTACAAAGGAAAAGTGTAGTTTTTTTTAAACCAGTATGAAATTTTATACTACGATGTTCTACGAATCGCTCGTGTTAATTTGTTTTTTCCACAAATCTATTGAAATAGGTGAACTTAATTTAAATCTGCGCAGTAAATTCTTAGCACGGAGACAGGAAAAACATAAAGACGAGTTAAGATTGAAACTGTTAGATCAAATTACTAATAAAAGCATTATGCTAGATGGCGTATTACACGAACAAAATAACGAAAATATATTTGATATGGCGTTTCAACAAATTTTAGTAATGTATGACGCGAAGTATGAGTACAAGAGGGATTTTTTTTGGAGGACTTGGAGGAAAGTTCTAAATTATGATGATGAAGAGGAGATTCTTCACTATAAATGCTCGAATATTTTAAAAGCTAACTGCACTCACTGCAACGGTGGTTTTTGGGTTTGTTCTTTTTCTTTTGATTAATACTCCTTTAATAGCTATAACCCTGCTACTATATAAAGGCGTATAAAAGTTTGTATGGATGGATGTTTGTTACCTGAACGGCTGAACGGATCTGGATAAAGTTTGGCAAAAAGATAGATTATAGTCTGGAATAGCTCATAGATTACTCTTTAAACGAGGTATATACGATTCCCGTGGTATAGATTTGTTTTTGTTTTTCACTAGGGACGAGATCGAGAGGGATGAAATCGAGCGAAGCGAGGGTGAACCGCTAGTTTTAACTATATAAAGTCTTGAAAGTTGATTTTAGTCTAATTTTAAACTTTGTATAATTTAAATATTTATTTATTTATATTATATTTCGCAGTAGGTAAGTAGTACGCTGTACGTCTCCGACTTCATACTTATATATTTTCATCCTAATTGAGTTGAAAATACTTCCTTTAGTTTAGACTTATTTAACTCAGTGTTTGAATCTTTTTAAGACTTTTCTTTTTTTTAGGTATGTTACACATATATTATATTTTCATTAAAAAAAAAGGTATTAAAATGTATATTTTTTTTGTAGATAATCGAAGAAAAATCACCGCCTTGTCCATATGAGATATTTTCACTGAAATCTGATGTGGACCTTTGCGTATTTAACTACAATATTCCAAATCCCAAAGACAGTGAATGTCCGTCTGTCATAACATTGAAGATGCTAAGAAAGGCTTGCGATCATTTAACAAAAACAAAATGGCGAATAACAAAAAAATATAACGTCCCGGGAAATAATACAGCTCTAATATGTCAAGGACGTGATTTCTGTGAAGTTACTACTTTATACAACGTAAGCTTTTTTATTACCTACTTCATCGATCAAAATAGTATTAGATACACAATCCCATGCAAAAGTTCTCTTAAAACTGTCACCAATTGTGTTCAGGTAATTGTTCTAGTTGAAATAAATATACAACAATGTAAATTGTTATCTTCACAAAAAAACTTATTAAAAGCGCGCTCAAATGTTCAAATAAGCGCTCATTCTGTGAGAACATTTTTTGAAGTTATGCTTCTTTTGACACATTTGGAAAAATTTATGACAGTAAAATTTTGACAGCCATTAAGCGACACAAAAGTATAATAATATTCGCTAATTTTTATATTAGACCAATAAATCCATAAATAATAAAGTTTTTCGAAGCCAAGAGAAACACTTCGGTGGGCGGTGTACCATGCGGGTTGCTCCTGGTACTTCTCTGACAGCAGAGTGGATCGTGGGAGCGAGCAACCTCTTAGATAAGATACTATCTTGTTAAAGTTCCCAATAAGTTCCCAATTACAGTCCTCTGAAGGCAATTTTCTATAATAGATATCGCTAATAGAAAACTAATATCGCGCTAATCTCTGGAACTACTCGTATCAGATTTTTTTTATCTTCTTTGCATTTTATTGCCTACTACGAGTAGCTTTTCTGTCGACTACGCTCGCAGTCTATTTGTGTTTAACTGTTTCGATCCGAAAAGTGAGAAGTGACAAATACATTCACAAATCTTTTTTATTCATGTATGTATGTATATTAGCCCTTTTTTGACGTCCCAGGGTTAGGTTTCCCTTTAATAAGAGCTGGACCAGGCCATAGGCCACCACCCTGGCTACGAAAATTCAATAGGTTTTCTGAGACATGCAGGTTTCCTCACGATGTTCTCCTTTAACTTAAGACAAGTGGTAATTATATTGAAAATGTTTCGCACATGGTAGTATCGGAGGTGTGAGACCCGGGATTTGAAGTTTGAACCCGCTTCACTCGGTTTCCCAAGCGAGCGCGTTACCACTGGGCTACCACTGATTTTACATTTATAATATAAACTAATTGAATTATTTCTTTGCAGATACTTCACGATTCCATTGTATTTAGACTAATAAATTCTACCAATCACATATTTTATTCCAAAATAATGAAAAGTGGCAAGGAGAACTATTTTTGCACAAACGATTGCGGAAAAATGGACCTTTCGACCAAAAAAGTTATTAAAAACGATAAACCTCTCAGTTTAGATCTACTAAATAATACAAAAAAGAAACGAGAGGATAAAGAATATGGTCAATTATCAGAATTAAATGGATTATTAGAAAACGGGCTGCACTATGCAGTTAATAGTGTTGAAATGGCAAAAAATAATATAAAAAATGTTCATATTTTCGATGATAATCGATTAAAAAAATCGGTATCGAGTTGTAAAAACTTACAAGAGAAATATTTATTGGAGGAAAGTGGAAGCAATGATTACGAATACTACTAAAAAGGCCAAAGTAAAAGTGGATTAAGGAAATATTTTTTTTTTTGATGTAACAAATGTACGGTTTTCGGTATTTCCATTTGCTTGTGCTATAAGACATTGTTTTTTGCCAAATTACACGATTCTATGTCGACGGGAAATACCCTAAAGGTTTTGATTCCCTTGAGAGTGTAAGCGACATACACGGCCGTATCTTTTGATTGCGTTGACTTCTGAGAAGATTGATATTTTCACAGATCCTAGGGCTGTGACAAAATTACGGACCTGAATATTTCATATTAATTTCAACTTGATACTTCTACGGGTTTCTGAGAAAAAATGTCTTGACAGACTATAAGTTCCTTTTTTTCCTCTTGAGGTAGGGAACTCTAAAAATATTAACATGCAATAATATTATAATAGTCCAGAATCCAGAATAATTCGATCTCAGCGGTCACTTAAAACCAAAAAATAAAATTTAAATAGCAAACCTGTTTCTCATTAGTAAAAAAAATAGAAAAAAAAAACTAAAAATATACACTACAGTAGTAACGTTAGGTTTTCTTTATGTTTTAAATTTGTATCATTTTGGTTATTAGAAATAAATAAATTTTTGATGCAAGAACTTATTTGAGATAATCTAAAAATTCCTTACTCTTCTAATTTCCTTTCATAATATTTTTTCTTTATTTTAGACTCATACTTTTTCTCGTTTAGTATAGATTTCTCAGAGATGAGATATTTCCCCGCAGTAAAAAGTATCCTATATGTTGACTCGGATAACCATCTATCATCGTACTAAATTTTACCAAATATGTTCGGTAGTTTTCCCGTGATGCGTTCCCAGACAAACAGACAGACAAAAATTGTAAAAACTGTAGATTCAGCCTCTTTATAAATAATAATGACTATTTCAATAAGTTATCTTCCAAAAAATAATCAATGTACAGATTCGATTCAGTTAGAATTTTATTATAAGCATAGATAGATAGCGGACGAAGCGAGCGTAAGTTGCTATTATTATTAATAAAACAAGTTTCGTTAGTTTCAAAATTTATTATCATCGTTAAAGATAATAAACACCTTCATCTTAACCTATATAATAATACTAAACCTAACACTATTTTACAAGGCACTTTGAAGAAAGACACTGCGGTACATTTTACACTTTGATACAATATTTAAGCAAGTTTGAAATTATATATACAATATGTTCTTATTTAAATAATTTTTCCAAGACTTTATTTGTATTTTTAAGCAATGGTATATATAGTGGAGTTGGGGGCCGGTCCGCCTACATTGTCACCAGATTGGGGATGCAACCCATCTATTACTTATATAATTTTTTTTTCTAAAAAAAAAATAATGAAAAAAATTTCTTGCCTTGTGGTAGCAATTAATTTTCTTTTTATAGAAAAATGGGAGAAATGAGCGAAAGATTCACCTAATGCAGGATTGCCACCTTTTGGGATAAAAAAATCGGGACAAAATAGATTTGCCGTCGGGGCGCGGACAATACCGTCAAAATCGGGACTGTCCCGGCAAAATCGGGACAACTCTGACCTGATGGTTAGAGGCTATCGTCACTTATAGACATTAGACTCACCTTCCTTGCCTTCAACATAAGAGTTGACGTTGCAAATTTTATAATTTATAATTGCATTGGTTCTAAGAGACCTGAAGATGCAATTCTTGAAGAACTCCTTATTACTCATGGTTATATTATTATAGTTCTTGAAAGTGCAATCAATTCAATATATAATTTAAATGTTTTTGAGATACAAAATGTTTGTAGAAATAACACTATCGGTTCCCCCAACGTGCGTTCACCTTGTCATGGTGGGGGGGCTCAGTAGTGCCCGGCAATACAGCCGGGCGCGAAGCCAAGAAACGCACAGGGAGGTGGCCCGCTACGGTGGGCGGTGGGAGGCGGCCCTCTTCAGAGGGCGGTGTACCATGCGGGTTGCTCCTGGTACTTCTCTGATAGCAGAGTGGACCTTGGAGCAACCCCGTGGTTGTTGTGGTCTGCTTCGGCAGACCTGCCGTCGGGGCGTCGTAGTTGAATGCGTAAGCGATCCTGCGACGCCCCATTAAGACGGGGGAAGGTTTTGTTGGGTTTTAGTGGGTAGTACTGGCTTCGCCGGTGAGTCCCACACTTCATGCGTAAATGCATTTCCCAACGTTAAAAAAAAAACGGTTACCGCCCCTCGTGTCACATACTCTAGCTAATGCTTTCAATAAACACACTACTGCATGAATTGATGTGTGACAATAAAATATTTTATAAGTCGAGTCACTTATATGCCACTATTATAGGAAAATGGGATCATTGTTAACCCATATAAATTCTCTTTGAAGAAAAGTCATTTTTATATTTAATTTATATACCTAAATAATTTTATTACAAAAAATTTTACTCATGATTAGGTAATCGAACTCAAAAGCTAATCTGCAATAGCCAATCCTATTATATTTATAAAATAAAATTGAAAATTTACATAATTTAGTTTTTTATCGTAAGTTCAGTCTCAAACATATATATATATATATATATATATATATATATATATAATATATATATATATATATATATTGTGATTATTTTTTAATATTAAATGGAAGACTAGATTGTATTTTACCAAAATTTCCTATACATATGAATAGTTCCAAGGTAAGGCCAATTTTAATATGTTGGTACATTAACACACAGCGCCATCTAGTTCCATGGTAAGGCTGAGGCCTGTGTTAATACAATTATCCTACTCCTAATACTCTATACTCATCTCACTCTCTCATAGGTTATTTTTCTGCAGTTTCTGCAAAATATTGTGGAAATTAAAAAAAATGTTATATTCCAAAAAAAAATATCATGTCTATCGCTATTAAGGCAAGTTAAATTAAGTGAACATACACACATGATTTCTTTAAACATTTACCTAATTAAAATAGTCAATTTTCAATATAATTTCAAATTCAATTGGTCGACGGACAACCAAAGACAATACTACTTAATTTTAACACACATATTATAAGGCACGAACAATGCTTCATATGTCATATAAAGCTTCATAAGTCTAAAATATACAAAAACACTGTTATAGAATTAGATTTATAACCATTTAACATGTAATAAAAACTGACATCTAACTTTAAGTTACAAATCAACTTGCTTATATTTTAGATGTTGGAAGACATTTTTATCATTGTTTCAAAAAAAATGATATAAATGAGTGTGAAAGTCCCTTAAGTCATATAAATTTGATCTTTGTTAACCGTTATCTAAAAATAGTGGAAAAGTATGACAAAGACAAAATGAATGTGCGGCCAGAAGTCTTTTGTATTAATTGAAATACGATTAATGAAGATACATTATATGTATAAGCATTTTACATTCCATTATAATATTATAATTTTCAATAATATTATAACTTTTGCACATTCAATTTATAAATTCAAACTGGAATAAAAACAGGTATTGGTTGCATGTTCGCTTTCTCTCTTTGTCAATTTTATGACAATATTGCTCAGTCCATTCTCTATGTCTATAGTTTTACATTCATACATGATTCTGAGATCAATAATGAATACAACACCACCTTTAAAAATGTATATGAATAGTTAGGAACCAGTTATAAGATGCCATATGTTATAGAACTCTCTCTTTTATAGGAATATGTCACATTTACTGATCTTGTTTCTAAGAAATATAAAAAACCAACAGATTTAAAAAAAGAAGTATAAAAAAAATTAACTCAATTGTACTACAAAACTAGAGTTGAAGATGAAACTTTTTTACATCATTTGAAATAATAAATATGGATTAAAAGTACTAAATAACTTATACCTTCATACTAATAATTACAAAAAAAAAAGATAATCCTATATGCTATCGACAGGACTATGTCAAAGAAAATTTAATAATCCTTCTCCATCCTACACGACCTTGGCAAAGTAAATTGTGCCCAAATGGCAATCCTATAAGCCACAGAACAAAGAACATTGAACATTGAATAATCTTTTCCATGCATGCATTTACAGTTTGTATTTATAAGTATACAGTCATGAGTCAACTATTAATATATATTTTGTGGTAGCACATATGTTAAATTGTAAAATTATTTGTTTGAACAAAAACATTCTCAACAAATTTTCACAAGCAATCTTTTTTAACTCGTTGCTTTCTTTTAGAACCACATTTGTGATGAAAAATCTGGTAATGCCTTTTAAAAGTCTTAGTACAGTTAGAACATGCATAATTTCTAACATTGAGATGTCGCTCCCTTATATGACACTTTAGACTCTTCTTCATCATTTCCTTCTTACAGTAATCGCATATAGCTTTAGAGTACTGGTTGGTAAATTGGTTTCCATACACATATTTTACCGTTTTTATCTCTGCTTTAATTTCAGTCATATTTTCAACTTTATTACATTTTTTAATTGTTATAACATTATTATTTAATTTTGTCATTTCCACACAAGCATCTGCATGCACAGCTTTTTCAACCCACTTTTCATTTACTAATTTACTAAAATGTGACGGCTCGCTATCGAGTTCTGTGTTAAAATGAAGTTTTCGTATATGCTTAAGGAGAATTCGTTTCTCGCAAAAAGAAATTCCACAGGGCTGACACGGAAATTTGACTTTAGAATTTATGGAATCATCGTGGACATTTTTCAAGTGAGCGATCAAATTATATTTATTAAGGAATCCACGCTCACAGTAGTCACACACGAACTGTTTTTTATTTTGCTGTCCAGAGTGACTTTTCACATGCCTCAAATATAAATCATATCTAAAATATTCCTTAGAACATAATTCACATTTGAATCTGGCTTTAACAGCGTTATGTTTAAATAAATGAGACTTAAACTTATAAGAACTACCGATCACAATTTTGTTGCAATGTTTACAGAAATTTCTTTTCTTTGTATCAGCAGTCTTTTTCGTCATCGTGAAAATAAAAGTTAGCAATGATTAAATTTGACTATAATCCACAAAATAAACATAACATAATGAAATAAAAGTCATTTTAAATCATAAACTCAATACTAAATCACCATGCAAAAGAAAAGTTTGAAACTAAAAATATATAAATGACGTCTTACGTCAAATGTCAAAAACACGAAGTTTTTTTTATTGTCGGTCCACAGATTGAGTAAGCTGAGCACATTACCCACTTCAAAAAGAATAGGTTCTAAACGAGGATAAATAATAATAATACTTTATTTTCTCAATAAAATGCTTACACTTGTGTATTAACACTTTTTTTATTTTTATACATCAAGGTGTTCCGATAAATTTAAAATGACGCCATGAGTGGCGACGGCGATTCTGAAATCGTATGCCGTAAATCGAGAAACGCCCACTGTGTATTCCTTATTGTTTTTGAAAGACTATCTTATAAAGCATTTTTATGAGATTTTTTTTTACGTAATAAGGTTGTCTTTGTAGACGCATATTCGATAAAGAAAATCATTGAAATATGACTACGTGACTTACGTCGTTACGCAAGCAAACACAAAAAAAAATCTGATCTAATTTTAGATTACATTAATAACATTTCATACCGAATTAACAAATGTTTAGAAACGTCAGAAATTTATTTAACGCCATCAAATAGTTTTATAGTACTTTTGTAAAATATAACTAACAACAGTATAGAAGTCTTTTTTATAACGTTGGGAAATTTATTTAATTTGAAGCGTAACCGGTACAACAAGTAGGTTTGTGGTGACTTGTAAGTCACCGGCTAGAAATACCCATACTATCCACTTAAATCAATGGAATCTATCTAGTATCCAGTCTTAATGGGGCACCGTATGATCCTTTAGGTTGACCATTCCCTGACGGCTAACCTACCGACGCAAATCTCCACCCAAGCAACACTCTGAGTGCCGATAGATGTCAAAACCAGATAAATGTGAAAAGTTTTAATCAATTTAAGATTAAACAATTAATTTGAATATCCAAAAATAACAACTGTTTGTTTATAGTTTTAAGTTTTCACTTCTGTCGGCAGTCCGCAGTCCTCATGACTGTTTTTTTTATGAAGTGGTCTTCTTCCTCATCTATAGCTACCAGACTGTTGCTCTAATCCACTCTATCAGAGAAGTAGCAGGCAACCCGCATGGTACACCTCCCGACGCCCACTGAGATAGGCCTTCTCCTAACTGCAGCTCTTATATTCACGCCAGGTTAGATTACCGGACACTACAAAGTCCATTACCACGCCAGGTGATGAGGAACGAACGTTCATGACATTCGGGGAAAAGTATAGCGATCTTTAATCCATTGTGTATTTTCATACTAAATACTAGCTTTTCGCCGCGGCTTCGCTCGCCAGTCGCGTGGTATGTGGGACAGGGTCACAGGATCAAAGGTGGCTATGTCCGTCTCCAATGCAATTTATGTCCTTGTCAAATCTTATCGAAATCTGTTCAGCGGTTTAAGCGTGAAAAGTGTGAACGAAAAGAATTATTTTCAAATTCATATTTCTAGTAGGTATAGATCTTATATAGACTAAAAAGAAATTATCAGTTAAATTTGCCCAGCTGCATTGTAACCAACAATATACAATTTAAAAATTTATATAAATGTACTTTTGTCACAAATTTCATTTTCGAATACTTCTTTAATTTATACTAATATTATTAACAGGTAAAGTTTGTGAGTTTGTGACGTTTTAGAGCATAATCTCTGCATCTACAGAACCGATTTAGATGAAATTTGGTAAGAAGATAGTTTGAGACCCTGGGAAGGACATAGGATACTTTTATCCGGAAATCATCCCTTAGTGGGGTGAAAATGGCGATGAAAATTTAAATGGGGAATCAAGCTAGGGACGAACCCAAGCGAAGCGAGGGGGAGTTGCTAGTCTTTACATATTTGGAAATATATAGCATAATGTAATTTAATATTTAGTTAATACAGAATTTATACAAATAAACATTACTTAATCTTATATATAAAATTTCCGTGTCACAATGTTAGTTACCGTACTCCTCCGAAACGGCTTTACCGATTTTTACCAAATTTTATATGCGTATTCAGTAGGTCTGAGAATCGGCTACTACCTATTTTCCATACCCCTAAGTGATAAGGATAAGGGTGGTTCTCCCAGACCCCACCCCAGGGACGAACCCGAGCGGAGCGAGGATGAGTCGCTAGTAATAATATAATATATTTTTTTATAAATTTTGAATGTGTAACGAATGTGTAACGACATGTAGAACGAATTCATCCTAAAATTTTGAATAGTTAACAAAAATATTTAATGTACAAGTTTGTTTTTTTCTTTACCATAAAAAAATACTATGTTTCAATAATAAAAAAAAATCCGAAACTTTGGTATAATAACTACTAAACATTTTCTCTTAACATATTAGTTATTTTATGAGAATATTCATATTGAAGTAATATTACAAAAAAAATATTTATATTTAACTAGTGATTCACCCTCGTTTGGCTTGGGTTCGTCCCTAGCTTGCTTCCCAATACAAACTTTCACCCCCATATTCACCCCTTTAAGGGATGATTACCGGGATAAAAAGTGTCTCATGTCCTTTCCAGGGTCTCAAACTATCTCCTTACCGAATTTCATTTAAATCGGTTCTGTAGTTTCGAAGCCTATTCAGCACAAACAAACAATAAATCAAATCTTTCCTCTTTATAATATTAGTATAGATTATTTATTTATTCCAAAATAAAAACCTTTTGTTCGTAGTCAGCAAAACAAATTTTAGTCAGAACGATTAAAGTCAATGCTACACGCTTCTCAAAAAATCTCCACAATACCTTTTACGTACGTTAGGAATTGTTATGGAAATTGTGTACTTTAAGATAACTTCGAGAAATAATATATTCTAAAAGTATAATAATTTTAATTTATTTAAAAGTCTTTTGTGTTTATAAGAAATAGTAGCAATCGCCAAGTGGGAATTCATCTATATCTTAATATATACAGATAAATAAAATTGAAGTGTCTGTGTGTAATGTAAAAATAACAGCTTTTTATTAAATGCATATCAAATTTATACGGTATTATAAGAAAAACACATTTTTTAACAATTTTGTCTGTCTGTCTGTTTATTCCGGCGAATCTCCGAAATGGATCTATGATTTTGACGGGACTTTCGTTGGCAGATAGCTGATGTTATAAGAAGTAACTTAGGCTACTTTTATTTTAGAAAAAAAATTAGGGTTCCGCAAAAAAAAAGTCTATCTAGGGAGTAGGACGCACCCGAGCGAAATGAGTGTAAGTCGCTAGTTATTAAAAAAAAATCGAGGAAAACATAAACAAACAGGTTGTATGAATATAATTAACTTATCTATTTAAAAAAAAACTAACTGTTTAATTATTTTTTTTATTGATACGTGAACTAAAGCTCGTAAATTGTTACCTACAAACAAACAAAAAAAGAAAATCAGACAGAGGAGAAAAAAGCAGTAAATTGTTGTTTACATTATAAGAAAAAATAAAAAAAAAACAAAAAAAATATATTAAAAAATATTTTAACAAAAAGATATACCTATAGCGTAACGAACTCACACACAATCAATTGAAATTTGCTAAAATTTGTACCTACTGCAAATAAATCATATTTTATGTTAATAAGTGGAGGCATACGACGTTCATAACTCACTTATCCTTGGTCATTCATATGAATTAGTATAAAAGAGAAGCGTTTTAGGAAATAATTTAAAAGTTGAGTAAAATTTTCAAGATGAAGTCCGAAATTATTTTTCTTGCGTTTGCGGTAAGTTAAGCTTTGTTTATGGTCACTAATTATTTAAAGTTGGAATGTTACCACTAAGACAATATCCTAATCTACCTATACAAATAGATAAAATTGAGGTGTCCCTTCGGATTTTTTCGCGAATTTATTTTGATTTTTGGTTCCCAAAAATCAAAATAAATTCGCGAAAAAATCCGAAAAGATAGTGTCATTTAAAATTTCAAGTATTCGCGTAAATCTAAGAAAGTATTATTGATGTGTCCGTTTGTAATGTCAAAATAAGAACTTTTTACTAAATTTTGTTATGAAAGTAGTTAGAAGTTTTTTTTCTTATAATATGTATTCAGCCTTTTGTAACGTTCCACTGCTGGGGATGGGCTTCCCTTCAATACGAGGGGGATCAGGCCATATTCCACCGCGCTGGCCAAGTGCGGGCGAACTGCCCATGTCTTTGAAAACTTGCTAGGTTCTCTCAGACATGCAGGTTTCCTCACGATGTTTTCTTTCACCATTAAAAAAAGTTGTAATCATGTTAGAAGTTCGCACTTGAAAATATCAGAGGTGCGAGACCCGGGATTTGAACCGTTTCACTCGGTTTCCCAAGCGACCGCGTTACCACTGGGCTACCACTGCGCAGGACAAAAGTATATACGGCACTAATAAGAAAAAAATCTGTTTTTAAAAATTGTCTATCTGTTTGTTCCGGCTAATCTCCGAAACGGCTGGACCGATTTTGACGAGACTTTCACCAGCAGATAGCTGATGTTAAAAGAAATAACGTTGGCTACTTTTATTTTAGAAGAAGAATAAGTATTCTGCTCAAAATGAATCCGTGTTAAGTGAAGGTGCGTTGCTAGTTCGTTTAATAAAATAAAACAACTATGCGCAAATCAAGACTAAATTAAATAGAATATTTATTAAATGGTTTTTAGCGACTTATTATCGCTTCTCTTGGTGCTCTGGTTACGCGGATTTTTGCACAATTTCATAGGTTTTTCTTGCGTAGAATCCTAATTCTTCTTCTAAAATAAAAGAAACCTAACTCGGACTATCTGTTTACTAAATTACATCCATATCCTTCCAGCCGACTTGAACATGAAGAAGTAACAAACGTACACACTTACACACATTCAATCTTTCACATTAATAATAGTATTATCAATACAATTATCTTTTTTTCTGCAGGTTATGTTCGCCATTTTCTTGACGAGCCCTTGCACTGCTCAAGACAATATGTTTAAATCAAGTATGTATATAGCTTTTACCCGTAGCATCACATACATAGGTTACTAGGTAATGTTTATATTAATCTTTGACGACACGTTTAGCTCAGTTTGTAGTAACCCTACTTGCTATGCCAGCGGTCGTGGGTTTGAGTCCCGCTGGGGTATTCATTTGTGTGCTGAGCACGAATGTTTGTATTCCAGTCATGGATGCTTATATTTTTAATATCAAATATATATATATATATATATATATATATATATATATATATATATATATATATATATATATATATATATAATATATATATATATATATATATATATATATATATATACATATATATATATATATATATATATATATATATATATATATATATATATATATATATATATTTAAAGTTATATATGTGTAGTGTATCAACTATCTGGTATCCATAACACAAACCTCGTAGCTTACCATGGAACTAGACGGTGCTGTGTGTTAATGTACCAACATATTTATTTATTTTCCGAAAGCAATTCTCTAATATATCATAAAAGTCATATTGAAACAGCGTCAGCGACGGAAGAATTATATTACTCTCCAATTGTACCCATAACAATTTTATTATTTCAGTGATCGATATGTTCAACAAAACTATTGAGCAGCCTATGGGTGGCATCATGAAAGGTTTTATGGTAAGATATTATTGTGATATTCTAGACTAGCGGACTCGGACTAACCTATTTATTATTCTGATGTATGAACTATATTATTGTAAAGTTTCATTAAAATCCAATGAGTAGTTTTTGTGTACTAAGCTGTATAAGTTACTACAGTTATTTAACTATCCCGCGGGAACTTTTTAATTATCCGGGATGAAAAGTATATAAAAAGTTGACCGGGAATATAAGGTACCACCATGCAAAATTTTCTTTAAATCGGTCCAACAGTTGCGGGGATTAGCCCGTACAAACAGACAAACAGACAGAGAAACAAAAAAAATGAAAAAGTTTTTTTTTTCTATTTTTCTTATTACATCCCCTGACTCGGTTTTTAGCATTTTTTTCTATGAACAGACATTCGACCTCTACAGTTTTATTAAACCTATGTATAGATTGCGTAAAAATGTACAATATATTATAGACCCTAAATGCCCTATAATATTATCTCAGAGGAGACGATTTTTTTCGTCCTATCACAAAATTATCATCTTATGTAATATGGGTTGCTTATCAAATTAATTCATAAAATTTATAAGTAATAAAATTTAATTTATGACTTTTTTTTACTACAATAAGCTACGCTTTATGTCACTGTCTGTAACAAGTATATATTATGCCTTTGAGACGTCTTTAACCTTAGTCTCTGCCGTGACAATGATTGCTGTAAAGCATTCGAAACGTCGCGTCGGGAACCAAAAATCAAAATAAATTCGCGAAATAATCCGAAAAGATAGTTTTATTTAAAATGTCAAATATTCAGTATTTTTTTTTCTAATTTCAGGGATAGCACAAGAACTACAACATTAAGGCTCCACAAAATGGCACCGACGAGATCGCTTACAGTTAAACGATAGTTATAATTAGTAGTTATTAAAATATAATAAGTAGTAAAAACGTTATTTTGTTTAATTCTATGAAAATTTTATGTCCTATTAATTAATATTAAGCGTAAATAAGATTAAGCTATTATGGATAAATTCTTAAAATTAATCTAAAATATAGCTATAGGTACAATACACAAACATACACCTATTAACATTAATGAATATTTTGCATGAGTACAAACATAATTATTTAGATATATAATAAAATTCTGATTCGAATCTGCATACATTAAATATATTTTGGAAAATCTTATCAAAATTGCCATTTTTATCGATACAGAGGCCGAATCTATAGTTTTTAGAATTGTTGTCTGTCTGTCTGGGAACGCACCACGAAAAAACCATCAGACAGATTTTGATGAAATTTGGTATGATGGTAGCTGGTTGTCCGGATCAATATATAGGATACTTTTTACTTCGGGAAAATATCTTATCTCTGAGAAATTTATACTAAACCTTAAAACGTAGTGGCGAACGCAAGCGGAGCGAGGGTGAGTCGCTAGTTTAAAATAAGTTCTAAAACACCAATTATTTCTCTTTCTACATAAACATAGACCTACATGATACTGATAGGTACCAATTTTTACTTTGTCTATGGTATACAGAATAGACAGTTTCATATCATGTGTATAGACAACATAATGATTGTTTTATTGTCTATGTTTTCAAAATATCAAGCAGGTTTTCTTTAACACAAGTTGCATTTGTATCATTAATTTATATAAAAGATAAAATCTGTTTATTTGTATTATATCCCATATCATTTTATACGTAAGTATACTTAATATGCATTATAAATATTTGATATACTGTACGTTTTAGAACAACGATAAAAAATCTAATTAATTATTATTTCTAAAGTCACGAAAGCGTTATTTATTAATATCTACTATTTTCTTTTATTGCATGTTAAATAATAATCATATTTTGCACCCTAAATAACTTACTCTAATAATTTATTTGCCTAAATTACCTAATAAACAGTATTTTAGATTTATATAAGCACAAATTTATAATTATTTATCAGATAAAATATTCATTTTGCATAATTTCCCCAAATAACATTAATAAATACAAATGTACAACTAAAATATAATAATTTCGTTTGAATTTTATTACGACAAAGTTCTAAGTTCTTCATCATGACAGGATATTATGTTGCTAGAACAAAAAAACCATGTTTAATTTTGAAAAGGTACTTTTTCATTTAGGATTAATCCCATTTTAAGATAATTATTACTTAAATCATAAATAAAACTAACATTTGCTTCAAAAATATATTATTTTTACAATAATTTGATGTAATAAATCAAATTTAAAGCAAAAACTAGAAAACACATTTAGTAAAAGCGAAGTCGTCTCAATTCAGGGAACGAAGGACTGAAGGTCGCTTTTATATTCTTAGAGCGATTCAATACGTAATTAAACAAATATAATAAATTACACAGGTGAGATTTTTTATATTTATTTACGTATTGATTAATAAATTAAAAAAAAGCGCTTGGTTTTTTTCCACATACATCATAATATAGCTGTTATTACGCCTTTAGTTATTGTTGTGTTATTCAAACGAGTTATTTTATTTTTCACTTAACTTTATGTTTTCTGTAAATTAATGTGTGATTCATTATGAATCAGTTTGAGTCGTGTTTTTATGGGTTTCACTATCGTTTACACAGATAATTCGATTTTTTATACATTACAGTTATAAATGAAAGGTGTTTATTAAAATTTACCTGTTGGATATATTTAATTGATTGATTATATTTAATTAGTGGGATACACTAGTTTTAATCCAAATATGAACTAAAACTTGAAACTCAATTAATAAAAGTAACATATTACTTAAAAAAAATGACATTTTAACACATGCTGTTAATATTGAAACTATATAGGTATACTATAGGTTTTATCATCAATAATACCTAATATATTTTTATTTAACTTCCAGACTTCTACAAATAAATATGTCACTTAAAAATGGCAAACCAGAAAAGAAAAAACCAAGAGCAATGCCTGTAGAAGCAATAGTAACCCGGTACAAATCTAAACAAAAACAACTGGAAAAGGACCAGCAGAGCACCACAAGTAGTATAGTTGATGTGAAAAATCAAAAATCATGTAAAAAAATTGTTCAGAAAGCAAAGAAAGTTCAAAAAAAACATGTTGTTAAAACAGTTGAAGAAGATGAAAAGCGAGAATTGTATCCAAATAAAGTTAAAAGAAAGATTGGTAATAAAAAGATAGTGCTTCTACCGAAGAATCATTTCAAATTAATCGGTGCAATCAAAGGTTGTAATAAAAGAAAACTGTGTAGACCAAGAAAAGGTAATTTTATCATATAAAATGCATATTTTCCAATTTTTAAAATTATTTATAATGTATTTCAAGTTTTATATGGTCATATTTATAAATACTTTACTAATATTTAATTTATTGACAGTTAAAGTGTAATGTGTCACTATTAAATTTTGACAACAATTTTAAAGTGATTTGTTTGTTTCCATACAGGGGTTTCTTTTAAGCCATTTTATCAGAATAACATATCTTTACAAAACATGGATTGAAGGAAAAAATTAAACAAGGTTTATATATTAAATGATTCTTTATACATATTAAAGTAAATAATAAATTGATGTAATAATCTATACTACTATTATAAAGAGGCAGAGTTTGTTTGTTTGAATGCTAGTGCGGATCTCAGGAACTACTAATCTGATTAGAAAAATTCTTTTTGCATTAGATAGCCTGTTTATTGACAATTTAAATATATCATATAAAATAAGATCAAAAATATATTTAAATCTTTTAATTTTATTTCAGAAATACCCTATCAAAAGCGGCAAAGGCATAATTCAAATTCATCCAATGAATTAAAAATAAAACAAAAGGATATATCTATAATAGACATGGTGAAGGTAATGGAAGACAGTAAGAGTTTAGATGATGAGGATTTATTGGAAATTCTAACTTGTCCGAGCCCAGTGTGGTGGGAAGATCCTCCTGATGGGTATATAGAAGGTATTATATACATTTTTGCTTAAATTTTAGCTCTTACATTAACATAGTAGTTACAAATAGTCATTTTACTAATAAATATTAATATTTTCATGTAAAAATACCAAATGGGATGTTTCTGTGTATATTAAAGAAATATAATTTTTTATTACCAGCAAAAAGGTTTTATTTAAAAAACTAAGCATTATTTTTGCTTAACATTGAACATATCCAAATACTAAAATTAACTTGTTTCAAAAGTTTTACCATAGAAATGAACGTGAAACACATACAATATTAAGTGTATTAGTTTGCCATAGAAACCCTTCGTCCATGGAGTCAAAGGGCTAAACACTTCTTAAAAGATATAACACCTCGTCTTATTGCCTGTACTGGTGACAGGAGAGCTCGTTTTTCGCCCAAAGAATCGGCATTTCCATTCAGCAGGGGATCAGGCTACCATTCTTGCCATTATTCCACGTAGACATGACTTGTACAGTAATAATTAAGTGTACCGACATTTGTTTTGTATAATTAATTAAATATATTTGTAATTTCAATGTATTTCCTTTAGTGTATTATACATAATATATGTATTATGAATAATTTCTTAGGACAGAGTTTCTCAAACTTACAGTCAATTTACCTCCTGTATTCAGGTTATGTTGAAAACAACTAAACAGTCCCTTGATATTTTTGTATGCATGATTTAATTTAAGTTTTCATTATCTCCAAATAACCAAATTATACATGGTATAAATAACGAAATTGTAAAGCATTAAGAAAGTATGTCAATTAAAATTTATTAAAAAAAAATAGATTATTTCAATCCTTGTTGGGCATGGGCCTCCCTTCAATACGAGCGGGATTCAGGCCATAGTCCACCACGCTGGTCAAGTGCGGACTATGCTTGCTAAGTTCTCTCAGACATGCAGGTTTTCTTCAATGTATAGGGCAAAAAATAAAAATACACTGCCTTGTAAGTTGTAGCTCTTTTACTGTATACATTATTGAAAGATTGAATCAAGAATTTAGCTTAAATGTTGAATTACTTCTCATTTTTTGGCATTCCTAAATAATAATTTTATTAACAAAAATTTTTCAGAAGCAATATTCTCCAGACCACAACCAAAATTCGTGCAGAAAAGCGTCAAAAGTCAGATTCTGGAAGAACAGAAGAAAGAAGAGGAAAGAACAAAAATAGTATCTAAAGTAGATTTAAGTAACCAAAAAATTGACAGTGAAATGAAGATGCCGTCAATAAATATAAATGTTGAAAACCGCGGTAAAACTTTTATTAATAAGCGATCTAAATTAGAAACATTATTAGGTAACATTAAAAACAAAGCAAGCAAAACAAAAGTTAGTGATACAAAAGACAATTTAATTCAAAACCCTAAAAATTTCAAAAAAACTCAAAATTTGAAAAATAAAACTGGTAAATTTTCGAATCAAAAAACGAAATCGATTAAAAAGTCTCAAAATAGGAAAAATAAAATCGATTCAAATGTACTAAGAAATAATTTGGAAATATCCCAAACTGACGGTTCAAAGGATGGAAATGAAAAAGATAATAAAAACGATACAGAAATAAAAGTGAAAAGTGAGAATAAAAAACGTAATTCAGACAGTTTCAATCTCTCAGACTTCGAAGACGAAGTTTTAAAGAATTTAGAAAATATCGATATACCTATAGAGAAGTTGGATGATGATAAAAATTTCACATTAAATATGAAAAAGGAAGAAAAAGACGAAAATTTACGACGTAATTCCATCGAATCAAATTTAAGCGAAAAAAATATGACAGCTGAATATTTAGACATGAGTGTATTCGATGATGAAATTATGGAAACAAAAATGGAGGATTCGCCAATTAGTATTGTTAAAATAGAAAAAAATACTGCAGAATGTGAAAATTTTGAAAGTAATAATAACAAAAAAGAGAAAAAATATAATTCTTATTCTAAAAGCGTTGAATCAGAACATGTGACTGTTTATAAGATAATTAATAATGAAATAAATAACGAAGTGAATAAATTAAAAATAATACTAGCAAAAGACGATACCAAAATTGCTCAAAATATAGACAAATCTAAGGAAAATAATGGAAAAATAAACAATTACTATAAACAATGTAAAAAGATTAAATTAAATAACAAAAATGTTAGTGAATTGACAAAAACCGATGTAATTCCGATGGAAGTACAAGAAAAATCGATATTGATATCAGAATCGGATGCAGTTAGATATTGTTTTATTTGTTCGTCGATTTTCGACAAAGAAAGCTGTGATTATTGTGAGAAGAAAGGTTTGAAAAGGAAAAAAATGGTATTTTCTTGTGACGTTTGCGGATTAAAAGTGAACACTAAGCAGGAAATGATAAAACATTTGGAAGAACATATACATAACATAATACAGTAATGTGTTATATCCATTTTGGATAAAAATAAATAAAACGTGTGTGCTTGTGTACTTATGTACGCACGTAAGAAGTTATACTTCTTTGGCGTAACAGAACAAAAATATCTAAAGATTTCATCCCGTACGTCACAACTCTCTGTTTCTAAAAGGAATGCAACTAACTTCATCATGCCGCCTCATCACTTTACTCTCATAATTTTTTCCAAACGTCCCAAAAAAAGTATAACTTCAATAAGTTTCTTTTAGCAAAATATATAAATATTATTTGTGACAAAAAATTGTTCGTTGTATATTTTAATTAAAAAAATGTATCTATCAAAAAAACCTGCCACTGAACTATCAAAATGTCAAACGATTTTATGAATATACTTTGGTACATTAAAATCATAGAGTTAAAATAATAATAATTTTGCATAAACTTCTTTAATATAACAAACAAGTACCTAATATATAAAATTAGCGACTCACCCTCGCTTCGTTCGGGTTCGTCCCTAGCTTGCTTCCCCATACAAACTTTCATCCCCATTTTCACACCCTTAAGATTTCCGTAATAAAAAGTATCCTATGTCCTTCCCAGGGTCTCAAACTATCTTCTCACCAAATTACATATAATCGGTTCAGTAGATCCAGAGATTACCCCCTACAACGTCACAATCTCACAAACTTTACCTCTTTATAATATTAGTATATACTATATGTAGATATGCTCATAATGTAAGGAAAATCATGAAAAAAAGGTTGTATATTATGTATGGATTAAGACATTGTTTTATGCATCTAAAGAAAGCTGTAAATATATTTTTAATTTAAGAATATAAAATATTAATTATTAGAGGATATTTTGTTTTATTTTTCATTCCCGAAGGAGAATCGAATTCGTAATTAGTAAATCAACACTTTCTGACGTGTATGCTAGTACGATTCGTTTTTTTTTCTTTTAATATGTATTCAGCATTTTGTAATGTTCCACTGCTGGGCGTGGGCCTCCCTTCAATAAGAGGGGGATCAGTCCACAGTCCCCCACGCCGGCCGAGTGCGGGCGGACTGAGCATGTCTGCAGACAACTTGCTAGGTTCTCTCAGACATGCAGGTTTCCTCACGATGTTCTCCTTCCCCGTAAGACAAGTGGTGATCATGTTGGGAAAGATTCGGACATGAGAATATTAGATGCGAGACCCGGGATTTGAACCCGATTCACTCGGTTTCCCAAGCGAGCGCGTTGCTACTAAGAGACCTTATAAAGCAAAGGTAAAACTAAAGAAGGAATAAATGAATGATTTGTAAGGAAATTCGTTATTTTTGAAGTTAAGAATAAGGTTTTTAAGCGTTTATTTAAATTCACAAGCGGCTCGCCCTAGCTTCGCTCAGGTTCGTCCCAAGGTGCGCTTTACGATCAATATGGAATAGATAGACTATATATTATACTAGCGGACCCGACAGACGTTGTCCTGTCTACACGTCTTTAATTTGAAAATTTCAAACTTTTTGGACAAAATTGTGAATCTAAACCATTCCCAGATCCCCTTGAACACACACAAAAAATTTCATCAAAATCGGTCCAGTCGTTTGAGAGAAGTTCAGTGACATACACACTCACAGAAGAATTATATATATAAAGATAACGTGTATTCCCGTGGGAATGAGATAATATCCCGCGGTAAAAAGTAGCCTATGTCACTCTCCAGCCCTCCAACTATCTCCACACAAAAAATCACGTCGATTCGTCACTCTGTTTCGATGTGAAAGGAGGACAAACAAACAAACACACTTTCACATTTATAATATTAGTATGGATCATGGTAAAACAAACATTGTTTTCAAACTTTTATTTACTTAAATATCTATTCATACACTGTTTATCGTATAACACATTTATATGTAGTTTATCCGAAGCGGTCAACTCTGTCGTGTGGCCCATCGATATGGTACGTTGCCAGAGATGGTCCTAAGAGAATTATTATGTTTAGATTAGGTCAAGTGCGAGATTTCGCCTTTTTTTTATTTAAAAATTTGCTTTTAAACCGTGATAGTTTTAATTCTTTTATTTTTTGTTAATTTGCCGTATTTTTCACGTATATTTTTGAGTTTTTAGGCCCAGTAGTTAATCTAAAGGATATATATATATATTAAAAGTCATTTTTTTGTCTAGTGGAGTAATAACAAAAAAATAATAACCGACTTAAAAAAACACTAAAAAAGAGAAAAATATCTGATTGGTAGTTTTCATTTACTATAGACCCCTTTAATCAAATAATATATATTTTTTAATTTCATATTAATATTTTTTTTTAAATAATCTAAAACAAAGTTTTATTTAGAAAGTAAGTTGTTGATTTTAGCACAGGTTATATAATTTACCTGTATAGGCTGTACAGTGGTGGCTCCAAGCCCACAGTCTCTACAAATATAGTTCGCGGGTGCATGAGTTATACTTTGGAAATCGTATGGAATGTTTCTGAGCCATGCGGATTCTGGCGCTTTTTCCAGGTACTGCTCTTTTCCTGTAAAAATATTTCATAAACTAATGTATAAAAACCATACATTACGTAGCGACATCCGTATGCATGTGTATCCCTAAATGCTAAAAGTTTTTTTAAATGTTGGTACATTAACACACAGCGCCATCTAGTTCCATGGTAAGCTACTAGGCTTGTGTTATGGATACCAGATAGTTGATACACTACACACATATAGCTTTAAATACATACATATTATAAATATAAACACCCATGACTGGAGTACAAACATTCGTGTTCATCACATAAATGAATGGCCCCAGCGGGACTTGAATTGGCGACAGCTGGCACATCAAGTAGGGTCGCTACAAACTGAGCCAAACATGTCGTCAAAGTAGCCTATATGTTACTCTAGGACATAGTCTAGATTGTACTAAATTTCATCAAAATTTGTCCAGCCGTTTCAGCGTGAAGGAGTAAGAAACATACACACATGCAAACTTCTCTAAATATACTACAGTGTGAATTTCAGAACAGATAATAGGAAGTCCCTATATAGCAAAATAAAATTAAAAAAATTTTTTTGGTTTTCCTATACATTAAGCAGAGGTGATGTACTTCACTAAACTACAAACTATATGCAGAACCTACTTATATATTTATTTATGGCAAGGTGCAGAGTCTCTCCCGTGACCACGACTGCTGTAAAACATTCGATGCGTCGGTAACCAGAAATCACAATAAATCCGCGAAAAAATCCGAAAAGATAGTTTTATTTAAAATGTCAAATATTCGCGTAAATCTAAGAAAGTAAGTTGGTTAGTAGTAGTGGTAGTTTAGCAGACTTATATAACATAAACCTAAATACAATTTATGTGAACTGAAAGCGTCGACGAAAGAGCGCGCAAAGAAAATCTCGCTCTACCCTGATCAAGGGTCTTTATTTTTCGTAATAATTTTTTTATTTGCACCTTTTTAATTTTAGTCAGACATTTTTAATTTTTTTTAACAATTTTTTGTCTTAAATTATTTATTTTTGTAATCGTCTCTTAAAAACCCGTATTTTGATTGCTTGACTCCACTTGATTGATTCGGACCAAAACATTTTTTTAAGACACACATGATTTGATTTTTAATGATATCTATATACCTTATGACAATCGCGTTATTAAGACGAATCTAACGACGTATGAATAATCAAAATTGGTTTAGCCTTTTAGTAATTACGAGAGAACATTGGATCGGACATACATACATACATGTTAAACACATAACCCTCCTTTGGACTTCGCCACAGTCGGGTATAAATATAAAAAACTTACCTTTCTGAACATGCCCCCAGTTGATAATGACATAATTATCCCTATCGAATCTATTTGACATCATATTTATGCCCAAAGCTCTTATCAAATTGTTGGTCACGTGCGCTGCGTGACCGGGACCGCCTCGAACGAAGGAAGAGAGCTTTAATTGCTGGAATATTAATAAATACTAACTATCTAGTGGCTAGCATGTACGGCAGCAGATCCGGACGTCCTGGGTTCTAGTCCCGGGTCGGATCAAGTTTAGCCAAGAAATTCTAAGTAATAGCCCGGAGTTGAGAAGTTGGCGGTGTTGCACCCCCGGGCCTCGGAAAGCACGTAAAGCCGTCGGTCCTGCGCCTGATCTCTCACCGCAAATGTCAAAGTTTCGTCCCACCGGAATGACAGGAATGGAGAGTGCACTTGTGTTTATCTCTTTCCCTCACATACTGCTCCTATATATCTCCTGCAGTTGGCTAATCTCAATGAGAAAGAAATAGAGATCGGGAAGAGTACATTATTATAATTAATAAATACTACGTTTCAACAAAATAGTATCCCACGGAATTCTAGATCTGGGGTAAAAGATTCGCCTGGGACACTCATTGAGACAATCTATTTTCACACTAAAACCTATCACTATAACATATCTTTGCTTCGCTCGGGTGCGTCGCTGGATGCCTGACCTTAGTGTAACTAAGTTCTGGTTGAAATAGTATCCGAGCAAAGCGAGGGTAAGTATCTAGTATTTTTATATTCACTGTTCCGTGTAGAAGAATGATGTAGTAGAAAGTCTTTTATTTTACATGCTTTAGCAGTTTTTTATGAACTTTTCTCTATAGATATAAGTTTTTTTTATTCTTATTTTTCTAAAATTTTGTCGCCCCACTACAAGTCTTGCGTTGTAGTCAAAAAAGCTCCTACTCCACAAAACCTCCGCATAATCCCATTGCAGGGTTGATTTCAAAGCCTAAATGCCTCGTGATATATATTGAATGCCAAAACTAAAATTTAAACACAACAACAAAAATATCCTCGTTTTGCTACATTTTGATATATATCCTTATTTCTTCCTTATGTTTATTTGGAGTTTGGATATTGAAATTTTAGACCTCCTTGGTCTACCAGTTTGAGAAACACTGGCTTACGATATTCCCTTACCTGTTTACCTTCAAAAAAACCAAGGTTTGGCATCTCGTTCCCTTCATCACCAAACCAAAGGTAACTCTTCGCGAGCAGCTGATCATCAGGCACGAACTCTTGGAACACCACACATGAGGACAGTTCTAACACCGCCATTGATTGTTTTAAGAGTCTATAATCTGTAGTATTTTCTGTATAAAAAAAACATAGTTGAAAACCACTCTCGCTTTACAGAAGCATCCAATGATAACTGGGATGGTGATATCCCGCGGGATTACCAGAAAAACCAACACACCAAACACCGGGATTGTAATAAACCTATGTAATACTCACCCAATAACTTTATTAAAACAAAAATCATTTCTTTCTGTTTCTGCTTAAAAATAAGACATAAGAAACAAGATACGTTCCTAATTACAACATACATAAGTATTATTTTTTTGTCTAAAAAGTTGTCTGATTTAAAATTACTTACTCTAACCTAAGTGGATTTTTTGTCACCTCAATTTCAATTGACAATTTGCGATGATATCGAGTGCATATGTAAGAAATCACAGCCAAATTGACCACCTCCTTTGAAGTCGGTCAAATAGCCGAATGTTATCAGCAGTAGCTCTAATATACCGCACATTTAAGTAAATGCGTGTCTGTGTATATATCTATATTAATTCAAACTGTTTGTTGGTCTAGTGGCTATTATATACGGCTGCAGATCTGGAGGTCCTGGATTCGAGTCCCGGTGCGGGCAAAGTTTAATTACTGATTTTTTCTGTTAATATATTTTCAGTAGTAGCCCAGAACAGGGAAGTTGGCGGTGTTACACCCCCGTGCCTCTAAAAGCACGTGTCGCGTCGCTCCTGCGCCTTAACTCTCACAGGTCGTGTCTCGAGTCGTCCCACCGGAGTATGAGAGTCAAACAGGAATAGAGAGTGCACTTGTGTCTGCACTATAATATCTCCTACGCAGTTGGCTAGTCTCAGATTAGCCGCAGCACCCGAAATCGGTCAGAACGTTTATTAATTCAAACACTTACTCAAATTTTCTTCTACTCCGTACAAAACCATTCCCAACGGCCACAACTTATTGTTATAATATTCCATGTTTTTATCACTCAATTGTAAAGAATCTTTTTCAGTTCTCCTTTGTATTACCACAGGTTGAGATACCAACTCACAATGCTTTTGATAGTGTTGATTTATGTAATTACGGTCTTTATTGGATATTAGAGAGGGGTGTAGATTCGATTCCTGAAATGGTAAATTTATTAGATTTATTAGAACTAGCGATTCAACCTCGATCCGCTGGGTTCGTCCCTAGAATCGAATTGGAATTTAGACAGACATCCTATAAACGGGCTATCTAATGCAAAAAGAATTTTTCAAATCGGATTATTAGTTCCTGAGCTGAAAAAAAACAAACAAACTTTGCCACTTTATAATATTAGTATAGATTATGCGAGCAAAGTTGCTGGAGCAAACAAGTATATAAGTATACAATACTTACCGCTTCATCAAACTTCTTGATCAAATCAAAGCTGTTAATGGATGTACCTGAAATTATTTATATCTACATTTATGAGTAATAGAGTAGAGAGTAGGAGTAGAGTAGTAGGCAGTGGTAGCCCAGTGGTAACGCGCTCGCTTGGGAAACCGAGTGAACCGAGTTCAAATACCGGGTCTCGCACCTCCGATATTTTCATGTGCGAATCATTTCCAACATGATTACCACTTGTTTTAACGGTGAAGTAAAACATCGTGAGGAAACCTGCATGTCTGAGAGAACCTAGCAAGTTTTCAAAAGACATGTGAAGTCCGCCAACCCGCACTTGGCCAGCGTGGTGGACTACGGCCTGATCCCCCTCGCATTGAAGGGAGGCCCGTACCCAGCAGTGGGACGTTAAAAAAAAAGGGCTGAATACATGCATACATTTATGTTTAGGAATAATAACTAGAGGTCTTAGACCAGATGTCATTTTACAATGGTTAAAAAATGTATTGTTATGACAAAAATCGTTATGTCATAGAATCATAATATGTCATTCACATATTTTAAACTAGCATTGCCCGCGGCTGCGCCCGCGTTCAGATGACCAAAAACCAAATTCTTATACATATTACTATACTCTTACATTGCAGTTTTTGTATTTTTTCTCAGAAATGAGATATTTTCCCGCGGTAAAAAGTATCCTATATGTTAGTATATGTTGACCCGGATAACCAGCTGTCATCATACCAAATTTCATCAAAATCTGTCTAGTGGTTTTCTCATGATGCGGTAACAGACAGACAGACAGACAAGAATTCTAAAAACTAGATTCGGCCACTGTATCGATAATAATGTCTATTGCAATAAGATTTTCCAAAAAATATTTAATGTACAGATTCGGCTTAGTTACAATTTTATTATATGTATAAATTTACATTTTCAATCATTGTGCCATTTTTGTATCGCGCTACTCTAAGACGTTAATGCAACTCTAAGCCATTAAAGAAAAAAAGAGAATTTCAACTGCCATTCTTTAAAGTCAATAAACAAGGGAATTGAATTGAAATAATTTAGATTTCTATTCTACAAGCTTTAAAGTCATTAACAATTGAATTGGATTCTATTCTACAAGGATTGTAGATTGACATCTTTTCTAAGGCCCTATAGCTTCACTTTCTAGGGTTTTAGATGTCCTACACCTGTCTAAAATGATGCTTGCAGATATAAATGGCGCTAGTGTAAGCAAACAAATCAAAGTTTATTAACATCCAATATCCAGGCCACTTTCGGCCATGATGTCTGCTTATACCCAATAAAAGGTGATTTTATAAAATTTAATATAAAATTTTAAAGGACAGAAGTCAGAAGTCATACCTAGAGCGGGAGAGTTCTCAAAATGCATGCCAAAAGACCCTCATTCAAGAAACCATTTTCACTCATATAGGTACGTATAATATTGTTTATTTCTATGTTCCTAATCGACCCAAATTATTTTTTTTTTAAATAATAATAAAACAATTCACAGTATAAATTATTTAGAAAAAAATCCACCGCTAAGGTCGTAATAATTACTTCTAGAGCGTTTTTGAAGAGGATGTGCTTTTTTATGAATAAAAACGTGTGTGTCATGTGTGTACTTACATAAGTACGCATGTAAGAAGTTATACTTCTTTGGCGTAACAGAACAAAAATAGCTAAATATTTCATCCCGTATGTCACAACTCTCTGTTTGTAAAAGAAATGCAGCTAACTTCATCATGTCGCTTTTTGGCTGTCGGTGCGCATCGTGAAAATTTTACTTTCATAATTTTTTCCAAACGTACCAAAAGAAGTATAACTTCAAAAAAAAGTATAGCAAGTACTTCACAGTACTTACCATAAGGATTGATACTTGCTTTCAGCATCTCCACTACGATCCGAGCTATGTCCTTTTCATTTATACACTTATAACCTATTTGCATATCCTGAAGAAAAAATATTATACACTCCACTACTGAATTATAGATATTTACGACACGTTTAGGTCAGTTTGTAGTGACTCTGCTTGCTGTGCCAGCGGTCGCGGGTTCGAGTCCCGCTTGGGGCATTCATTTGTGTGATGAGCACGAATGTTTATACTCCAGGGGATGCATCATGAAACACCGCCAACTTCTTAACTCCGGGTTGTTACTGAGTTTTACTAAACAGAAAGACTCAATAATTAAACTTGGCCCGACCCGGGACTAGAACACAAGACCTCCGGATGTGCAGTCGTACATGTTAGCCACTACACCACCGAGGTTTTATTTTATATTAAGTATCTGTTGAGGGCAGCTATAATATTACACAGACCAATCATTCAGAATCGTTTTTAGCTTTCCTTTTCAGGACCTAAAGACGTTTTCATTTTTGATCGACTTCGCAGAAAGAGGTTCTAATTTTGGTGGGTATTTTTTTTACATTTGCCATTTCATATTAGTGTGTCATTTATAATTATTGTAAGCCAATTCTTTGTAGGGTTCCGTACCCGAAGGGTGCCAACGGAACCCTATTACTAAGCCTCCACTGTCAGTCTGTCCGAGGGCTTAATCTCATGAACCGTAATAGGTAGAGTTGAAATTCTCACAGTGTGTATTACTATTGTCGCTATAACAATAATAAAAAAAAAAACAAGATGGCGAATTTCAAAAAACTGCCATGCAAATTAAAAAAACAATCATTTTCAAAAAAATCGAAATCGAAGGAATCCATCTTCGTGTGAGAGTCCAACTAGCACTTGATCGATTTTTATTATTTCATACGTTATTTTACGCCCCAAGGTGCCCATTTTACTTCCAAAGGGATTTTGAAGCTTTGTTTTATCCGACTGCGGCGAAGCTCAAAGGAGGGTAATGTAATTGACCTATATGTATGTTCGACCCTATGTTCCCTCGTAATTACTAAATGGCACAACCGATTTTGTGGTTCTGTTATTTTTCAGCATTTGAAAAGCCATAACCAATAACCTAAAACTAAATACTTACAACAACTGTTTTACTAAAATCATACTGCAGCGGCGAACAAAATTTATTTTTCTTTGGATTACTTATATACAACACCTTCTCGTCGCTCGAATTGTAATACGGCGTGAAAAAGAACTTCACGCAAATTTCACTCTGGAGATTAGACAGCGTGTTAATTATAACATCTTGGGAATGTGGATCTGAAAAGTGCATGAATATGTCCGATTTATCCCATTTTTGGCAATTTTAAAACCTTTGGTAAATTAAATTAGGATAAAATGGATAGAAATAAGCATCGAATAATGTAGGAAAACTTCTTTTTTTTTGGTCGAACTTTATTTAATGTAGATAGGTTTACTATACGAAACAAATAATAAGTAAAATTTTCTGCTAGACACTAGTGACAACTAAAAGTGAGTTAAAACAGTTGCAAGTGGAGCTAATAGTAGGGTGGGCTCCCCCTTTTTTTAACGTTGGGAAATGCATTTAGGCACGAGGTGTGGGTCTCACCGGCAAAGCCAGTACTACCCACTAAAACCCAACAGAACCTCGCCCGTTTTAATGGGGCGTCGCAGGATCGCTTACGCACTCAACTACGACGCCCCAACGCCAGGTCTGCCGAAGCAGACCATAACAACCATGGGGTTGCTCCACAATCCCTTCTGTTATTTGAAAAGTACCAGGAGCAACCCGCATAGCACATCGCCCACTGAGGTGGGCCGCCTCCCAGTAAGGCTGGGCTCCCCTAGGGAATTTTGGAATTTACTCAAGCGCGACTAACGTAACGTAACGTTTCTTCGGCTTGTGGAAATCGGTAGATTATTGAATTGCACACTTTTCAGCATATAATTAGCCCACCACACTTTAATCTGACGGTTTCAAGTATTTCTAACTTACCATAATATTTTAATCAGCTGCCCTGGATGCGCGACCTCATAAAGGACTTATATAATAAATGTCAGAGACACTCGATAGACTGCAAGATATCACCCCTTATATTAATCTGCCGCGCTTGAATAAATCCCAAAATCCCCTTTTGGGCTCCCCTACTGTAATTAAAGCGTGGTAAAAAATCTATACAAATATATACCGTAATCCTTATTATTTATGTAATAATGCACGACTCCATTCTTCCATAGATTTGCACTAACAAAATTACAAAGGCATATTATTGCGAGAAATCTCATAGCTATCGACTCGATTGGATCGATAATAATACTTCTGCAGATTTAATAGAAAAAATCAATTTAAAAGAACTATAAATCATATTTTACAACATAGCAATAATAACAAAAATCTTTACTAATATTTAAAAAAGTGAAAGTGCGTCAGTTTGTTAGGTATATTTTTAGTGCCATGATAGGTTGCATTTTACAGTAGTGTAATAATATGTTTAAAACAAAGAAACAATGAATAGAAATTAATAATTATATGTTGGGACACAGCACCATCTAGTTCCATGGTAAGCTACGAGGGCTATGTTATATTATGTACCCCCTTATTCTTTTTCCAGGTGAAATATATTTTTTAAACCATAACAAACACGACCCAATGGGGATGTCACAAAAAATTTGCTTTTCCATTTTTAGTTGTTTTTTTTTTGAGTACAAGATCCTTTTCCTGTGACAACTTATCATCAATCGACAGTAACTTGTAGAAAACGCCATCATACGGTTGCCGGTCTTTTACGAATCCATATTACCTGACATCCAAGTATAAACAGGTACATTGAAGAAGCAATAATTATCGGATAGTATTCACCAGAACCAAACAAGTATCAAAATTTAGATATTTTTTTTACAAATTTAATTAATGTTAAAGGGTTAAAAAGATTTTTTCTAGAATTTTCACTACATTCAAAACGATAGAAAATGCAAATTGTATTTTTCGGGGTTTAATTTTTAAATCCACCCCCGAAGTGACACTTACCAAAAAAAAAAAACAGTTTATTCATTTGTTAGTAAGATATTATATCTGTATAAAAATTACAGAAGAGTCAAATTGGTAGAAGAGTAAAAAAACACAGCCGAATTGAGAACCTCCTCCTCCTTGAAGAAGTCGGCTGAAAATCGATACAAACAAGTCTTGGATGTCCGTTTGCGTCCACTTATTTCCTAAACACATGAATATCAAGATAATATAAAGTATCGAAATCGATATTTTTAGGAATCGGATATTTTTGTTATCGATTTTTTTATTTAAATACAAGCGTAAATTACATTTTTAGCTTATAGAAACTATTTTAAATAATCATTAACACTTTCAAGAAATTAAAAATATAACTTTTTATTTATATTGGTATTGCATAAACATAATTTTCTATTTAGCATCACAATTTCAATTATTTTCATTTTAAAAAAAAATCAGTCTTAACTCAGTCTTCTCGTAAAAATCAATTGTATCTATATAAATAACATTATAATGTTAATATAATCTGTGCATATTATCACAAAATTTATGTAAATTAATTACATATTTTAAAAAAGCATGGGTGCATCCGACGCACGACTGGAGCTTACTCCTATCAGAAACAGTTTTTGATAATTTAATTTTTTTCAATTTTATTATAAAAAATAAATTAATAATATTACATATAAGTAATTGTAATATAATTAATGTTATATATTTATTTAATTACATTATAATTTTTTTTAAAACCCTTTCATTTGGAATCCATATCATGAGGGCATAAAAAAATCAGTCCACCATATTGGATTTACAAAGACGTCACTTTGCTTATTGTTTCGCTCATCAAGCCATTTCATTTGTTAACCACATCATATGGGGGCTTAAAAAACAGTCCCATGTTGGATTTACATCAGAGAATGAAATTATTAAGAAAAATATGTCTTTGGATAATTATCGGATGATTACCAAACAGATATAAACTTAGCAATCCTTGTGTACACTTGTACCAATCAAGGTATTTTTTTTTAAATACAAAAACAGAATAAATTTAACCAACTTAGGCGCTATTTAATTAGATTAATGAGTGAAATATCATCCTCGTATCCTCAGTTCTCAATTTGTTGATAGAGTTGTTTTTGAGCTAATTCAGAGTTCAGTTTGCTGATCGACAATTTGAAGAGATGCAAATCAACACTTTGGATTATATTTATCAACCTATGCTCATTATGATAAATATCATTATATACATCAAAGATAATTATCGTTTCGAACCCTGATTTACTTTAACAAAAAAATTATCAAAGCTTATAAAATTTCCATACCGGGGGCCTTACATGAAAATCGATTCTTAAGGAGTAAACTCCAAAAATATGTAATACCTAGTATGTATATTTAAATTAAATTTTCACTATTATTTTTGTTACATTTGTTTACAAAAATGTTTTTATAATCGCTTTGATAGCTTTAAACCTCCCTATTCAAATGCTTAAAACCTATATAAAATTCATTTTTTTCTTCATAATTTACTTTTATACATAAAAAAATATTGTATAACATTCAAAAATGCCCAAACACATTTCTAAAGATACCAAAATAATAAAAAAAAAAGCAGTCATGAGAACTGCCGACAGAAGACAGAAGAAGTGAAAACTTAAAACTATACACAAATAGTTGTTATTTTTGAATATTCAAATTGTTTGATCTTAAATTAAAATGTGTAAATTAAAACTGTTTACATTTATCTGGTTTCGACATCTATCGGCACTCTTAGTGTTAGCGTTGACATGTCACGTGACCATGTCGATGACGACTCACATGAATTTACTCCCCATACAAACAAACCTGCCTATACAAGTTTTCACTCCAAAAAACTACAAAAAATATATCCAGACTAGTATTTAAAATCACAGCTGCTTTAAATATAATAAATATACATATAAATAATAATAATAATTACTAAAAATAACTTATCACTAGACAGTCTTCTTTCTTGAGGTACAATAAATAAAACTCCATTTTGTTATTTTTTTTTCTTATTTAGTCAAATATACTTAAACTAATGACAAAATGTCTAATTAAATTTTATGAATGGTCCAGTTTTAAAAAATAATGGTAAAATATTATATTTTTATTGATTACTAGCGACTCACCCTCGTTCCGCTCGGGTTCACCCCTAGTTACGTTTTAACGTTTAGTATAGATTTCTCAGAGATGAGATATTTTCCCGCAGTAAAAAGTATCCTATATGTTGACCCGGATAACCAGCTATCATCATACCAAATTTCATCAAAATCCCTCCAGTGGTTTTTCCGTGGTGCTGTCAGATAGACATACAGACAGACAGACAAAAATTCTAAAAACTATCTATTCGGCCTCGGTATCGATAATAATAACTATTTCAATAAAATTTTCCAAAACATATTTATGTACAGACTCCTCAGTTAGAATTTTATTATATGTAATAGATTTGCTTCCATTAAAATTTTTTAAGGGGAAAAAAAAAACTGTTTTCTTTACGTACAAAGATAGAAATCACTAAGTCCTAATCAGTGCTTTTTAAATTGGGAGGCGTTTAAAGTTCCACTATATCTTTTGTGCCATCCCCATAGGTCCTATATGGTCTTAAATTTTTCTATTGATAGGCATATTTGTTGTTTTTAATGTCAATGGCACTTACAAAATTATAATGAGTTTCAGCTACATTGAAAAATATTATCTGTATATATGTATATAAAAAATAAATAAAATTGAAGTGTCTGTATGTAATGTCAAAACAACAGCTTTTTACTAAATGCATAAGAAATAATACACGGTACTTATATGAAAAACACAATTTTTAAATTTCTAATTTGTCTGTTTGTTCCGGCCAATCTCCAAAGCGGCTGGATTGATTATGATGGGAAACACTGGCAGATAGCTGATATTATAAGCAGTAACTTAGGCTACTTTTATTTGAGCAAAAAATTTGGGTTCCGCTCAAAAAAATCAAAATGTACCTACCTACCTAGGGACGCACCTGAGCGAAGCGAGTGTAAATTGCTAGTAAAAACATATGAAGAAAACTGAAAGTTGAGTCATAGTATTAACTTTAGAGTCAAGAAAAACTATATTCTAAGGATTTAGCAAACACATTTCAAAAATCAAACTCGGGACGGATTACCCGAAAAAAAAATTGGTCATTTACTTCACATAGTGATGTAACATAATATTTATTATCAAATTAGTGCTATTATAAAAATATATTTTTATTTATAATCTATAATCTGAATATTGTTTTTCTCAACCCTAAACCTACATCGTTTTTCAACTCCATAGCTATATAAAAATAACATACGGACAAACAAACAAAATTCCACCATTATTTTAAACCATACACCATTCAAAGATTACATATACACAAAATTGAATCGACACAGGCTCTGCGAAAGAGAAGATATTATTGGTCCATAACCTTGCGCATTGTCATACAATTCAAACAGTGGTGCCGCTACTAATTTATAGTTCTTTGGTACGGCAAATAGGGCTCTGTCTTGTAATTGTACTAGAAATAGCCTTTTGTGCTCCTTTGGCTTAGTTATGTGAGGCGGTATGTAGGGGTACTGCGGTGGTTCAAAGTTAGGCCTCCACCAATTACCTGTAAAATTGAATGCGGACAAGACTGATGAGATTATGTGCAGAAGTAGTAATAAAAAATAATTTATAAAATAATAGGTCATCAAATTCGTAATAAAAATACATATCAAAAGGTTTTATTACATGATTATTTCTTTATTGAATCCCATATTATTTAAATAAATAAAATTAAATATTGTTCATATTTAATATGTTAAAAAACCCATCAAAAAATTAAAACTACATATATTATAGCGGTCCTAAGAAATACACATACAAACATACACACATACATACAAATACACAATAGATTGAAACAATCAAAACAAATAGGTTTAAATAAAAAAAACCTACATACCAATAGTGTCTTCTATAAGCCAGTCCTGTTTGACCCCATCTTGTCTTCCCAGAGTCTCAGTCAACAGTCTCTTCAGACCTTCTATTTCATCCTAAAAATCAAATAAATGTATTGAAAATTATTAATTTAACGGTTAGTATGGAATAGATAGATATACTATATCTTATAGATATGAAAAGTGTGTGTACTTATGTACGCACGTAAGAAGTTATACTTCTTTGGCGTAACAGAACAAAAATAGCTAAATATTTCATCCCGTATGTCACAACTCTGTTTGTAAAAGGAATGCAGCTAACTTCATCATGTCGCTTTTTGGCTGTCGGTGCGCGCATGGTAAAAATTTTATTCTCATATTTTTTTCCAAACGCGCCAAAAGAAGTATAACTACAAAAACGGGCTTGTAGTAAAATAAAACATTTTTTATGCATGAGCATTTGTAACTAAAGATTGTTATTGTTGTTAACCCTAACATGATCTTAAGTGCATCGCTATACAATACCATGTTCATTATACACTAGCGACACACCCTCGCTTCGCTCGGGTTCGTCTCTAGCTTGCTTCCCAATATAAACTTTCATCCCCATTTTTACCCCCTTAAGGTATGATTTCAGGGATAAAAGTATCCTATGTCCTTCCCAGGGTCTCAAACTATCTTCTTACCAAATTTCATCTAAATCAGTTCAGTAGATTCAGGGATTACCCCCTACAACCTCACAAACTTTACCTCTATAATATTAGTATAGATAAAAAAAAATCTAGAGTCTAAGTGACCCTTATGTTAGATTATTGATATTTTACATAAGATTTTAATAAAATAGTATGTCCAAAGACACTTTTTTTATCACTTTAGTTTATTGATGTTGACAAAAAATAATTAAAAGTATTTTCTATATATTATATCCTATACAGATTTCAAATAAAAATACAAAATGCTTTTATAGAAAAGTATTTAAATACAAAATGGAGATAGGTATTTTGTATTTCAAATACTAGTATTTTAGAAATGACTCCTCTCTATATTTGACACTTTCTATCTAGATATTGCTGCATCATTTAAAAAATGAAAAGAATAATATTAAAAAAAGTTTAATTCAATTTAATTTTTTTCTTTAGTGGCTTTCAAGACTCAGGAGTGCCAGATGGGCACAATTAAAAAAAAGTTTAAGCTATTAAATAAAAAAATAAACAAGATGGAATTCCATAAATATCAATACAATACCTCTCCAGGATTTAGTTCTCCACCGGGCAATTTGAAAAATGCAGTGCCGAGTTGCAGCAACAGTACATGTGGTAAACCATGTTCGTGTACAAGGAGAACACCTTCTACCGACCTGGAAATAAAATAATATTTTGGGCCATTAATACACAGCACCATCTAGTTCCATGGTAAACTACAAGGCTTGAGTTATGGATACCAGATAGTTGATACACTACATATATATAACTTTAAATACATACATGTTATAAATTTAAACACCCATGACTGGAATACAAGCATTCGTGCTCATCACACAAATGAATATCCCAGCAGGATTCAAACCCGCGAGTGCTGGCACAGCAAGTAAGGTCACTAATAACTGAGTTGAATATGTCATCGAAGTATATAAACAAAATCATACTACAATATGAAAACATAAATATCAACTGTGCTATATTACTATGCTTATTTGCATGAAAATGAAACCCCGAACCAAATAATCACAACTTCAGACTCATAGATTAAGCTGTAAGATTGGCTACTTTGTTATTTATGTATACATATAATAAAATTGTAACTATGTCGAATCTGTACAATAATTTATTTGGGAAATCTTATTGAAATAGACATTATTATCGATGCAGAAGCCGAATCTATATATTTTTTTAATTTTTTCTATCTGACTTCGACTGCATCACGGAAAAACTATTGGGCAGATTTTTATGAACACTGGTTACCTGAATCAACTTAAAGGATACTATATAGGTACTATGGGAAAATATCTCATCTCTGCGAAATCTTTACTTAAAGTTAAAACGTAAACAGGGCCGAATTCGAGCGGAGCGAGCGTGATTCGCTAATATTATCATAATACACTACATAGCAGAAGGGTAATGTCAGTAATAAATAATAATTTTCTGCTATCTTATAATTTTTAAATGGAAGCTAATGTTGATCGTTTGAAAATGATAATTACTCAATTAACCTGCCCAAGGAATATACATTATAGAAAACTAAAATTCGTTTAACATTAAATGAAGCAAAGATTATTATTAAATTTACAAGGTATATTGAAACAAAACTAATGTTATGATGAAGTTAATTGTAAACTTACCTTCTCATACCAATTTTAGCAAATTCTTCACGCATTCTTTGAAATCTCGCCGGGACAGATGCATCTTTCTCAAACAGGGGCTCTTTCGTACCAAATGTGTAATTTGTTAACGGGTACAAATTTATTGTTCTATTTAACGTTAAACTCACAGCATTTTGACTGTTTTGATGCTGTACGCCGGGCCGCGTTGGCCATTGCTTGCTACCGGGGGCTCCTTGCACTGCCGCCATTATAACCAAATATTCACGAATTTTTAATGTGTTTCTCACTTAGGTGTATTGAATTTTGTAATATAAATATTAACAGTTAAAAAGAAGAATAGTTATGAAAATATATGTTTACTTGAAGTAAATTTTTATATTTAAAAAACAACACTCAACTCTCAAGATAGCTTCACTGATCACTCCTTTACATTCTCTTTGGCTTCACTCCGCCATTAATAAAGATAAACTTAAACAATAAACTCACAGATTAAAAACAAAAATGAAAATTGGCAATTTTGATTTTTGGATAGTTTTAAGAACTTAATTATATTCAATAAAATTATTGCTTAAAAAAAATAGTAATACAAATATTTTTAACATTTCTAAAATAAACGATCGTTTTTTTATCGCTAAATTAGTATTTTTATTATTGTTTCATGAAATGTAAATTAATATTTACTAAGGTTTTAATGATTATGCTAATAAAAAACCCGACTGCTTAAAAAACGTACTAAATAGATGGTTAGTGAGAACAAGTTAATAAATGAACATAGTAAGCGGTCGGAGACATATTATATATGTATTGTAATTTGTATACACAAAGCGAGACTCGCAGCTAGTATAAGCCATGTACAATGTACATATATTGCACATCCATATATCTCCGACTGCATAGTACTATTTTAGTATATTAATATATGATCAGTGGTGATATATATAGGCATAGCCTATGACACTTTCTTTTTTTTTTGTTGACGCTGGGGAAACCCATCATGGGGACCCTACCGGCCGTCAATGGGTAGGGTACTGTGAGAATAACCTATGACACTTGCGTACACATACACACATACAGGTCAAACACATAACCCTCCTTTAGGCTTCGCCGCAGTCGGGTAAAAATTGGGCACAAGATTTTCCAAAATTAATGAGAACTAATATCATAAAAAGGTTCAATAAATTTTATTTATATGGAATGCTATTAATAAAGGAAGATAATATATTATATCCTTCGAACAACAATACTTATCAATGTTAAACAGTAGGTACCTAACATGGATGACAATAAATGGTACTTATTACTTATACTGTGAACCATGGATGACAAATAAAACTGTGAACCATAGGTGATAAATCTGTAAGCCTACAATATGTGATCTGTGCTGAATAACACAAAAAAAATATATTTGTCATCCATGAAATAAATGACAATTGACATCTTGACTCTTGTTCTAGTTGATAGATGTTATAATTGACATTTGACATTTACTTTTGGAACCTTAATGGAATTTGGAGTTATTGTAAATCTAAAGTCTTATCTCGTATTTAGAATTTAAATAATTAATCTTCCAGTTAAATAATGTCGCAACAATTAGAATTACTAACAGAGAGTCCATCACAATGGACCCCAGTATCGTTTGTTACTCCAGAAATACAGAAGAAAGAAATTAAACCATTTGTTTTGTGTATGTTTTGTTCTAGATACTTTAATATTTTTATAAATAAAACTTATACTAAATTATCTGAGATTATTTATTTTTATGTAATTTACATTCACTTTCAAAGTTTTACAATCCTTCAACTGATTAATTTTGTATGTTATCGTCCACAGTGGCCCTAAAAGAATTAGAAGGTAACCCAGATAGCCGAACATCCAGCTTACAAAATGTCAATAAGTTTGCTGCAGTTAGGTCTGTTGTAAGGCATGTAGCCAGACTAAGATCAGCCACTAAGGAGCCTTGGAATGCAGATGATATACATATATTTTTAGAAGGACTTAGGTATAATGTAACCTTTATACTTAAGATAATCAGCATGAAAATATATATTTTAATAACAACTAATGGCCATCTAGTGTAGTGGTAACTATGTTCATTGTTCACAATTTTGATTAGATTGATTTTTGGGTAGAGTAGTGAAATAAATCAGGTAAATATTATTTAAAAAAGTTTCTGTGTGCTCATTTAAAGACTTAGCTGTTACATACAGTAGTTTTTTGTCTGTCATTATCATTTTAATTTTATTTTCAACTATATTTAGTTCTTTACTAAACAAGTGTATTCCATGCGCATTTCTTATAAAACACTTTTTTTTTTAAATTAAAGACTGATAATATAATGATAAATATATACATTTAAATATTGTCTTACAAGTCATGTGCTTAAATTAATGTATTTATATTTAGTATATATTTTTCATGTCTTACTCACAATATGTGACACTAGTAGAATGTTTTGTGTCTGCTAACAGAACTCTAAGCCATTGAAGGAAAAAAAACGAATTAAAGTTGAATAATTATCAACAATTTTTATGATATTTTTGTTTATAAATTTATTTGTAGATTTTCACCAGAATGTGCAGCGGAGTTGACAACATTGTTGTGCACAGATAAAATATATGAGAACATACCTAAGCATTTGAGGGTTAAGCCTGGATTAGTTAATTTACAATGGAAAATTGATGTTTCACTAAGGTTTGTTATAATTATTTAAAATATTTAAGTTTATTATTTGCCACACTAAAAATAGTTTAAATTGTTTTCAATAGATGGCATTATATGAATGGTTTTGCTAGAGATATAATAAAAAAAAGTGTGTGTATAGTGTGTACTTATGTGCGCATGTAAGAAGTTATACTTCTTTGGCGTAATAGAACAAAAATAGCTAATTTGTCACTTATTTTTGCTTATCATTGGAAGCTTTTTTTATCTTCAAGTTACAAATGCACTTGTACTGCATTTGTTATACTTGTATCAAATTATGATCTACCTGCCTCTGTGGTGTAATGGCTAGCAAGTACAGCTGCACATTTAGAGAGATCCTGGGTTCGAGTCCCAACGGAGTGTGAGAGTGACAGGAATAGAGAATGCACTTATATCTGAGAGTACGCGTACACTGACACGCGCTGCACTATAGTATCTCCTGCGCAGGTGGCTAGTCTCAATGAGACTGGACGAATTGCCGAAGTCGGTCGGGAAACGGGAGGTCATTATTATCAAAGTATGATATTATATTTAATTGTTATTTTCACTTTCAGCCAATCCAACATTGAAGCAGAAACCGCAAATCCTCAGAGAACCAAGGAAATTCTTTACCAAGATACACAAATTATATTAATTTTCACTTTAACAGACGGACAGATAAATACATACAGATTATCTATAAGTAAGTTTCACGAATTTAGATATATTATAGCTAGTGCGTTAAAAAGTATGATTGTTTTAGAAAAAAGAAAATGTATGAGGAAAGACTGACATAAGTATTTTTGGGGGTAGTTTTTGATTATTTATTTTTTTAATTTAGCTGTTTTTTTTCTGTTTAATGTATTACTTACTCTTAAAAAAAAAATAATAAAGCAATGGAACATAAATATTATTTCAAAAATATATTGTTGGCTGTTTGTATGTGCGTGCTAATTAAATTTATATTTAATTTAAAAATACACTAGTGACTCGCCCCCGCTTCGCTTCGGTTTTGTCTCTAGACACTAACAAATCACCCCACGGGAATCGTACATTTTTCCGGGATGATATATACCATATAGCCTTCCTCAAGAAACGTACTATCTAATACAAAAAAGAATTTTTCAAATCATATTAGTAGTTCCTGAAATTGGCGCGTTCAAACAAACAAACTCTCCCTCTTTCTACTATTAGTATAGATGTGAAGTGTTTATGTTATTTGGTTTGGAATAAAATGAAACAGACATAACTTGAAAAAAAAATTGTATGTTTAGGGTTAATTTTATATGTAATGTATTATTTATTCAATTTATTGGATAGTTACTGATTTATATAGTTTATTTAGTTAAATAATATGAGTACATGTATTTTACTATATATATTTAAATATATTTTTATAAAGACAAAATTTGAATGAAACTGTGATTTAGAATCATTTTAGAATATATGAAAGTTGATAATAATAATATTTTTATGTACTGTTAAATTAATGTTAGTTTAAAATGGTTTAATAATTAATTAATAAACCTAATGTATTCATACAATAAATTAAAATAATAAATTTTATTATTTTAATTTATTATAATTATTTAATTTAAATATTAAGGCTATAATAAACCCGATTATTAAGAACTTTAAATACTTTTTTAACATATTAAAAGTTATATAACGTTGTTTTTTAAGTAATCTCCGATGTGAATTTTATTTTTTTAATCTAGTGTCAAAGTCTCAGTGCAATAATGGCCTAACGCACATTTAAAAAAAGTGTTTTTGTTTTTTATAAAAGCAATATTATTTTTAACCGAGGTTCTATGTTCGTTCGTATTATTTTTAATATTTAATTTGTGTATATATTAAAAATATAATATTTTATTGTCCATTTGCTTTTAAAATGGATAACGTGTCAAAGTGTCACGCATGTGGAACTACTTCCATCAACTTGCACTATATGTACAAGATATTTTGTTGTTTTTATAATTTTTTTAGAGTTAGGTCCCTTTTACACTGAGACCCTCATAATATAATTTGTTACAATTGTGCCGCTCTTCCTTCGTATTTTCCTATGGGTTTTCTCATACTTTGCCCATACTTAAGGACGTTTTCATTTTAAATTTCAATATATTTCATCATTTTCAATTTAGTTTTTTGTATATCTATATGTTGCATTATATCTACTAACTATGAACCGTTTTTTTATTTAATGCTTTACTTTTTTGGGCCTATTATTGTTTTTTAAATTCACTATAGGTTTGTTTATTCTACATTTTTTTTTAATTTTGCCAAACTTTGAGTGTTCGTTTTTTTTTCTTAATGTAGAATATATAGTTGTTCATGAATCGAAAGCAATATTAGATTAAATTTATAAAATTAAATTTGGAGGTCCCTTTTTTAATGTTGGGAAATGCATTTACGCACGAGGCGTGGGACTCACCGGCAAAGCCAGTGTTACCCACTAAAACCCAACAGAACCTCCCCCGTCATAATGGAGCGTCGCAATCGGTAGTACTAGAGAAATTAAGATAACGCTACTGTTTGATTCTTAATTGTACTTAAGGTTATTAGGCGAGCCCTTTATAACATTATTTTTGAAGTGAAATTTCTTTAGAATCGTTGTGATTTGAAACTCGATGAAACGAAAATGCGACACGAGAAAGCGACAAACACATAAACTATATAGGATTAAGCCGGCGAGAGAATGAGATAGAATACATTGCCACATTGCCATGGTAACCGTCGTTGTTTGAGATAGAATACATTGGAAATGGAAATAATAAAATTAATTACTGAATAATATGTAATGTATGTATAATGTTAAATAAATTGTAAAATAACTTTTAAACTTGTTAAAAGAAACTGAACCTTACAATTATCCTACTCCTAATACTCTATATTCCTCTCATTCTCTCGTAGGTTACTTTTCTGAAGTTTCACTTCTACCGTGTGTGAATTGCACACGCACTTGTTTTATTTTGAATATTTTCTTAGTTTAAAAATCCACAATATTATTTATTGTTTTCAACCGGGGGCCCGTAATATCTAAGGTGCCTAAAAGCCAAATATCCGCCCTTGGAGTCCGGTCTAGACCACACTTATTTCTAAGTTATCTAAATGAATTGTAAGAATTTATGAACTGACAACATTCCCTTAGCTAGGAAATTGTTATTGTTAAATATTTACTTCTAAAATTAAATTTTGAGAATATAATTTATTTGTTTTATTTTACACATTATTTTTTTTATTTATAATAATAATTTATTTACTGTTATAATAATGTTGTTAGTTTTAAATGGTTTAATCATTAAACCTAATGTATTAAGAACTAGCGACTCACCTTCGCTCCGCTCGGGTTTGCCCCTAGTTACTTAAAAAATAAGAGGTGGGTGTAGAATGTTGAATAATACCAATATACAAAAAAAAAACATTAAAATCGGTCCAGCCGTTTCGGAGGAGTGCGACCACAAACACTGACACGAGATATTTATATATTAGATTAAAACATTAAAATAATAAATGATTATTATTTTAATTTATTATAATTACATAATTATTTTTAAAATTAAACCTTTTTTAAAAGAAAGATTAAAATAAAATTGAAGACCCTTAATATTATTTACTAAATTAAATTTATTAATAAATAATGCTGATAAGAAAATAAATTTTGAGAACCTAAAATATTAACATATTCTTCGCCCTTCACTGGCCTCGTTTCTAAACGCATTCATAAAGGAATAGTAGTTTATCTGTGTTATCAGTTCGCAAATTACATAAAATATTACTATAATAACTAGCGACTCACCCTCGCTCCGCTCGGGTTCGTCCCTGGGGTGGGGTCAGGGAGGACCACCCTTATCCTTATCACTTAGGGGTATGGAAAATAGATAGTAGCCGATTCTCAGACCTACTAAATACGCATATAAAATTTGGTAAAAATCGGTAAAGCCGTTTCGGAGGAGTACGGCAACTAACATTGTGACATGGAAATTTTATATATAAGATAATTATTACTATAATATTCTTATAACTAGCGAACGTTTTAAATGTTAGAATAGATTTCTCAGAGATGAGATATTTTCCCGCAGTAAAAAGTATCCTTATGTTGACCCGGATAACCAGCTATCATCATACCAAATTTCATTAAAATCTGTCCTGTGGTTTTCTAGTGATGCGTTCCCAGACAGACAAACGGACCGACAGACAGACAAAAATTCTAAAGACTAGATTCGACCTCTAGAAAATATTTAATGTACAGATTCGATTCAGTTAGAATTTTATTATATGTAGGTATACATTTATTTAGAAAGATTAAAGGTCATCACGCTATAACTTTTAAGATCGAAACGGTTATATATAAATGGGGGCAGCGCTAGCCCTCGCTTGCAACGCGCCTCTGCTTGCTTGCTTGTAGCGCGCTCGCTTGGGTAACCGAGCGATGCGGGTTCAAATCCCGGGTCTGACACCTCTGATATTTTCATGTGCGAATCATTCTCAACATGATTACCACTTGCCTTACGATGAAGGAAAACATCGCGAGGAAACCTGCATGTCTGAGAGAACCTAGCAAGTTTTCGATAGACGTGTGCAGTCCGCCAACCCGCACTTGCCTGGCGTGGTGGACTATGACCTGATCTCCCTCGTATTGGAGGGAGGCCCACTCCCAGCAGTGGGACGTTAAAACGGACTGAATATATACATAAATAGACTTCGCGAGCAGAGTCAAGGGAAAACTATTATATATTCATCTTCGTTCGTGATACTCTATGACGTTAATGTATTGATTAGATAATTGAAACTGTCGACAAAAGGGGTCTATCTTTAAAACAGTTAATATTAAAAATGTACCTACTACCTAATGTTTATTTATTTTATTTAAAACACTTTATTGCACATATTAAATACAATTAAAAAGTTGTGCAAAGGCGACTTTATCACTATAAAAGCCATCTCTTACAGGCATCCGGTAGAAAAGAATAAAAATATGAGTGAAAAGAACGAAATGATGCAAGTCACTTAAATGTTGTTTTTATCAACTATATTTATAACCAGAGATTACCCTCTATAGCGTCACAAACTCACAAACTTTACCTCTTTATAATATTAGTATAGATTAGCGACTCACCCTCGCTCCGCTCGGGCTCGTTTTAACGTTTGGTATAATAGATTTCTCCGAGATGAGATATTTCCGCAGTAAAAGAAATCTATATGTTGATTGTTGACCCAGATTACACCAGCTACCATCATACCAAATTTCATCAAAATCTGTCCAGTGGTTTTCTCGTGATGCGTTCCCAAACAGACAGACAAAAATTCTAAAAACAATAGATTCGGACTCTGTATCGATAATAATGTCTATTTCAATAAGATTTTTCAAAAAATATTCCCTCCCCTCACCCTCCGAATGTTGCCGCCCTGGGCACTAGCCCCGAGTGCCCCTAGTGTAAATCCAGCGCTGTGTGAGTTATTAATTATCATTTTTATATTGTGGGTTAAGCCACTTTGTCAGTGACTGTCTAGTCTAAACAAGTTATATAACTAAACTACTGCGAGTTCAGTTCAATTGCGTACAATGGGGATATTGATTAACGTTTTTATTCTGAGCTTTCTGGCTTCTACATTTTATGCGTAAGTTTTTGAACTATTTATAGTTTTTGCCTGCGACTCCTCTCTCTCGCGTGTTAGAATGTTAAAAATAGCCTGTGTCACTCCCACTCATCAATCGTATCGGTTTTGATGGCACCGGTTGGCGCCACTGGCGTGTGACCCTATTATAGAAAACAAGCGATTTAAAACGTTTTAAATAAAATGTTGCCGTTTTATTCCCAAATAAATCGTTTAAACGGTTGAAAATTCGTCTACACAAATAAAAGAAGTGCGTTTTACACTTCATCGTGGGGGTTTTTGGTCACCTGACGACATGTTTCGTTTTAATTAGTTTATAGAAAATCAATAGAAAGTACCTATTTACATTACTTACTAGACGATATATAAAAGAAGTATGAGGGTTGTGTGTTGACGACGCGTTTGGCTCAGTTTGTAGCGACCCTACTTGCTGTGCCAGCGGTCGCGGGTTCGAGACCCGCTGGGGGCATTCATTTATGTAATGAGTACGAATGTTTGTACTCCAGTTTATATTTATATATGTATGTATTTAAAGTTATATATGCGTAGTATATCAACTATCTGGTATCCATAACACAAGCCTCGTAGCTTACCATGGAACTAGATGGTGCTGTGTGTTAATGTCCCAACATATTTATTTATTTTATTTATTACACGAAAACTTAACTATGTAGGCCTTACATCTATATTCCTATCGCTGTTGTTGACAAAGTATTTGTTAGTGTGACAGGGTCATAAATTCAATATAACAACTCAATTGTTAGCACAGTACTACTTTATCCGCATGTTTTTTAAATAATCTACACTTCTACTTTTGTATGTTTGTAACAAATAAACTCAAAAACTACTTGACCGATTTAGATGAAATTTGGTAAGAAAATAGTATAAAACACTAGGAAGGAACAAAAGATATTTTTAGTCCGGAATTCATCCCTTAAGGGGGTGAAAATAAGGATGACAGTTTTTATGAAGAATCAACCTACCTACCAGCGGGACTCGAACCCGCGACAGTTACAGCAAGGAGGATCACTACAAACTGAGCCAAACGTGTCGTCATTATGTCAATATGTCTTTAGGTCTCCCTTACATCCTACATATGATACGATAGTGGTAGGCCTGGGGTCAGCAGGTGCCACAGCAGCCTCTACTCTGGCCAAAGCCGGGAGGAGGGTCCTGGCTTTGGAGGCCCAAGACAGAATTGGGGGTAGAGTGAAGACTGTTCCATTCGGTGATGGTGTGGTGGAAGAAGGCGCGGAATGGTAACTATTCATCTAAGTTTTTAACACTTCGTTTATTACCATATTAAGCTCTATCCATAAGTTTTATATTTCTTCTTTTATTTTATTATATTAGTTTGACGTTGATGTCTGTCTGTCTGTTTGTGTGTCTGTCTGTGGTATCGTAGGTCTCAAACGGATGGACCGATTTCTATGCGGTTTTTTTCATTTGAAAGCCATTTTCCTTGCGGTGGTTCTTAGCTATGTTTGGTTAATATCGGTCCAGCAGTGTAAGAGTAGCAGCTCTTTTCCAAAATGATGTAAGGCATTTTGGCGTATGATTACTCGATTAAGTGCTTCACGCGTGCCAGTGTAATCGTTAAATGACAATTAATTGGCGTAGAGAGTTTTTTAAATTTTTAATTTATAACTATGCACAAGTTATACAGTAATTTATAATACCCAATGTAAAAAAAAAGTAATGCAATAGAGTAGTCAATTTTTTAGTTAAATGCTTAAATTATCATTGTCATATCTATACCACAAACAAATCTAATAATTCTAATGAAAATTTCGCGATATTGATTATGACCAAAATAATAGCAGACGATTTATTATATTCAATCAAACATCACTATGTACATATTATTATAAAAGAAAGTTCTCGCCGCGTCTGTCTGTCTGAACACGATAAACTCAACAACTACCGAACGGATTTTCATACGATTTCCACTAATATATATAGTGATTCATGAGGAAGGTTCAGGTGTATGATTCATTAAGGTTATGAGTAAATTGGCTTAAATATAATTGTTGAAGTTGTCAGAAACAATCTCGCCGACACATACACCTATAGAGTTACATGAAAACAATGTATTACAGAATTGTTGGTATCTAGGGACGCACCCTTTTTTTTTAACGTTGGGAAATGCATTTACGCACGAGGCGTGGGACTCGAGCGAAGCCAGTGTAAGTCGTTAGTGTATAATAAATGGTATTTTCAGGATCCATGGAACAGGAAACAGCTGTGTCTATGATAGCGCAGTTAAAAATAACATAACAGTATTTCCTCAAGACCCAAATTCCCTCGTGTATAATTCAGACGGCACACCCGGGAATACAAGTTTAATAAATGAGCTACTTGAACAAAGCATGACAATTGCAGATAACCCCTCTGAAAAACCAGAAGCTCTCGGTAAATTTATATCTAGAAGGTAAGTAGGTATTAGCATTCATGATTCGACGTTTTAAGGCTTAGACAGATTTCTCAGAGATGAGATATTTTCTCGCAGCAAAAAGTATCATATATGTTGTCTCGGACAACTCGCTATCCTCATACCAAATTTCATCAATATCTGTCCAGTGGTTTTCTCGTGATGCGGTAACAGACAGACAGACAAAAATTCTAAAAACTATAGATTCAGCCTCCGTATCGATAATAATGACTATTTCAATGAGATTTTCCAAAAAATATTCAATGTAGGTACAGATTCAGGAATATACTAACATTATAAAGAGACAGAGTATGTTTGTTTGTTTGTTTGTTTGAATGCGCTAATCACAGGAACGACTAATCTGATATAAAAAAATCTTTTTGCTAATGCAAATCTAATGGCAGCCCATTTATTGAGGAAGGCTATAGGCTATTATTTAATATGTATATATTCTATCTATCGTTATAACGTACGTAGGGACGAATCCTTAAAACTAAAGACATTTTATTTCATTATTTTAGCATGTTAGATTATTTAAAGGAGAAATATCCAAACTTATTAGAAAATAAGGAGTTCGTAAGTGAATTTTTCGACTTACTAAATATATTTGTGAGTAACGACGTGGCGTCCAACGACTGGAACGATGTAAGTGCTCAGTCGCACTACAGGGGTGTGGGGGGTAACTTGTACACGACGTGGCATCGACATGGATATAAAACCTTCTTTGATATTGTACTGGTGAGTTTTAAAACTGTTTTTAACCGACTTTCAAAAAGGAGGAGGTTCTCAATTCATCAGAATCTCTTTTTTTATGTATGTTCACCGATTACTCGTAGACGCCTGAACCGATTTGGATATTTTTTTTTGTTTTTAAGGGTATATTCCCAGTTGGTCCTTTATAATATTTTTTTGAATAAATTGTTTAATCGAATACGTTATTAAAAAACTTTCTTCTTGCAAATTACGTGCTTATTACGTCTACACTATTATGTGTTCAACTCTTTTTAACGTCCCACTGCTGGGCACGGGCCTCCCTTCAATACGAGGGGGATCAGGCCATAGTCCACCACGCTGGCTAAGTGCGGGTTGGCGGACTTCACATGTCTTTCGAATACTTGCTAGCTTCTCTCAGACATGCAGGTTTCCTCACGATGTTTTCCTTGTTATGGAAATATGTATTGTTCATAAAAAAGTATGTTTACTATTCGTTAAAGGTATGTTTATCTTTTGTAATCACATAGGTAAAGAAATGTATGGAAATGTAATAAATATGTTGTAACTTTAAGTCTCAATAACTTTTTACTCCTACGTTTCCTCAAAATATTTTATATATATTTGGACTCTCTATCACCTCCCCTATCCAAAAATACCACCCACTCCTCCAGGAGCCGCGTCCCATAAACTAAACTGCAGCCCGAATTTGCACACGAAGGGTTCCGTAGCACTGTATATGTAGATACGTTTTATTAATATGAATTTACTCTATGTATGTTATATATTATAGTATATTCACTTCGATGATTTATTACTAACGTTAAAAAAATGTTTCTTGTATCATTATTTTTATTTACTTTTATTATTTGTTGTTATAGCGGCAATAGAAATACGTACTCTTTGAAAATTTCAACTCTACCTACTACGGTTTATGAGATACAGCCCTCTGACGGACGGACGGGCAGCGAAGGCTTAGTAATAGGTTCCGTTGACACCCTTTAGGTACGGAACCCGAAAAATGAGTAAGTATTTTTAATTTTTGTTTTTTATTATTTACAGAACACTTACAACAACGGCCCAGGATGGCCTACATTAGATATAAAACTCAATAAGGAAGTCACTCTAATAAAATGGCCGAAAAACTCCACCGGAAATGTCGAAGTGCTGTGCAAAGATGGCGACGTGTTTAAAGCTAATAATGTTATTGTTACCGTCTCACTTGGTGTTCTGAAAGAGAGGTAAGATTACCATTCATACACTCGGACACTCCAAGACTGCGACACTCACACACTCTGACACTCCAAGCCCCAGGAGATCTCTTACCATTTACTTCAACCCTCTGTGTTCTATTATTTAAGTAGGTACGAATTCAGAGGTCGAGTGCCTTATTTCTAATACCATATTGATGCAGTTTCCTGATCAGCGTCTCATAATGCACACAATCAAAGGTCTTGGATTTGTCACAGAATATCCCAAGTGCGTCCTGTGACCTTTTCCAAGCCTTACAAATATTTTTTACTAGCTCAACACTAGCAAATGGGCTTTCGTAAATCCAAACTGTTTCTTATGAAGTAGATTGTGTGCATTGAAATAGTACAGTCAAATAAGGTTAAAAATCTAAATGTTGGCACTCAACTTTGCATTTTTGATATAATTTAGTTTTAATGATACAAAAACAATGTGTAAAGGTTTTCGTGTACGCAACCCCCGGCAAGGGTTCAAAAAATTGCCAAAAGTGTTTTTTCGCAATTCCCCCTAAAAACGATAAAAATGAGAACTAAAAGTTTTACAGAAAAGTTTTCTTTCAACTCCGGGCTGTTACTGAGGCTTACTAAACAGAAAGAGTCAATAATTAAACTTGACCCGACCCGGGGTTCGAACCAGGACCGCCGGATGTGCAGTCGTACTAGCTAGCCACTACTCATATGTTCTTTGATTTTGGCCAACACAACCGCGCAAATGGAGGCAAATTCAAATCTTACATGAATTATGGGAAATTCATCATATGTGATATATTATTTATTGAATTTCAGATATTCCACTCTAATTTCCCCTCTAATACCACAGAGTAAGATAACAGCCATAGAAAAAATCCCTTTCGGGCTTATCGGCAAAATTATATTGTCTTTTCCGAAAAGATGGATACTTAATGATAATTACATTTTATTTTATTTGCCTGGAGATAAAAGCAAAATAAACGATACATGGCTCACGAAAATACGAAATATTTCTACACCAGGCGGATCTTCCAATACTATTACTCTGTGGACGTCAGGGGATGTTACTAAAATGGTAAGTGTATAAAGAAAAGGGAAGCCCACCCTCAGCAGTGTACAAATACTCATTTATTGGAAAAGCTGAAATAAACATTTTAAAATATCTAATGTACCTATACTAATATTATAAAGAAAGTATTTTATTGTTTGTACTGAATAGGCTCCGAAGCTACTGAACCAATTAAGATGAAATTTGGTATGAAGATAGTTAGACACCCTGGAAAGGACATTGGATACTTTTTATCCCGGAAATCATCTCTTAAGGGGGTGAAAATAGGGATTAAAGTTTGTATGGGGAGCAACCTAGGGACGAACTCGAGCGGAGCGAGGGTCAATCGCTAGTTTGTTTATAATATTCTAGTATTTATAAAATAATCGTCTTTTAATATGCGTTAAAAATGATTTTTATTTGAAATTGTAGGTAGAAACGTTACCAGAAGACGTCGTGAAGAGGAAAGTGATGGGACTCTTGCGACAGTTTCTTGGCAAAGACATGACCGTGCCAGAGCCTACTGGTATAATAATGTAAGTTATAAATCAATAATGTATCTTTAAATATATATATTTTAATGTATCTTTAAAGACATTATAAGAAAATATAAGGATATAATCCAAGGAAATTATTAAATAGACCAAAAAAACAGTAAAATAAAAATAAATGTAGAATCATTAAATTTTTTAGGTCCTAGAAGAGCTTTAAATTCATTGTGTAATTTATTTACAATAAAATTTCAGAAAAATAAAGTGGTTGAAGAGTTCCACTTTCCACTTCCTGGCTGCATCATCAGATCAGCCTGATGGTGTCATTAATTGTATATATTGTATTCAGCACTTTTTAACGTACCACTGCTGGGCGTGGGCCTCTCTTCAATACGAGGGGGATCAGGTCATAGTCCACTACACTGTGCACATATCTTTACGAAAACTTGCTAGGTTCTCTCAGACATGCAGATTTCCTCACGATATTTTCCTTCATCGTAAAACAAGTAGTGACAATGTTGGAAATGATTCGCACATGAGAATATCAGAGCGAGACCCGGGATTTCAACCCGCTTCGCTTCGCTTCCCCAAGCGAGCGCGTTACCTCTGGGCTACCAATGTATTAAATATATATATATATATATATATATATATATATATATATATATATATATATATATATATATATATATATATATATATATATATATATACAAGTTTTACCTTCATTTTAAACATATTTTTAAATATTTACAGATCAAAATGGTTCTCAAATCCCTTTACACGCGGTACCTACACTTATGACAATTTGTCGGTGCACGAGTATCCGAACGCGCGGGCGACTCTCGGGGAACCCCTCGTCGACGAGGCGGGGGTTCCCAAGGTGTTATTCGCAGGGGAAGCCACGGAATTGACTCACTTCGCTACCGTCCATGGCGCGAGCGAGACCGGTTATAGAGAAGCTATGAGGTTGTTGAATTTAAATAAGCAATAGAAAGAAATTTTTCTATACATATAATAAAACTGTAGCGGTCGAATGTCTGGACATAGAAAAAAAATGTTAAAAACCTAGTCAGGGGGATGTAAGAAGAGAAATAAAACAAATCCAGTTTTTTTTTCAATTTTTTTGTTTCTCTGTCTGTCTGTTTGTACGAGCTAATCTCCGAAATTGTTAGACCGATTTAATTGAAATTTTGCATGGTAATAACTTATATCCCCGGTCAACATTTTAGATACTTTTTATCCCGAAAAATTAAAGAGGTCTCGTGGGATAGTTAAAAAACTATAGTAACTAATACAGCTTAGTACACAAAAATTACTGATTGGATTTTAATGAAACTTTACAATAATATAGTTCATACATCAGAATAACAGATAGGCTTCTTTTTATCACGAAAAAACGTGCGGTTCTCGTGGGATAGATTTGTTTTTGTTTTTGTGAGCTTGAAATAAATTTGTTTTTGAAGGATTTTTTTTGTTTTATTTCAATTATCTTGTTAATTTAATGGCTTCAAAGCATGCCAATAGAGCACAGATTACTTCAGCAATGTCACGTGGCATGGAGAGGACTCGTAGATTGGTCGGTAAAATAAGATTGTGTTGTAATGTGTGTGACATCGTAGCTCCAGAACGGATGAACCGATTTTGATTTCGTTTTTTTTGTTTGAAAGATGAATAAGTCGGGAGTGTACTTAGCTATGTTTGATGAAAGTCGGTCCAAGATGCTCGGTTTTTTTTTATGAATTTAATTAATAATAATAAAATTTCAAAAAATTCTAGAGGTCTACTAAACTTATATTTATGTATTACAAAACACTAGGTTAATTTTGATAGCGCACATATTTGTAATATTTTTTGCAATCTCAAATAAAATTGTAAGCCTCTTACTTTGCGTGCCTACTTTTAATTTCGTTTTGTTGAATAATTTTGTGTATATATAAAAATACTAGCGACTCACTCTCACTTCTCTCGGGTTCGTGAGTTTTATATGCCTTATTTGAGAAATGATTGATTCCCCATACAAACTTCCACCCCCATTTCACACTCTTAAGGGATGATTTCCGGGATAAAAACTATCCTATGTCCTTCCCAGGGTCTCAAACTATCTCCATACCAAATTTTATCAAAATCGATTCAGCGGTTTAAACGTGAAAAAGTAACAAACAAACAGGCACGGTTACTTCCGCATTTGTAATATTAGTATGGATTATTTCATAATTTAGAGTTAATTTATTTATGAAGTCGATTTAATTTTTTTTTATTATTTAAAAAAAAGTATCTTAGTAACTTACTGGAATAAGATACTTTATCCATCGAGATTATATCCAAAAGCAAATAAAATAAACACTCATTTTACAACATTTATATGTATGGAATAAATAAAAAAAAAAGAAAACACCAAAATATATAAATCTGTATTTTAATTAAAATATTGAACAGTTCATTCCACGTCAAATAAAAACTAACGATTTATTTTATAACATCCCACATTTTAAAATCGATTAATTTGACGCAGAATGAACCATTTAAACTAAATATTACACATTATACAACTAAAAACATGAAAAAATAATAATTTTTATTTTAAATTTGCATCGAACTCCATACCCATAATAAACTAAATCTTATCGTCGGTACGAAGGCAAAAACCACAAAGTTAAATTGGGACAAAAATTAACTTACACCATTTTGCTTTTGGTACATAGAAAAAATATATATATATATAAAAAATCGAATCAATATAAAACATTTTCAAGCATTTTCTTAGTATTTATATTAAATAATAAGACGATAAAAATAAGATATACATAATTTGTCATAACTCAACCAGAACAAAAAAGTACTAGATACACAATCAGCCACAAAAAATGTCCTCACCGAACGAGCGCTCATATGAACATTTGAGCGCGCTTTTAATTTTTTGTTTTTGTGAAAACAAATTTAAGCATTGCATTTAAGGTTCAATTTACATTGTTGTATATTTATTTCAACTAGAACAATTACCTAAACACAATCGGTGACAGATTTAAGAGAACTTTTGCATGGGATTGTGTATCTAGTAGTTTTTTTAGATAAAAAAAAAACTAGTTACGAAGATTTCAGACAAAAGTGAAAACTTAAAACCGATCTTAAAGTGAAAACTTTAGAACTGATCTCAAATTAAAATTGTTTACATTTATCTGGTTTCTACATCTATCGGTACTCTGAGTGTTAGCGTTAACACGTCACGTGACCATGTCGATGACGACTTGCATGAATTTACTCCCCATACAAACAAACCTGCCTATACAAGTTTTCACTTCAAAAATATAATGGACTTAGTGATTTCTACCTTTGCACTTACAATATATAACTATTATATAATAATAGATACATTCACACATGGACCGACGTGTTATATATATTTTACTTGAATGGACCATTATGTGGTCCATTTAAAAAAAATACAATTTTGTGCATTTAATAGAATAATTTTAATGAAGCTCATTTAAATTAAATCTGAATAAGAAAGAAAATCCTATCACAATCTGTTCAACCGATTTTTAGGATATTTACATTTTTTTGTATATAGATTATGTATAGATGTTGTAAATGACTCATTAATAATAGGGAATATGCGTGTTTTAAACAAAGGTTAATTTTTTTTTTTTTAAATAATCTTTATTGCTTTTGAATTAAGCTTGCATCAAATTTATTTTAATGTAATTTCTTTTTGATTAAGAAAATAATTATTAAAAATTGTAAATATAGATGGGAAATTCAAAGTAGTATAAGCGCACACCATTGGTCAGACCCAGTGTGACGTCAGGGTATATCATAACATAGCCAGTGATGCCAATTTAGCTGTTTTATCGCTACAAATCATTTTTAGCAACGAGATCGTTAAATTGGCAACACTAATTATTATTATAGACTGTGACGTCACGCAAAGCGTGCGAAATGGCGGGCGATTAAAGTATCCGTCTCGGTATGATATTTAAAAAAATATTAAGTTTTACTTTCTTGGAGCTGGATATTTTTTTTACATTTATATAACGACGTAAGCTATTGTATAAAAAATAATTTAAAAAAATCACGCATATTCCCTATTATTACAACAAAAACTGTTTAAAAATGTCAATAATATTTTTTTAAATTAGATTTAATCGGTCCAAAACTAACTTGACCATTGACTGTAAGAAATTGTATGGACCATACGAATTCATCCAACCAAATTCATTACTTCATACAATTTTCCTTTCATCTTCACCTATTTGCGCATCCAATTCATCCATTAGCTTTTTATCATCCATTTCTGAATCACTAATATCTTCTAAATCGTCCATATTGAATTTGTCTTCAACATCAGCTTCTCCGTTCACATAAGTTTTATCATTCTGAGCACCCTTTTCGTTATCTGTGTCCGGTGTTACTTCTTGTGTTTTATCATCTTTGCTTTCTGGCGTATTTGTGATGTCATTAGCGTCCTTTCTGTCATTAATTTCTGTCATCGTGACATCTTCAACTTCATTTTTATCCATGCAGTCTGTCATTGTGACATTTTCCACGTCATTTTTATTATCTGTGCTATCTTTATTATCTGTACTTTCTTCATCGTCGTCCATTTTTACACTTTGTGATTGTAACGTATCGTCACTTTTATTATCTATACTGATTTCATTATTTTCTTGTAATTCTACTTTAGTATCATTCGATTGATCAATATTGGTAACTTCTTTATCAACATTTAAATCATCACTTTGTTCGTTGTCATTATTTTTAACATTGGATTCATAATCTAAAATCATTTCTCTTGATTCAGTCTCATTGAAGATATCTAGACTATACTTTTCATTAGTATCATCATTTTGTACACTATTATCATCATTATTTTTGGAACTTTCATTATTTTCTATTGAGTCTTCAATCTTATCATTAATATGTCCACTCTCATTACTTTCTACTGTTTTGTTAATTTCGCTTTCTTCATTATTTATATGGTTAATTTCACTTTTTTTATTTTCATCATTTTCTTTATTAATATAGTCATCTTTTACAGGGTTTTCTATTGATACATTATTTTCACTTTCACTACAAACTGTATCGTCTTTACTTCTTGCGTTGTCATTATTTTCAATCATTTCATTACCTACATGTTCATCATTAACGCTGTCATTATTCTCTTTTGATTCATTAACGTTAACTTCACCATTATTTTTGTCATTATTTTGTGTACCACCAAACAACATGTCAAAATCATCATTAGTGACTGTAGGAGGTTTATCGTCACCAAATAATGAATCATTATCCCCGCTCTTATCCTTCGTAACATCGATAGTATCGTCCAATCTATCGATTAAGCTATCGATTCCGCGACACATATCAGAATCGAAGTCACTAGCATTCAAAATCGAGTCAAACGCTTTCTCAGCTTTGACTTTACGTCGTTTTTTCGGGACTTTCCCTAATAATTTAGGTGAGAAGATACTTTTTAGCGCGATCGACGTCAGCGAGTCTACTTTTTTAAGAGTATTCTGATCTTCTACATCTACATCGGAAGCAGTATCTTCGGAATCCCAATGAATATATTTGTCTGCGTCAAATGCTTCTTTTATTTCGTCATTTATATCGACCATGTAACTGGGTTCCGATTTTATTCTTACACGAGATATGTATGGATATATACAATCACCATCCAAACCGTAGTCCTGAAAAAAAAAACAATTATAAATAAATATAACTTAAATACATGTCTGTTTGTCCGTCTACCTGTTTTCCAGTTCAAAATATGTCAATACTTTTTTTCGGGCAATTTGCTTTGATGACAATGCAATGTATGTGTCACTGAACTCCTTGTAAATTACGAGATCGATTTTGATGAAATTTTTTGTGTGCTTGAGTGGTTTTTTAATGGTTTAGTTTCACAACTGGACCCGGTAGGTGGTGCTGCAGTCGGGTTTTAGGATTTTTGTAAAGAACATATTCGGGCAGGGCAATATCTATCGAGTCCGCTAGTAGATTATATAATACTAGCGACTAACCCTCGCTTCGCTAGGATTCGTCTCTAGGTACATTTGAATGTTTTTGAGCTAAATCTTAATATTTTTCTAAAATAAAAATAGCCTAAGTCATTCCTTATGACATCAGCTATCTGCCAGCGAAACTCCCGTCAAAATCAGTCCAGCCGATTCGGAGATTAGCCATAACAAACAGACAAAAACGTGAAAATATGTATTTTTCATATAAGTACTATATATAATTTCATATGCATTCAGTAAAAAGCTATTATTTTGAAATTACACACAGAATTACACACTGAAGTGTCTGTGTGTATTTTATTTATATAACAATGATGATGATCAATGATCAGTTAGGGCCAATCCACACTATAGTGGCAAACAGTCAGTTTTCGGTTCTATATCGTTCAAGTATCAGTATTTTTATACAAGAAACGTTGCTGGAGTGAAAAATACTTTACCAAACCGGTATCGGACCGTGAACGAACCGTTATCGGCATTATAGTGTGTATCGGACCTTAGGATTCCGAGACCAAAAAAATTCGGGACCCGCTGATAGTCTATTTATTGAAGAAAGTTATCAATTCTAATCGATTCTTATATATTATAGAAAGAGGAAAAAATTGCTTCTTTTTGTGTGTTTGTTTGTATTGAATAGGCTCCGAAACTACAGAACCAATTTAAATGAAATTTGGTAAGAAGATAGCTTGAGACCCTGGGAAGGACATAGGATAGTTTTCGTCCCGGAAATCATCCCTTAATGGGATGAAAGTTTGTATGTGGAAGCAACCTAGGAGGCTATATAATAGCTGGGTAAGAAAATAGAAATACTCACATAAGGCACTTTTGAGACATCGTAGTGACCGTTTACAGAACTTTCTAGGATCGGATCGCATCTGGATATTCTTATCTGCATGGGTTTCACTTTCCTCAACAGCGCCGGACTTATGGCTGTCGCTAAAATAGAAACCAAACTATTAGCAAAAACAATTAATATGGTCTAAAAATATATTAAAATTCGTTATTTACCCGACAGTGGCAGGAGGCGGGTTATGTTTTCGAGTGTTATTGTATGTATGTACGTTACACGTGTACCGACTAGACCGCCATACTTTATTCATATTACTATTCTTAAAAAAGGGGTTTATTATTATTATTAATGAAAAATATCATTTTCATTAAATTTGATTTTGTAATTTTGTGGGTAGGCTGTCTGTAACAGCTATATGCCTTAGACACGTCTAAAATTTTAGTCTCTCCCGCCATGTGCGCTGTAAAGCATTCGAAACCTTGGTTCCCGACCAAAAATCTAAATAAATCCGCGAAAACATCCAAAAAGATAGTTTTATTTAAAATAAGTGAGTATGTTTAAAATCTGCATGTCTGAGAGAACCTAGTCTGAGAGTCCACACTTGGCCAGCGTGATGGACTATGGCACATTACGGAGGCCCACGCTCAGCAGCAGAACGTTAAAGTGTTATTTTATGAATTAAGTACCTTTTTTCTTCTGACCGCAATAATTCTTATGCGTTGTTATTGCTTTATTAGATGGAAAATTCCGACCGCATAAATCGCAATTCACTGAAACAAAATGAATAGAGTCGTTATTATCATTACTATTTTTATTCAACAAAAACAAATCTATCCCACGGGAACCGTACATTTTTTCGGGATAAAAAGTAACCTACATGCTATTCCAGACTATAATCTATCTCTGTGCCAAATTTCATCCAAATCTGTTCAGCTGTTCTGGCGTGATTGAGTAACAAACACCCAAACATCCTCACAAACTTACACATTTATAATATTAGTATGGATTTTATTTAAAATATAAATATATATATATATATATATATATATATATATATATATATATATATATATATATATATATATATATATATATATATATCAAATATTTGGGTAAATCCATTGATCAAAAAAATACTAGATACACAATCAGCGACAAAAAATGTCCTCATCGAATGAGCGCTCATTTGAACATTAAAGCGTGCTTTTAATATTTTTTTGTGAAAACAACTTTAAGCATTGCACTTAAGGTTCAATTTACATTGTTGTATATTTATTTCAACTAGAACAATTACCCAAACACAATCGGTGACAGTTTTAAGAGAACTTCTGCATGGGATTGTGTATCTAGTACTTTTTTGATCGATGAGTAAATCTAACAAAGTATCACTCACCTCCTTTTGTGACACATGTATGTATATCAAGTAGATGTTTACTCGAGAATGTCTTTTTACAATTGACACATTCAACATCTCTACTCCGTTTGCTTGGTTTTCGGTCTGGAGGTCTGAAATAAACATACATATAATATATTATTATAATAAATATTTTTGTCTTCCAGTCCTCTTTAACTTCCCACTGCTGAGCGTGGGCCTCCAGTTAATATGATGGGGGATCAGGCCATAGTCCACCACGCTGGCCGAGGGCGGACGGACTGAGCATGTCTGCCGACAACTTGCTACCTTCTCTCAGACATGCAGGTTCCCTCACGATGTTCCCCTTCACCGTAAGACGTAGTCAATATGTTAGAAACGATTCGCAGATGATAATATCAGAGAGAGTCGCGGGATTTGAACCCGCCTTACTCAGTTTTCTGAACAAGCATTACCACTGAGCTACCACTGACAAACAAACACTAAACTACTCAATAAATAAATAAATAATAAATATGTTGGTACATTAACACACAGAACCATCTAGTTTCATGGTAAGCTACGAGGCCTGTGTTATAGATACCAGATAGTTAGTTGACACATATATAACTTTAAATACATACAAATTATAAATATAAAACACCCACGACTGGAGTATAAACATTCGTGCTCATCACACAAATGAATACCCCCAGCGGGACTCGAACCCGCGACCGTTGGCACAGCAAGTACGTTGTCACTGCAAACTGAGCCAAACGTTTCTATAATAAACTAATAAAACAATACTCACTTGTTTTTTGCATGAACTCTCATATGTATGTTGTAAGAGTGATGGCTCTTATATTGGATCTTGCATATTTTACATTTAAATTCGGCATTTCCTTGGTTTTTGTTCACTCGGGGTGGAGATTTCACAACTATCCTGAAAACAATAAGAAAAAATCGGTGGTAGCACATGGACAGACAGACAGACAGACAAGAGAGTGATCTCAAAGGGGTTCCTTTTTTACCTTTAGAAGTATGGAACCCTAAAAATCAAGCGCAAGTCGTATTCACACACGAAAGGTTCCGTACAGCTGTACTTATACGTTTTATTAATATGACTTTTATTCTATGTATGTAGTTTATTAACTTCGATGATCGATTGTGAATGTTAAAAAAATATTTGTTTTTTTATTTATTTTTATTATTTGTATTATAGCGGCAATAGATATGCATAATCTGTGAAAATTTCACCTCCCTACCTATTACGGTTCATGTGATACAGCCCTCTGACATACGGACGGACAGCGGAGGTTAGTAATTGGGTTCTGTTGGCACCCTTCGAGTACAGAACCCTAAAAATGTGTGCGTGTAACTTTAACGCGCGATTAAAATAAAACTTCTTTGGCGGTGTGGCAGATACAGCAATTACATTGAAACAAATCTATATATAAATTCCATAATTTTTAATAATAAATATTAATAAATATTTATAAAAATATAAATATATTTTTTTAATTATCTTACTAATATTATAAATGTGAAAGTTTAGAGGTTTGGATGGATGTTTGTTACTCAATCACGCCAGAACGGCTGAACGGATCTGGATGAAATTTGGCACAGAGATAGATTATAGTCTGGAATAGCACATATATTACTTTTAATCCCGGAAAAATGTACGGTTCCCGTGGGATAGATTAATTTCTGTTTTTCAAGAAGCAAACCCTAGCGCAGCGAAGAAGAGAAAAAAACACTCACTGGACTTTTTTAGTCGACTCCTTCTTCAATGACTCCCTCTCTTTCGAACCTCTCAATCTTGGCGTCAAGACGGTACTCTCATCAGCCTGCAAGGAGTAAACATATTGGTTAATAATACATCTAATTAGGATGGAAAAATGTTGAAAGTACTAGATTAAATAAAAAAGTTATCAATATATAAATATCGAGGTGATTCTCATTATAATATGATTATCATTATAATATAAACAATGTCTATGCCAAAACAACATCTGCCTACCAGATCCTATAGTATATTCATTATAATAATATTAAAAAAAATAATAATCAAATACTTGACCAACTATATTATATTAAGGAACTCATCAAAACAACACAAAAGTTTTTCTAGTGCCCATAGAAGAGTTTCACTATCAAACCAGATACTAATAATACTAAAAAAAATACCTCATTTTTTTTTAATATAGACTTGGGCAGTGGCATCGCTGTCCTTTTGGATCTCTGGAAAAAAAAACTTTTTTTAAACTCAGAGACTAAAGTGACACATGCAAATGTCAAATTTACAAATAATGTTGCCAGCTCTCACATGCAGTGTTGTACCTACTATACCGATTTGTTGAATCGTAACTTTTTATCTTTATTAGACCATTCTCTTCAACATTTTATATTCCAAAGTGTATCATTAAAATTCACATTATTAATTTTAAATAATTAAATATCATGTTTATTAATTTTAAATCATTAAACATCATTAAAATTCACATTTAAATTTACATTATTAATTTTGCATTATTACATTTTAAATAAGTACCTACACATTATTTCAGGATAACTTATTATAAAAAAACAATACTTGATTTTATTAACGTTAACTTTCAATAGTGGCACATCACTATTTATGAATTGCAAAAAAACTAGCAACCCACGTAATGTCGGTTATGTCTCCAAAATTAAAAAACAGTCTATAGTATATTATTAACTAGCGACTAACCCTTGTTTCACTCGGATGAATTATTAAGTGCCTTACAAATGTTGAGAAATGCATTAATGCATACCACCTGCATACAAATATAGGTGGTTATGTGTTTGTTTGTTTGAACTAGCTACTACTCAAGGGAGTGGAGGAGTAATCATAAATGTCAACAAATCGGGCAGACTTCCATACATTATTGTAAAACTAAGTGCTTTTAGCTCAGAAACTTTAGTCAAATACTCATTGTGTAGAAGGTATATGAAACAGACAAATATGTATTGTAATCAAATTTAACGCGGGTAAAACCGCGGGGCACAGCTTGTTATTATATATATCATTACTAGCCAATCCCCCTCGCTTCGACAAAAACATATCTATCCCACGGGAACCATACACTTTTCCGGGATGATATTTATAGCCTTTCTCAATAAACGGGCTATCTAATGCAAAAAGAATGTTGCAAATGGGATTACTAGTTTCTGAGATTAGCCCATACAAACAAACAAACTCTGCCTCTTTATAATATTATATTATAGATTGTTTGGTTTCATGTTTAGTGGACCCAATAATTACCTGTAAGTTGCCCAGGGATACATCATCATCATGACTCCTCTTGGTCCCTCGTAATCTTGGAGGACTGGGCTGTTTGCTACGGAGAGATCTCGGTTGAATCCTATCCTTCCCCCTCGTCTCTTTTCTTGCTGGTAATGTTACCTGTAATTGAAATAAAAAAAAAATAAGCATTTCATATGAATAAAAAATATCATATATTTTTGTTACCAGATAAAGTAGATTTCAGGACAAACTGGCTGGGCTAAACCGGTTCATCTAAATTGTATCAGTTTAGCGCAAGACATCTAGTTTGACCTAAATACTTTAGTCTGAACTAGTTTGGCCTAGGCCAAACTGATTGAAATAACATAGCACTTATGATATTGGGGGTTCTGGGTTTGAAATATTGAAAAATACCTAACGAGAACGAGCCAGGCTACGCTTCGCTCCCGCCTTAGCCTTCTTAACCTACGTTTTCTGAATCGGACCAGTGACATAATAATACCACCCACTCCTCCGATGGCCACCGTCCATATACTAAAGAGCCGAATAATAAACTCAAAATCACTTCGGCATATTTAGTATCAGTATTTAATATCTTGTCAGGGCTAAACTATCCTGACACACTTAAGATGAACCAGTTTGACCCATAACTTATTCCATATCATTTATTAAGTTTAAACTTCAAAAACAAGATGTTACTTTACTCACATTTAAGTTTTGTTAACAAAAAGAAATCTGTTCTGTGGGAACAGTACATTTTTCCGGGATAAAAATAGCCCTTGTGTTATTCTGATGCATAAGCTGTATTATTGTAAAGTATCATTAAAATCTATTCAGTAGTTTTTGCGTGAAAGATCAACAAACATCCATATATTTATACATCCAGCATCCAGACACCCATACATCCTCACAAACTTTCGCATTTATAATATTAGTAGGATATATATTATATAGGTTATATTAATAAAAATTACAATTCTTGATAAAATACAGCTGATAATTTAAAGCAGTGCAAATATTTACTTAAAAAAAAAAACAATTTCGCAACAGCCTCTTATTAAAAAAAACAGAACAAAACAAAAAAAAGAAAATAGCAAAAGCATTCATTTTGGGCCCAAAAGTGCTGGCTACCAAAAAAATAAATGTACAACACATTTGTAATATGAAGCTTTGAGCGTTGATCATTGAGCAAAGATTTTAACTATGGCCCCAAACCTCTAAAACCATTCCTTCAGCTTTTATTTGCTGTTTTATTTTTCACTTTCATTTTTGGGCCCATGCCCATGAAACATGAATATTCTTTTTTACCTATTTATGACAAGTGACTCACCCCCGCTTCGCTCGGGTACGTCCCTAGCTTGCTTCCCCATACAAACTTTCATTCCCATTTTCACCCCCTGAGGGATGATTTCCGGGAAAAAAACTATTTCACTCACTCATTCACTTTTCATATCATAAGTTCAAAAAAAATGTTATTTTAGTAAAAAAAGATTTTTTTCTACATAGGTATGATGAGTTGTTGTGGGTTATATTATTACGTGTTTTCCCGTGGGAATGAGATGATCTCCCGCGTTAAAAAGTATCCCTCCAACTATCTCCACACAAAAAATCACCCCAATCCATCACTGTGTTTCGACATGAAACAAGGACAAACAAACAAGCAAACAAAGTCAAACTGTATATTGTAGAAAGAGAATGTGTCAAATTTACAAATGCATTCAATTAGTTTGTAATAATTTAAGGTAAGTAAAAGAAAAATGTGATTTTTACATTTTTTCATAGATTTTTTTTTCAATTTTTCTCTTCCTAAGAACCTTCCTCAGATCTCAACAAATATTTGAAAAAAAAAATTAGCCAAATAATTGTTCCAGCCGTTCTCGCTTTGCGATTAGCAACATCAACATCATCATTTTTATTTATATATAGATGATGAAGTCTAACCTTAACTTTAGTATCTTGAAGTTTATTTTTGACATTCTTCACATTACTTTTTAAGTTCTTCCCTTGTGTCCTCGTTCTCATCAGTGGCTCATTTGAATCTTCATTTATGAACACTGGTTCCGTTATACCTAATATACAGTCCCCTGCATCAGGCTGAAATATATGACAAAAACTTTAAAGTAACAATAATATTAATAGCACAATATATTTTTGATGACACATTTGGCTGTTTGTAGTGACCCTACTTACAGTGATAGCATTCACGGGTTTGAATACCGCTGGGGGCATTCATTTGTGCGATGAGCACGAATGTTTGTACTCCAGTCATGGATATTTATGTATGTATTTAAAGTTATATATGTGTAGTGTATTTATTAACTATTTGGCATTCATAACACAAGCCTTGTAGCTTACCATGGAACTAGACGGTGCTGTGCGTTAATGTCCCAACATATTTATATTATTAAAATTTATATATATTTATAATTATTTACCTAAAAAATAGCCAAATAGATGAACTAAAATCAAAATTATTTTAACTTTATATGTTACCCATATGATATATTTGAAAATTAAATTTATAGGTATAAAATTTTTCAATGTTTGTTTATTTAGGTAATTTAATCAAAGTTAAATAATACAAATACGTATAAAATATGACAACATTCAATTGCAAAAGTAGTATTTTTTCTAATTATTTTTACCCTTACCGCTCCTCTCGGCATTGTCTGTGGTGGAAGACCTAATCGTAATCTCGTTCTTTTGTTTGTTTGTCTGCACATTTCCAGAAATTCATAGAAATCATTCACTTTATCTACACAGAGTTCACATATAAGTGGAGGCATTTTGTCATCTTGGTGGACCTGAAAATAATATTATGATAATAACAATATCTTATATAATTAATCTAATCAAAACATTTGTTAATAATGGCTATTATTAAGCGATAATAAATAAAATTATATTTATTGAAATAAATAGGTTTGCCTCCAAAAATAATATAACCTAACTTTAAAGATTTTTACAATGCAAATACTGTTAAGGTAGTAATTTAATGTTCGATAAGCGGATATAACAAAAAATATATATGTATAATCATATATTAGTCGTTATTTTTCCATATTTTATGATTTGAAATCAAATATAGTTAAATATGTGTACAATGTCATTATCAATTAGCATCAAAACAATAATTATTTAGTGTCACAAGCACATTAATGGTAAAAGGAAATAGGTTTACTGCATGTAATTATTGTATATGAATTAAATATTATTAAATAAAGTGGTTGTTTACTTCTATTTGCACACAGTCACGAATTTTCTGTTTTAGTTCCACTTCTGCTCCGTCTAAATCGACAACATTTTGTATTATTGGCATTTTGTAGCCAGCACCCGCACCACACAGACGACATGCTCGATATATTTCGTATATCGTTTGAGCTTCTATTTTGGAATTAATAAATCCATCCATTTTCTCATTTCTCCAGATAAACTACACAATATTACTGATATCAATAGCAAATTACCGCTTCGACGCCATTAGGCATTAATGTTGCCAGTTGCCACTTGTTAGTTGTTATTGTTACTTAAAACTTAAATGTAGAACGTGGAAGGTGGAGAAGAGTTTTGCCTTTTTCTCCCGCCAGATGCCGCGATCACTATAGTCCTAAGTATATTGTAAAGCTCTTAAGGTTTTTTTTTCACCACAGAATGCACACCTCTCCTTTTCAATTCTTCCTTCATCTGGTCTAACCTCCAGGTACATTACATTGCACAGGTAAGATGCGAACACAATAGACGCAAAGAACCAGGTACAAAAAAGATATTATAATAAATTGCTTAACCTCAGACTGAATGTAAATAGGCAACACGTGTGGCGCCTTCCTTTCCAGAAATCTTCCCCATTCGTGAAAAATAAAACATTCGATTGATTAATCGATATCAAATTCATATTACTCGATTGTAAATTATGTATAATTATATAATAAAACATGAATATCTTCTTTTTGAAGTCCGATCAGTCTTTTTAGTATTTTTACTTTTAGTATCGAAATTATAATATACAAGCCTGGTTGTTACGTTATCTGAGTTCTTCCTATTTTATTTAGTAACATATTGTTCAGATTGATATTTAATAATACTTAATTTTGTTTTAAAGTAGCGGCGCACGATGAAACTGGTATACTCAATACTCATATCAGTAGAGGACACTTTAACAAACAAATAATATTACCATTATATTCGTTATCAACTGCCTCGGTGGTGTAGTGGCTAGCAAGTACGGCTGCACACTCGGAGGTCCTGGGTTCGAGTCCCGGGTCGGGCCAAGTTTAGTTATTGAGTCTTTCTGTATAGTAAGTCTCAGTAACCGCCCGGAGTTGGGAAGTTGGCGGTGTTTCACCCCCGTGCCTCGGAGAGCACGTAAAGCCGTCGGTCCTGCGCCTTAACTCCCACTGGTCGTGTCGAGTAGTCGTCCCACCGGAGTATGACAGTGACAGGAATAGAGAGTGCACTTGTGTTTGCGCGTACACTTGTGCACTATAATATCTCCTGCGCAGTTGGCTAATCTCAATGAGATTGGCCGCCGTAGCCGGAATCGGCTAGGAGAACATCATATTCGTTATAAAGTGCATAGAAGCTTAGAAAAAAATGAGTAAGATATAATGTTAGCAATAAAATATAGGCTCTATTTCTTTAAAAATGTGATTATTTGATAAAATAAGTTGTCCATGTTTGTTTAAAAAACTGCAAATAAAATATACGAATGATTACATTGTCTATTGCACTATTCAATTGGGCAAGAGCTGAACGCAAACGAATACCTTGCAGTGGCTAGAAGACTTTGGTTTTATATATCAAGTTTTTAGGTTAGTTCAAGTTAAGTAGCCCTCATCGATATCGAGAAAATATGAAGAAATATCAGCAAAATGAGGATTTGATAGTAGAGCATTGATATGAATAGATAGTGTTGGAATCAAACTTCACAATCCGTGAGAAGGAGCAATCACTTCAAATATAATATTTGCATTCAGTTTACTTGCCCCATTCTCATTGATAAGTAATAGTCTAAAACTTGAATAAAATTACGTGGTCCTTCATAAGTCATTCAAAATAACTATTAGCTAGAAATTGTTGAAATGTATGAAAAGGAATCTAACAAGACAAATGCGAAATTAATAAGAATATTTAAGTGGCAAAATAATTTATGACGGTTGAAATGGTTTAGAAATCCAGCAAACTACGCTGATACTACTTGAATATAGTGTTATTTTTCAGTCTTTTCCTTAACATATAGGTCTTTTTAAAATGACTACGAGAACCATTTTTATTTTTCCACTAGCGAATGACCCTCGCTCTGCTCGGGTTCGTCCCTACTTACGTTTTAACGTTTAGTACAGATTTCTTAGATATTTTCCCGCACTAAAAAGTATCCTATATGTTGACCCGGATAACCAGCTATCATCATACCGAATTTCATCAAAATCCCTCCGTTGGTTTTCCATGATGCGGTCACAGACAGGTTTTCCAAAAAATATATAATGTAGATTCCGCTTAGTTACAATGTTATTATATGTATAGATTTTATTATCTAATAAAAAGTACCATTTTGTGTTATAATAGATTTGTAGGTCATTTATAATAAATATTAATAATTAAAAGTCGTATAAAAGGTTTAAGCTATTTATTAAATCAGTCTGTAACAATTTAACTTAAGTAACAACAATTATATCATAATGCAAATGTGATCATTTTACATCGCAATGCTAACTACAGATCAATCTTAAGAATAACGTTGATCATAGACTAGTTTTAATATTTTATTCGCTTTATTTGCAATGTAGTTTAAAGGCTTGTGAGTAATGATTTTAATTATTTATATGTGCAAAAATAACGAGAGAGACCCTATATAAACATGATCAGCACATTTTTATATATAGGATTCAAAAATTAAAAAAAGTCTATGATCATTCACACAAACTTCGGAGTCAGAATTAAAAAAAGTGACATAATAATTTATATAAATGTCCTAGATAAATATATTATAAAAGAGATTGGTCTTTATTCAGTAAACCGTTACAATGAATGTAATACTAACTAAAAGTTTTAATGGCCATTTTTTAAGGTTATCCACAGACCTGCTGCTAGTTTCGACATGAAGTGTTAAAAAATACTATATCATTAATAACATACACCATAGTTAATCTTTACCAAAAATTTACGTTAAATGCATAATATTTACTAACGAATGCAAACTTGTTGCAAAAACTAAAACGTCATGAAACATGAAAATCCATGATGTGCCAAAGCAGTAACATTAAAAAATATCCCAAAAGAAAGGCGCATCGGTTATTATTGTTGTTGATTTAAATCGATTATTGCAATTGATAACAATCCTATTACTACTTCGAGAACTGTCATACGTCACTACAATATTTTTAGTAAAAAATACATTTAATATTATAAAAATGTGTCTTTCTTTTCTTAAAGCTAAATAAAAATAAGCTCTATACAATATATCATTTTAAATTATGCAATGTCTTTGTACTTACATAAAAAATAAAGATAATACCTATTCTACCCTTTTATTTAGAATATTTCAAGATGATTTTGAAGTCGATGTAACTTTTTTTACAATATATTTATTGAATTTAAAATGCTTTTTATAACTAAGTAAAATTAAAATTTTGTCACCATACTACTAAAATAACTCAACAATGTACTTAAAATATAAGTGAACTTATAGAGCTATTCACCTAATAGATCGAAATAAATATATTATTAATTATACTATTATAACTTTTAAATACACTGGTGGGAACGCTTGGCGTCCATTTTGGAGATATGTGTTGCTATATGAAACATTCTACCAAATTAGTGTTTTTTTTTTATTTATACAATTGGTATGTTTACGAATTTAAATTTTGTTATTTTCAGAAAATTATATTATGCTTATTTTATTTTAGAGTTTTTATGCATAAATAGATTACTAAAAGTAAGTATTTTTTAAGTTTTAGAATGTCCAAAATATTTTAATATTATACATTTGTATAAAACTGAATTATCATTAAAAGCAATGATAATTCTATAATTTATTTTTTATATTTTTGTAATCGATCTTAAGTATGTATATGTCTCATATAACTTTGTCAACACATGAAATTATAACAAATAATTGTTATAATCTATTAGAAGATTGCGACTTTCGCAATGGCTGTAATATGGTGTCCAAGACCACTGCCGCTGTGTTGACTTTGCTGCATCTAAAAAGAAAAGAACGTGTATGTTTATAATTATTATAGAAAAGAGATTTTCGTTTTAATATATAGCCTTGCAGTAGCCATTGACAATAAAATGCTAAATGCTAAAATGTTTAATACAACCAATTTAAAAAAAAAGGCTTGAAAAAGTAAAAAGTATTTTTAAATGATACCTTGGGAACATATCTGTACACTTAAGTTCAGTCCATCCGGTCAGTGCTTCATACAACATGGTATCGATGGCGCGGTCAGCTTGAAGTTCCCCTGTCAGCATTCTTAAAGCTAATCTATTGAAGAAAAATATAAAAAATAAATTCAATGCCAGAAAATATCGAATGAACTTAACCATATAAGAATGGGGGAGTAATTAAAATCGTCATATTGAATGTTCAAAGTCGTTTCATTAATAATGAATAATTAATTTCCATCAGAATAAGTAGATTCAATTATTTGTATCTTAACCTTTATATATATTTTTACTTCTATATGTACATTAAATAGAATATTTTATTTTAAACATATACCAAAAAAATTTATTGTGTAGTAAAATTGTTATGTGTCTATATACATAACAATTGTTATTTTATCTTTTTAATTGATTTCTTTTACATTTACTGTTTTAATTTATACGAAAATATGCACAATTTAACTTAACTTAATAACTTATGATCCGCAGTCGCATATGCTAGCCACCAGCCAAAGAGGATAGTTTTCTAATCATATAAATATTGTAAATGCGAAATAAGTTTGTTTTTTACTTCTTGACATTGGTACAGCTCTCAACTCATTTAATTGAAATATAAAATTTATATATAAAATTAAATGTCTTACCCATTAATTCGAGCCATAGTTCCATATGGAGGATTTAATTTTCCTGTTACTACTAAATTTTTGCAATACAACAACCAAATGCAATCTAAGTCGGTATACGACGTAGCGTTGGCAACATTGGAGCTGTCATTCTTACTAAATGACGTTTGCAAATGATTTAGCGCTTGTGTGTTGGCCTCAATGTTACGCGATAATTGACTTTGTATGTTGGCAGCAAGTGCTTCTCTGTTGGACAGTTGGTTTAAAACTATTCTGTAAGGATGATTGTTATATAATTATTGGTTAGCCATATTTAATTAGTAAAGAATTAAAGGAAAATACAATTCGGTAATTTTTGGTAAAGGGTTATAATTATAATATATCGTCTATTCAAGCAAAACAAAAAAAGCACGAAGAATAGGCAAAATTAAGACGGTCTAATTTCTTCTTATGGAATGGGGTATAATGATAACAATTATTGAAAACTATTTTGGTTAACCCCCGTGTTATTCTTATTACTTGGCAAATAAAACTATTTTTTCGGTAATTTGTTCTGAATTTTGTATTGTTGGTTAGAAACCAAAAATCAAAATCAATTCGAAAAGATTTGAAATGTCCAATATTCGCGTAAATCTAAGAAAGAATTATACTTACTTGGTATTTTTGAAAGCTCTACCCAAATGTATGGCAGCTCGTGCAGTACTCATGCCTATTTCCATTACATTTTCTAGAAGGTTCTTGCCAACATCCAACTCTTCTCCTTGACGGTTTTGCCTTTTCCTATAACAGTTGAATGGTTTTTTTTTCACATGTTCTTTAAAAATATAATAAGATCATTAAGTTTATTATACCTTAGTAAATGTTTAGATATTGCAAAATAAATTTAATCCTCTGGTGGTAGACGATAAGGTCATAGTGATGTATTTTTTTTGTTAATTTAGTCATCATAATATATTTTCAAATCATAAAGTTATATTTTATTTAAACGGGCTTTTTGAAGCACTTTTTTCAACTTTATTGGATATGGGACCTTTATCGATTTAGAAATCGATATGTCTTTTAGTTAAAAAGTAATTATAATTTAGATCATACCCGTAAATGGAATTGTCATATTGATGATGTAACTCATTCCGTTTCGCTTCTATTTTGCCTGGCTCCATGAAGAGTGCGTTAAAAGCAAACACGTCTGGATCTTTCAGCATCTTATTACGTGATAATTCCTGTAACATTATAATAATTTATCTTAACTACATATTATAATATAGACAGTGGTAGCCCAGTGGTAACGCGCTCGCTTGGAAAACTGAGTGAAGCGGGTTCAGATTCCAGTTCTTGCGCCAATGATATATCCTTGTATGTGTACTTGTGCGAATCATTTCCAATATGATTACCACATATTTTACGGTGAATGAAAACATCGTCAAACGTCTGAGAGAGCCTAGCAAGTTTGCGAAAGACATGCTCAGTCCGCTCGTACTTGGCCAGCGAGGTGAGCTATGGCCTGATCGCCTTCGCATTGAAGGAAGCCTAACAGTGGGACATTCAAAAGGGCTGAATACAATACTACAGTACATATTATAAAAGAATCGGATTACTGTATGTTTGTCACTTCTTCACATTGTAATGGCTGAACGGATGTGGATGAAATTTAGTACACAGGTAGACTAGGACTTGGAGTAACACATAGGGTGTTAGGTTCCTAAGTCAGTAGTATTTGTATAAATAAGAACCTCACCTGACTTTCCCATGCCATTAACTGGATATTATGTAGCAACATCACATCTAACGTGAGAATACCAAATGACAGCAAATCGGTACTGTTACTCGAAATAACTTTCCTACTCTGATTGGAGTGAGTGAAATTTTCTCCAAAATATAAGTCTCTAAGTTTACTCATTACAATAGTCACGTTTCCTTCAATTATACTTTCGTTTAAGGCTTTCAAAAGCTGTCCAAACTCGTTGCCAGTATTATGTTTTTCAGATTTTCCCTCAAAATCAGGGTCTGATGCTATCCAATCGTGTAACTCCTGAACTTTTTCAATCAAATAACTCGTCATTGTGTTACTTTGCATATAATCATCATACAAATTGTCATCGTTATAGTATTCTTCATAATTATCTTCAGTTTGTTTCAGTCCAGCAATATATCCATCTGAAAGCTTTATGGAACCGTCCAAAAAGACATCGGGTAACGTTGGCTTAAAATCTGGTACTTTTGGGATGAAATCTTCGGGAAGTTTTGCTTGATCTTTCTTTTCGATTTTCCGTTCGAGATGGTGCAAAGATGTGTCGTGGAGAGGATGAATTTGTGGTTTAGATATCAGGTTTTTATCGTCTTTCTTTTTATCTCGATTCGCGACTATATTTTTGAATATGGACAACTTTTCTAAGATAGGGAATTGTATGTCGTTGTCCATTTCTTCAGGTGTTACTTCTAATTTTGCAGTCGTTGCTGTTGGTCGCGGTGGATATGGATTTGGGTACATTGGTTCCTGTAAAAATATGCATATTATGCGTGTTATGGTTTATGATATTATAATATCATTAAAACGTGAAGGTAAATACTGCATGTGCTATATATAGTCGTACCTAATTGTAATTTTAATACCCATGCCTTGTTAATTTGTCTATGTATTTATCAAAAAACAGATTAATAATTTTTATTATGAAAACTTTTTTAACTAAAAAGGTATATCGATTTTCAAATATGTTTAAATATATTTATTCCACTCGGTTTTATGCTACTAGTCAGGAACTTTTAGCTGATGTTATTAATAAACAAATTCAAATATAACTAATTATAAAAAAAATGATGTCTCTCGACAAAATACTAATCAAAAACCATTGTTTTCGTAAATATTAGCATTTTAAATAAATAAACATCGGGAATGAAAAATCAAAATAAATGCACGAAAAAAAACTAAAAAGATAATTTTTAACTGAAAATATCTTTTTACCCTGGCCTCTGCGTACATTTCCCTGGGGATGTAACTTTCACTGGAACCCCATCTGGTGATGACAATGGTCGCAAGGACCAACGCCCCACACACTGCGAAGCATGACGCACTGGCTATGATCCAGACTTTTAGTGGTACCTGGAAATATATTGATACACTAATATACAGTTTGTTTGTATGTGTTTGTTAATCCTTCACGTTGAAATGATTACATAGTTTTAGATGAAATTAAGTATACTGGTATGATAGAGCTGGAGTAACACATATGCTGTTTGGCACCTAGGGACGCAACCAAACGAAACAAGGGTAACTTGTTAGTATGCGATTTATTCTCATTTTTCTTGGATAAAAAGTTTGTATTCCTATGGGTTATTCCAGACTATAATCTATCTCTGAGCCAAATTTCATTTAGATCCGTTCTTTCAGTCGTTCTGGCGGGAAAAAGTAACAAACATCCATACTCACAAACTTTCACATTTATAATATTAGTAGGTATAGAAGTATAGATTAACTATGGTATGGTATGGTATGGTATGGTATGGTATGGTATGGTATGGTATGGTATGGTATGTTCAGGCTATTTTCCGCAACTTGACGACTATGCGCCAATTTTGCGTGAATATAGATTAACTAGTTTTGAAAAATTAAACAACTGTAAATTAAAATTTATAAAAAGCATTAAATCTTTATTAGTACTATACGGATTTAGGCTTTATTACCACGGTAATGCGTAATCTATCTATTTTTAATTTTGTAATAAAAACTTTTTAATTAACACAGTAAATAAATGAATAACGATATCTTTCAAAATAATTATTTAATTAAATTTAAGGCACAACACTAGCAGGTACTATTATTTTTCATAACAGCTATCCAACATTAAGTAATATGTATTGCAAGACGGAAGTTGACTGGCGGTTTGCGGCACGCATAAAACTTACGTGATTTGTACAAACAAGTTATTTTTTTATTATCTACTAGTTTTTCCCACGGCTTCGTTGGCATGTTTAGGGGCCATTTATTAATTATGTAGGGACAATTTTGGCCAGTTTTGACCCCTAACCCCATGTAAGAGCATATAGAATATCTCGGACTCCCCCTCCTCCTCCTTACGTAAGATTTTAATTAGTTTTAGAAAAGGTTCAATTGCATCAAAACTCATAATTTAATCCTATACACGCTAATAGGTAATAATAGCGTGTAGAGGATCAAAAGTATCCTATATTTCCAGGATGCTATCTATGTCCTTGCCACATTTTATCGCAATCTGCTCAGTGGTTTATGCGTGAAAAGGTAACAGACAGAGTTACTCTCACTTTTATAATATTGTAATTTCGTTCGCGTATTTTACTTTTCGATTATAAGATGTGCCCAGTCTTATATGGCAAAGATAAGATATTCAAACACACACAAATGAAGTAGATCTCTTCCACCGATTGTAAAACCAAAAATACTGACGCTTGTTATTATGATTAGCAAATACTTTTTTTAACTACTACAAAAGTATACCTATCGATTTTAACATCACTTTAAATGTAATTAGTTCATCACTACAGGTGTATTTTCTATAAAAATATATTTATAAGACCACCCCTTTTGTATAAATATAACCTAATTATTAAAAAAATATATCATTAAAAATTCATCTCCGTTGATAATTAAAAAAAAAATTGTATCGAAATCAATACAAACTCGCTAAAAACGTATGTATGTCGTCTACACGTCCACTGTGCGTCTAGCGGGAATCAAACGCACGTGGACTGCGATAGATTGCCTGTTGCAGCCCACGTGCTGCTTTTATTTATTTCTATTTATTTTTTAGGAAAAATCTTTAATCATTCCAAAAGTAATCCATCCGTAATTATAATTTTACAATACCATTTTTTTAGTCGGTCTAAATAAGTGTCGACTTACACTGGTCTTAGCTGGCAAAACATCTTCAGGTCGAGGCGGCAACGGTCTGGAATGCCAGTCTCTAGATACAGTCGCTCTGCTATCCCGCGATGGCGGACGTTTTTCATATTCGTATTGGAACATTATAACTGTAAATAATTATTTTTTTAACTAAAAATGTTCATTGACTTCAAATTAAATTAATATTAAATAAATATACCTTCTGGGATATTAACACACAGCACCATCTAGTTCCATGGTAAGCTACGAGGCCTGTGTTATGGATACCAGATAGTTGAAACACTACATATACATATAACTTTAAATAAATTTATATTATAAATACAAATACCCATGACTGGAGTATAAGCATTCGTGATCATCACACAAAGAAATGCCCCAAGCGGGACTCACCCTGGCTCCCTACTTAACGTTTGGTATAGATTTCTCAGAGATGAGATATTTTCCGCAGTAAAAAGTATTTTATATGTTGACCCGGATAACCAGCTATCATCATACCAAATTTCATCAAAATCTGTCCAGTGGCTCTCTCGTGATGCGGTAACAGACAGAAAGACAAAAATTCTAAAAACTGTAGATTCGGCCTCTGTATCGATAATAATGTCTATTTCAATAAGATTTTCCAAAAAACATTTAATGTACAGATTCGGCTTAGTTACAATTTTATTATGTGTATATAGATGAGACGGTTCTCCTAACCTCTACCCTCCATAACGTAGGGTTGTTTCCCAATACAAACTTTCATTCCCATTTTACACCCTTAAGGGATGATTTCCGGGATAAAAAGTATCCTATATCCTTCCCAGGGTTTCAAACTATCTTCTTACCAAATTTCATATAAATTGGTTCAGTAGATCCAGAGATTACTCCCTACAATGCCACTAACTCACTATCTCACAAACTTTATAATATTAGTATAGATGAAACAATTAGTATCTTAGTGAGGTGAAACGGGTCCACTAGTGGTTAACAATTAACATGTGCGAAAAGGAAGTGTGTACAAACTCGAACATATGTTAGTAAGCTAGGAAATGAATGCTATCTACATTTCCCACTGACTCACTGATGCGTCTAAGATATTACATTCTGCTCATGTCTCAGCGCCATGCTCTACTTGTAACTATCATCCGTGTAGATTCCATATCGAATGTATGGAAACTGGCTTTCTTCCACTTTGCGCAATTATGTGGGTTATGAACTTTAGATCAAGTTCCAAAAGAATTTTCTTTTTTATATTTTCAAAAACTGTTTTCTGGTTTATTTACATCACCAGCGACTAACCGTTGATTTGCTCGGGAGCCTCACTAGTTGTCTAAGAGCAGCATTTAAGTTTCCGTGGATAGGTACGAGGCTTGTGTTATGGATACTAGATTTTTGATACACTACACGTATATAACAGGCTGTGTTAGGCTAAAAAAGCTTAACGTACCTTCTTATAACACTACTTTTTATGAGAAATCCTTCACAGTACAAGCAGCAAAACTCTGGAACTCACTTCCCGATAAGATTATAAATGACAATCCATCGCTAAAACTGTTTAAATCTCGCTTAAAAGAACTTTATCTAAGTGACTCCATATGATTTCCTTATTATATAATTCTTGAAGTATGTGTATGTATGTATGGACATATATATGTAATATGTATGTATGTATATGTATATATGTATGTATGTATGTATCTATGTACGTATGTATGTATGTTTGTATATGTATATTTATATTATAATTGATGTTTGTAGTTTGTACCTACACCGCACCGCATTATTATTTTTATATTTTCTCACACTTGAGGTTTTCTGGTAGAAATCTCTTAAAGAGATAAGTCATCCTTTGTACACATGGCATCTGTTTTAACTTGTATGTTTTTTTTCTGGTACATAAATAAATAAATAAATAAATAAAAAATAACATTAAATACATACATATCATAATATAAACTCCCATGACTGCAGTACAAACATTCGTGCTCATCACACAAATGAATAGCCACTAATATATAGCCCCCAGCAGGACTCTAACCCGCGACCGCTGGCACAGCAAGTAGGGTCGCTTAAACTGAGCCAAACGTGTCGTCAAGTTACTCCAGCACATACTCTGCCTGTGTACTAAATTTCATCCAAATCCGTTCAGCCGTTTCAGCGTGAAGGACTAACAAACAAATACACAACATTCATATGAATTACAAACTTTCGTATCTATAATCGTGGTCCAACAATATGTACTTTTTTACTAAAAAGGTCCAAAGACTTAATATACCATTCAAATCAATTATTTTATTATAAAAATATTATAATATTCTATAGTTATATATATACATTGTACACTAGCATTGCCCGCGGCTACACCCGCGTTCCAATGAACAAAAACCAAATTCTTAGGTTTTACATATTAGTATACTCTTACATGCAGTTTTTGTATTTTTCTCAGAAATGAGACATTTTCCCGCGCTCAAAAGTATCCTATATGTTGACCCGGATAACCAGCTATCACCAAACCAAATTTCATCAAAATCCCTCCAGTGGTTTTTCTGTGATGCGGTAACAGAGAGACAGACAGACAAAAATTCTAAAAACTATAGATTCGGCCTCTGTATCGATAATAATGTTTATTTCAATAAGATTTTTCAAAAAATATTTAATGTACAGATTCGACTCAGTTACAATTTTATTATATGTATAGAAAATTTGTGTCACATCGATATTGTGAAAGCCGTGACATTATAATTTCTCTAGTGATATTATAATTGCATGCATTTGTCAATTAGGGAAATTATAATGTAACTGAGATCCCGTGATATTGTAAGAAATGGAGACGATTGACATGTTACATACACATTCTCACGGAAAAATACTAGGTAGGCTATTTTTTTTTTTCGATTTATTGGCCAATACATAACAAATACATTATAATTTGCAATTTAAGTACCACGAAAACCTCGCGGGTTTATTTGGGTACAGAGAGTCATTTTATACAACTTAGTCATATTATATAACTAAAAATATAGACTATCTTTTGTATACTAACCGTTAAAAGGTACCTAGGGACGAAACCGAGCGAAGCGAAGGTGAGCCGCTAATATGTTATATAGTAAAGATTTGTATTTTTGTATGTTTGTACCGAATGAATTCCAAAACTAAAGGACCGATTTAAATAAAATTTGGTAAGAAGATAGTTTGAGAGCCTGGGAAGGTCATGGGATAGTTTTTAACTCGGAAATCATCCCTAAGGGTGTGAAAATAGGGATAAAAGGTTATATGGTGAATCAGCCTAGTGGAGTTTAAGATCGTATTCAAGTTCACAATTAGCAAAAATATTTGCGTACACACAAAAAATATAACATAAAATATAACTAACCTAGTCTCTAAGAATTATTGTTTACTAACCATAATGAGTCACTGGTCACTTGAATAAAGATTATATTATTATTATTATTATTAAAAAAAAATGTCCCCCACAGTTCAATCAAAACCTCTTCCATTTAAAGTCGGTCAATGTTGAGGAATTTAAAAAAAATACAAACGTCTTTTGTACTATTCTAATCATTTCCCGAAAAGTGATGTCAACAATCGACCCTTGACCCTCGATATTTTAATTTATCGATTTCGGGATACACTCCGAAAATAGAAATTGTCTTATCAAAACCCTTAACCTTGATAATACTTTGTTATCTTTCACAGCTACCCAGTGCTGGATTTACACCAGGGTCTAGGGGCACTTGGGGCTAATGATCAGGGCGGCAAATTTGGTGGGTTTGGTGGGAAAAAATCTCTTCGCGTTATCTAGAATGCTTTTTTTTTATTTTCCAAAAAATAAATAATTAAAAAGAAAACTAGTATATTATTCAAAAAATTGAAATCAGTTAAAAATTATTTTTTTTTTTAATTAAAAAAAAATTAAAATTAAAAATATTTAAACTTTATCGAAAGTTTACCTATTTTTTGCAAAATTCCGATAATTGGGCGGCATTTTTTACTATGCCCACGGGCGGCGGTAAGGTTGAATCCGGTCCTGCTGCTACCCTTCACTTAAGGGTGAGATTCATAATCGTATTTTTAATCCAAACTTGTCTTTGTAAAGTGGAATTTACATCCTCAAAAACTTTCAATCCATTGATATACAAAAACTCAAGATACACAATTAGCTTCTCAAAAGTGTCCTTAAAAACATGTGCACAATCGTAATTGTGCGCTTTTTTCAAAATCTTTTGTTCATTGCTTTTCGAATGACAAAATTAAAACGCACATTGTTTTGTTTAAAAAAGTACTTTATGTGGTGTGCGTAAGTTCGAATTTGCGTTTAGACAATTAGAACTTTCGATTATTGAATGTTATTTATTGGTTTGAATTAACGTCACATGTCAACGGCACTTTTTGATGAGATATTTGTTAGGAAATGTGTATAAATATATCAATGTTTCAATTATTTTTATTTCTCAGTTGCATTTATAGATGGCGTTTCCATATTACATATTTGTCAGATTTTAGTTTGATGTTGATGTATGCCAGTATATAACATTTCAAAGTCACCAATAATGACTGCTCTGTCTTTACTAAGCAAAGTACGGTTTTCTTATTTAAAGACGCATTTGACAAGAATATGAAACATTTCTTTTGCTAAAAATAGAACTTTGTCATATAGTAAATTGTAAGTTCGGTGTATGGATCTCGCCCATAACATTATTTGTACTTTGTTTTTTTTTTAAGTAAAACTTCTTTGGGCGTGACTGAGGGGTAAGTCAATTTATTAGAAAAATCAGTTTCACGGAAGCCAATCAAATTTATTATTAATATATTATAAATTGAGAAAAATCAAAAAATATTATAGTTTATATTTTTATAATAATTATTACTTATAAAAATAAATATTTATTATTAATAATTTTATAAAAAATATTATATTTATATTTGATATGTTTCAATGTAATTGCGGTATCTGTCACAGTGCCAACTACTAATCCGATTTGAAAAAAATCTTTTTACATTAGATAGCCCGTTTATTGAGGAAGGCTATATAGGTTATATATCATCATTCTACTACTCAAGGGAGCGGAGCAGTAATCATAAATGCGACATAAAGCCAAAGAGCTTTTTTGTAGATTGAAATTTTTTTAATTACATTCGCTCAGGTGTGCCTCTAGCTACTTAACAGTATATATGTTACTCCTATCTGTGTACTAAATTACATCCGAATCGGTCCAGCCGTTTCAGCGCGCAGAACAAACATACACACATATACAAACTTTCGCTTTTATAATAGTAGTCCGGTTTAGGAACGCTTAAAAGACAAATACCTGAAGAAAAAAAAACTTTTTTGGCACCAGGGACCTTCGTTGGTGTATACAGATTACAGAATAACTCACTGGAGTTTATCATAGTTGATCCAACGAATCGATCGAGATAGAATTTTCGGTTTAGGAACGTATACAGGACAAACAACCATACATTTTTTTTTGGGAAACAAACAGTATTTAAAACACTTACAGAAAATATATAAAAGATTGTGTACACACCACATATAAAATTTCCACCAATATACATATCATGTATGTTGATGAGCAGTCAAAAAAGGGGAAAAAAACAGCAAAAAACTTACAAAACCTTAGAAAAAAAAACTTAATTATTGCTAACATAAATAAAATTATAATTACAAGTATTCTCAATTTTTTTTTAAACTGTGTGTTCGAACAAGTATGCAAATCAATATTATTGAATTTTTCATTATACTTACGAGTATTACAAGTCCGAAACATAAAAGTATTTTGAACATATGTATTTAGTTCTTGTTGATGGGATATAAACCAATGACTTATTTTTAGTGCTAACTTTGGGAAATCTGTTGTTCATTTTTATTTATATCGAAGACTAGCGACTTACCCTCGCTTTAATTGGGTTCGTCCCTAGCTTAATTACCCATACAAATTTTCATTCTCATTTTCACCCCCTTAAGGGATGATTTCCGGGATAAAAAGTGTGACACAAATCATCACTTAAGAGAGTGAAATGGAGATGAAAGTTTGTATGGGGAATCAACCAGTCAAGTTTATTAGTAGTTAGTATCAAGACTTATTGTTAGTTAGAGTTACATATTATTCTTCTCAAGTTTTATTTTGTCGCGTAGGACTAATACATTAAGTTACGAGCATTGTCCAGCAGTAAAATAATAATGACATAGCGTAAAAAATAACTCCATTTTCCAACTTTCACATTAACCATGGGAAAAAATGTCCATACGCTTTTCAACGGCCCTTTTGAATTACATCCACAAAGAAAATGCTATTGTGGTATATTATTTTCATTTCTAAGCCATTTGACAGTTACAAACCGTTTATACTTTGTTATAATATTTGATATCTATAAGTTTCCATATCCATACTAATATTATAAATATGAAAGTTTGTTTGTTTGTTTGTCTTTCTTTCTCGTCGAAACAAAGTGACGGATTGGCGTGATTTTTTGTGTGGAGATAGTTGTAGGGCTGGAGAGTGACATAGGCTACTTAATACTTATTACTACTTACTAGACTTTTTGTCGCGGGAGACTATCTCGTTTTAAATAAAACTATCTTTTCAGATTTACAGACTGTTATAATTTACTTTATAAACATCTATATTATGACCAGCACCGGATTTAAACTAGGGGCACTCGAGGTGACTCGGGGCTAGTGCCCAGATAGGCTAATTTTTAGGGGCGGCAACATTCGGAGGGTGGGAAAAAAATTTCTTCGCGTTATCGAATCTTTTATTTTCCAAAAAATGATTAATTAAAAAAAATAACTAGTATTTTTTTTCGAAAAATTGATATCATTTATAATTTATTTTTATTTATTTATATTTTTTTGCATTTTCAAAAAAAAAAAATTCAAAATTTCGATAATAGGGCGGTATTTTTTAGTATGCCCAGGGGCGGCGCTAAGGTTGAATCCGGCAATGATTATGACCTCCTATAAAGCACTCGAAACGTGAACCAGGGGATGAAAAAGGAGTACCAAAGAGCAAAATAAATCCGAAAAGATAGTTTTATTTAACATCTCATATGGTTAATTTCGCACGGTATAATATCTGTGGTTTTGGCATGTAAATCTTAGGTACAAGATCCAGGGTTCGAGGTTAGCTTTACTCAGTTTTCAATGCAAGCACGTTACCAAAAAGTTATCATTGTTTTAATTTCTGCTAGTGAAACATTCTTAACGTTCCGTTTTAACTCATATATTCACATATTTCATATATGTATAATATATATATATATACATATATATATATATATATATATATATATATATATATATATATATATATACATATATACGTTTGTTGCTTCTTTTTTAAATTTACATCTTACTAATATTATAAAATGTGAAAGTTTAGATGGATGTATGGATGTTACGCCAGGACGGCTGAACGGATCTGGATGAAATATGGCACAGAGATAGATTATAGTCTGGAATAGCACATAGCTTACTTTTTATCCCGGAAAATGTACGATTCCCGTGGGATAGATTTGTGTTTGTTTTTCTAGCGGCTCACCATCGCTTCACTCGGGTTCGCCTCTAGATTAATTATGTATAAAAAGTCCACCTTCGACGATAGAATGTCTTTTAAGGTTACTTTGAAGTATGTTTTCAGAATAATAATCATTTCGCAACCGTTCTCATGATATTATATAATAAAGTTTATTTTGCGTGATCTAAAGTAACCTTTGGCATTATAAGTCGTTAGAATGGTTCCGTACACGCAACAGTTAAATATTGTATAGTAATATTATATAATAACTACTATTATGAATGCGAAAGTTTGTATGTATGTGTGTATGTTTGTTACTGTTTAACTATAAACGGCTAAACTTATTTCACTATTTACATAAATAGGCAAAGACAAAACCGTTCAGTACCCTTTTCTCCTCCGTTTATTCTGTAAATTCAGTTACGCCAAAAAAGTATAACTTCTTACGTGCGTACACACACACGTTTTTTTATTAGATATTTTAAGCAGCAACAGAAAAAAAGTTGCTACATATTTAGAATAGGTATATTTTTTTGAGCTAAGAGAGAACGTAGACCTAATATTTAATATTATTTTGTACTAGACAACTTCATGTGTTTCTGAGAAAAAGGGTCTTGACAGACAGACAGTTGGACAACGAAATAACCTCTTATATAGAACTATAAGAATAAGTAGCTAATAGCTATGCGTGTAATATACATAGATATTATAAAATATAGAATAAAATTCTGAGTCGAATCTGTACATTAAATGTTATTTGGAAAATCTTGTTGAAATAGTCATTATTATTGTTACAGAAGTTTTAGTTTTTGATAAAAATTTTGTCTGTCAGTCTGGGAAAGCATCACGAGAAAACCACTGGAAAATCTTTTTCAAAAACCTTATTGTAATAGTCATTATTATCGATACAGAGGCCGAATCCGTAGTGTTTAGAATTTTTGTCTGCCTGTCTGTCTGTCTGGGAACATATCACGAGAACACCACTGGACAGATTTTGATGAAATTTGGTATGATGATAGCTGGTTATCCGGGTCAACATATAGGATACTTTTTACTGCGGGAAAATATTTCACCTCTGAGAAATTTATACTAAACGTACAAGCGTAACTAGGGACGTACAAGAGCGGAGCGACGGTGAGTCGCTAGTTAATTATATGAATGCGAAAATATGCCAGTTATGCCTATAAAATAATTAAAGTACAGTCTGGATATAAAGAAGATATGCGGGTGAAGTAACGGTACTTGTGGCAGCCTCAGCAACATCTGTTGACTTCGCACACATTTTAATTTGTCATATGGTGTGTTTTTGTATTATTTTGCTACTTACATTTAGTTACGCGCCAGTAGTCCTGAATTTATGACTTATTAGGTTTTGCCCGCGGTGTTGCACACGTGGTAACTAGGGCGGGGATTAATCTTTCCCCAAGATGCAATCTATGTCCTCGCCAAATTTAATCAAAATCTGTTCAGCGGTTTAAGCGTGAGAAGGCAACAGACAATTCCTTTCATATTTATGAAAAATGTCAAAAATAAAGAATTTAACATTTTTTATGTAAAAGAGTAGGTAGGTATAATAAATACTATATCAACACTTTAAAAGTGAAATATTTAGCACTAGACATTTTTCTAAAATTTATTTCAACTATTTTTGAGGTAGATACGAGTATGTGACTTGTAAACACTAGCGACTCAACCTCGTTTCGCTCGGGTTCGTTCCTACGTACGTTTTAACGGTTAGTATGGAATAGATAGATTATATATACATTGGTATAGAAAAGTAGGTAAGTACTTTAAAGAAACTTAAAATCATCCCCCATTTTTAGCCCCCGACGCAAAATGAGGGGTGTTATAACTTATAAGTTTGACGTCGATGTCTGTCTGTGTGTGTGTATGTGTGTGTGTCTGTGGCATCGTAGCTCTCAAACGGATGGATCGATTTCGATGCGGTTTTTTTTTCATTTGAAAGCCAGTTTCCTTACGGTGGTTCTTAGCTATGTTTGGTTAATATCGATCCAGCAGTGTAAGAGCTCTTTTCCAAAATGATGTAAGGCATTTTAGCGTATGATATTAACGAAAACTTACTAAGTTCTCTCAGACATGCAGGTTTCCTCACGATGTTTTCCTTCACCATAAGACAAGTGGTGATCATGATGGAAATGATTCGCACATGAATATCAGAGGTCCGAGAGCCGGGATTTGAACCCGCTTCACTCGGTTTCCCAAGCGAGCGCATTGCCACTGGGCTACCACTGTCTATAATATATATATATATATATATATATATATATATATATATATATATATATATATATATATATATATATATATATATATATAATATATATAGTTCTGATATATTTTCTTAGAACATTATGTTAAGTTTAGTAAATTCTTGAAATCCTTTGTAAACGTTATTCGATATACTCGTAAGTTGTACATACAATACATGTTAATTTCAATAACAAATTCAAACTTAATATGCAACCGGACATTACACGAGTTAGTGTTTCGCCATTTAACTCGCTTTTGGATTTTTAAATAATTTTTCTTTCTTAATTTTTAGTTCTCACCTTTTTTTTTAAATCCGTCTTAATAAAAAGTCATGGGATCGCTTAAGCACTCAACTACAAAACCCCGAGGGCAGGTCTGCTGAAGCTCAAAGCAGACCACACAACCAACGGGTTGTTCCCACGATCCCCTCTGTCGTCAGAGAAGTACCATGTAGAATGTAACACACAAACTTTTAGAATCGCAATATCTTAGGAATGGTTATTGTTAGAGCAAAAAGTATTAAGATCAATTTTGTAGATAATTTTATGATATATAATTTTTGCCTAAACTATATTTTTGATAAAACTTACCGTTTTCGAGAAAAACCCAAAAAGCCGAAAATTTTTACCTTTGACTTTGAACAACTTTTAGCACACATGGGACCGATGGGGACTTTTGACACTTTATTTCTACTGGTATACCCAAGGCCTCTATCAAAATTCAGCTCTGTCAGAGTTTATATATTTGAAATGTCTATTGTGATCGGACTATTTGACATTAAAATCAGTCTTTGACCGACTTCAAAAAGGGGTAGTTTTTTTTGTAGGTTTTCATTATTTTATTGATTGAAGGGCAGTGCTATTTAAAGTTTCATAAAAATCTACCCTTTAAAGTTAAAAGTGCTTTTAAGTGATTTATATTTAGTATCTTTTTAGTAATTAAAAAAATTAACTGACGGGTGAAAAAATAAATAAATCATGAAATCTGTGGGGTAAAGAAATGAAAGCTTTACTCATATTTATTTCTCATAGAAATACTATGAAATATAATTTTATTTTTGTAGCCGATAAAAAGTATATTATCTATAAATAGACAAATATTTTATTTTACTTTTAACATAATATGTCAAAAAAATATCGAAAATTCATTGACAGATGACAGGCTACGATTTTTATTCAAATATGTGACCAAAATTTTAAATAATATCATCTTTCTGATAAAAACTACCCTACAGCATCCTTTGGGGCTAAAAAATAGAGGATGAATACAAAAGCGTGGGGCATTATGTATAAATAAATAATACTAGCAATAAAACCGTGGAAACCCTAATTATTTACATACGTGAATGTTTATTTTTCATTTACGAGTATTTAACGCTCAAGTAAGATCCTCACAACAATTTCTTTGAACACAAACTGTTGTTCATTAACTTCTGAGTGAAGTTGCTCAGACGGCTTAATCATATCTAATTGACAGCGTTTGACGCTTCCCTTTTTCTTATACATGCTTCTTGCTGTGGGTTTACTTGTGTATGTTTATATTTGTAGACATAACCATTGGACTTGTATCTCATGACAGGAGATGTCAAATGTGAACTTTTGTGTTTAAATCACTAGAGAAACTCATCATGGGACAGTGTCATAGGAAAGATTGCATGATTGTAAGTTATCCTGCGACACCCCATTAAGACAGAGGTTCCGTTGGGTTTTAGTGGGAAGTTCTACCTTTTCTAGCTGGTGAGTCCCACATAACCTGTATGTATGCAGGTGATACGCGTAAATGCCTTTCCCAACATTAAAGAAAAGGGGTATGCGAAAAACCCTATCGATAGTTTGCTAAGTTAATTTGTGAAAGGAGGACAAACATATGTTCGTGTTTATGATATTATTAGCAATTTACTTTAGCTTCGATCGACTTAATCCTTTATTAAATTAGGAAACCCTAAAAATTATTGAAACTACGAGTATTCATACATTCTTACATAATGAGAGCGTGAAAAGAATAAAGGCAAATATTCTAAAACTGTTGCTTTTGGCTTCTAAACCCATATTATACTTCAAAAAAAAAATTATGTACTCATGGAGTGATCAGTATTTATTAATGTTAATGTTCGTCCAGTAATCGAAAGTCTACCGTTTAAATCATTATTGAAAATTGAAAACATACGTAATGTACTAATGTGTAAGAGTACAAACATTCATGCTCATCACACAAATGAATGCCCCCAGCGGGACTGAAACCCGCGACCGCTCGCACAGCAAGATGGGTCACTACAGACTGAGCCAAACGTGTCGTCAAAATTGCTCTGTTTAGATATCTATTAGACGAATATTAAACTGTGGTTACAATAAGTTGAAAGTTGCAATTGTACCTCCATAAATAGTTTATGCCATGACCAACAGACAGTTAAATTTTATATCTGAACTAGCATTGCCCGCGGCTTCGCCCGCGTTCACATGACCAAAAACCAAATTGTTATGTTTTACATATTAGTATACTCTTACATTGCAGCTTTTGTATTTTTTCTCAAAAATAAGATATTTTCCCGCTGTAAAAAGTATCCTATATGTTGACCCGAGTAACCATAGCAAATTCCTTCAAAATCCCTCCAGTGGTTTATCTGCGATGCGGTAACAGACAGACAGACAAAAATTCTAAAAACTATAGATTCTGCCTCTGTATCGATAATAATGTTTATTTCAATAAGATTTTCCAAAAAATATCTAATGTACAGATTCGGCTTAGTTACAATGTTATTATATGTATAGATATAAATGGATCCCATACATCAGATAAATTGACGTTTGGAGAGCAACTCCACAATCTCATCGTTAATCATTCGAAGAAATCAAATTGCTTGGTGACATTGATACTTTCACCATGGTAATGATATGCTATATGGGATATATGAGAGACTAATTTGTGCCCGCTGCTTTACTCGCGTGAAAAAATATATGCCTTTGTAGGTTACGTTAGAAATTAAATATTATTAAAACAAAAAGAAACTATCCAAAATTTTCTATCTATACATATAATTTAATTAAAATTGTAACTGATCGTTATCTGTATATGGAAGATATTTGAGAAAAAGTACTATTGGGGGTATATATTAACGCAATAGAACCCAAAACATTCATTTTTAGAATTTTTGCCTGTGTGTCTGTGCGTTTGTGCGTGCTAATCTCAGAAATAGTTTAATCGATTTGGGTGGGGTTTTCACTAATGTATTATGGTAAGCTTTTTATTTTATTTCAATCGATTCATAAATAAAAAGTTATATCAATTCAAAAAATCACCTAGGGACGAAGCCGAACGAAACTAGGGTGAGTCGCTTGACTATACTATCTATACTAATATTATAAATGTGAAAATTTGTGAGTATATATGGATGTTTATAAGGATGTTTTATGTGGTATAGAACCCTTTATTCGAGATTTCATATTTGACGAATTTTGAAATTGTATTTGCGCACACTTTTCCTGCAAACAGCTACATCGTGTGTCTTTGAATTCTTCGTTGGAATAAATGGATACAAGAAATAGTAATAGTTCTTATAAATTCATTAACATGGTTTAAAAATATCATCTTTTTTTCTTATAAAAATATTTTTTTCTTCAGAGTATCAAATATTTAAAGAATTAGCTAAGTCGTATTCTTCCCGTTTTATATAAAATCAAAATATTTTGGTCATATAACATATGTACTCTAAAATTTATTTAGGGGTAAAAAAAAAAACAATGAAATGTATCTAAGAAAATTCTATACTAAGCCTGACACACATTGATTGACCTCTCCTAATTTCAATATTTTTTGTTATTTTTTGCAACACCGAAAATTTTTTGGTCATACATATTATTTGGGCAACATTTTTAAATTTGTTTCCTCAAATCCCTATTCAAAACATTGCAAACATGTACAATAAAAGTTGAACATATAAATAAGACTAGAAAAACAAAAACAAACCTATCCCACGGGAACCATACATTTTTCCGGGATAAAAAGTAGCTTATGTGTTATTCCAAACTATTTATCCGATATGTTATATCAGAATATATCTCTGTGCTAAATTTCATCCATTTCCGTTCAGGCGTTCTGGCGTAAAAGAGTAACAAACATCCATACATACTCACAAACTTTCACATTTATAATATTAAAATACGGAGTTGTTGTTGTGTTGCTGTTTTTTATTCATATTATTTGGGCAACTTTTCTAAATTTACTCCCTCAAATCCCTATTCAAAATATTGCAAGCATACAAATAAAATTGCCAAATCCATTGAGTTGTTCTCAAGTGACGCGGCCCAATCATCATAATTTCATTTTTATTATATAGATTTTCCGCATAATATGCAAAGCTCCATCACAAATAGCTTTAACAATAGCATTCCCAAGGAGTGTTGACGTCAGGCAGGCGGCTGGTCGTAAAACTTTTGCCAAATCCTATCAGCAGTACAGAGGATGTACTGCACCGACCCCGAGTGATTGGGAAATGGACAGGGAGATGATGATGGTGATGTAAAGTTCCATCCCGCAATTTGACCATCCAAATCGATCTAACCGTTTCACGTAACGAAGTAACAAACATACATACATACAAACTTTCGCATTTATAATAATAGTCCAATGGAGCAACAAAGAAAACATGGAACAATCAATATGTAAATACATGAATAATAAGTGAATATTTAACACAGTGTCATGACAAAATTGTACTGATTTTTATTTATTTCGCAACGCTCATTTTTTCATTTGTGTTGCATGTAATACGGAGTTTTTGATAAATTAAAATTATAATTACTTCAAAAGGTACACCACATTCTCTTAGAATAACTAAAATTTGTTAATTCAGCCTTAATTTCTTTTTTTTTAATTGTTTTTTATGTGTTAATATTATAAAAATAAAAAAGGATCATGAAATTGGCTCACAATTAGAGAATATGTCGCGTAAAATACACAAAATTATTTATTAAAGTACTTACGTGTACTATGCATTTAAACAATAAGCTATACAATTCATTAGAATTTATTCAGCCGTTTTCAAAGGAAAACGAAAGTAGGACAAAAATTTTAATAACTATTTATTAAACTTCTATCTATATAGATAAATAAAATTGAAGTGTCTGTTTGTAATGTTAAAATAACAGCTTTTTATTAAATGCTTATGAAATTATATACAGTACTTATTAGAAAAACACAACTTAAATAGTTTGTTTCTGTTTGTTTGTTCCAGCTAATCTCCGAAATAGTTGGTCCGATTTTGACGGGACCTTCACTGGCAGATACCTAATGCTATAAAGAGTAACTTAGGGTACTTTTATTTTAGAAAAAGAATTAGGGTTTCGCTCAAAAAAAGGAAAATGTACCTAGGGACGCACCCGAGCGAAGCGGGGGTAAGTCGCTAGTTATCGTATAATTTTCTGTCAATACACAATTATATATTTAATTATTCATATAAAATATTAATTATTAAAATTAACAAAAAAAGTTTTCACTGAGAAAAAAAATGAAATTTCATTTATAACTATTGTTTACAACCATAATTCATCTTGTATATTTACTAGCATCTTACGTCAAAACACTGAAATGTATCTCTATATAGAAATTTTCTAATCGATCGTAAAACTCGCAGGAAAATTTATTATTATTGCGCAGTTTAGAAAGCACTCTAATTAATATCGATTTTCTTCTATTTAAATATAAAAAAAAGAAAAAGTGGTAAAAAAGGAAAAAAATGTTATTTATTTAAAAATTGGGGGAACAACACAAAAAGTTTGAGAACCACTGTCTTTGAAACTTACCAATCTTTCCACTTTAACACATCACACAAAATAACTTATAATTGTATGAAAATGTAATGAAAAATAAACTGAAAATGCAAACGTCCGAACTTTACAACGGTGTATGGTCGACTGAACGAAATTGTGCCTACAGTTATGTATACTAACGCTAATATAACTTGGACTGCGCGTTTCGTATTAAAAATTAAAATCTTTTTAGTTTTTACCCGACGACAAAACCTGATATTATGATAAGCTCATATCAATACATATAATAAAATTGTAACTAAGCCGAATCTGTACATTAAATATTTTTGGAAAATCTTATTGAAATAGTCATTATTACCGATACAGAGGCCGAACCTATAGTTTTTAGAATTTTTGTCTGCCTGTCTGTCTGTCTGTCAGTTACCGCATCACAGGAAAACCACTGAAGGGATTGTGATGAAATTTGGTATGGTCATAACTGGTTATCCTGGTCAACATATAGGATACTTTTTACAGCGGGAAAATGTCTCATTACTGAGAAAAAATGCAAAAACTGCATTATAAGAGTAGGCTAATTTGTAAAACCTAAGAATTTGGTTATTGCTCATCTGAATGTGGGTGGAGCCGCGGGCAATGCTAGTTTTTTTATATAGATAGGTAAGTTCTATTCATACAAGTTTTCTTCAATTTTACTATAATGATATCAGTCGAATTTCGAAAATTGGGCGAACATTATTAATAACTCGCTTCGCTCGGGTGCTTCCTTAGGTACATTTTTTTTAAAGCGGAACCCTAATTTTTTTTCTAAAATAAAAGTAGCCTAAGTTACTCTTTACACCATCAGTTATCTGCCAGTGAAAGTCGCTTCAAAATCTGTCCAGCCATTACGGAAATTAGCCGGAACAAACAGACAGACAGACAAAAATAAATTAAAAAATGCATTTTTCTTATGAGTACCGTATATCATTCCATATGCATTCAGTAAAAAGCTGTTTATTTAGACATTACACACAGACACTTTAATTTTATTTATATTTATGGATTAAATCAACTTCATTAAATCTCGCGTAAGCCACGTTATACTTTAAAGATAGTAAAATGTGAAAGTCAAGTGATATGGAAACAGCATTTGACATTTAACTCTCTGCATCAATAAGGATTTTTATCCTACTTGTGCCTTAAATATAAACTATTCAAAAGTCAAAATCTCATCAATAATAATTAATTATCTAAGAAAATGCACTTAATTTTCTCTAATCTTTAAATACTTTTTATTAGTTAATTATCTAATAAAGAAAAAAAATGTTTATCAATTATTTAATGGTTACTTACATATAATTAAAAAAAAACATAATATATCATTTTCTACATATAATAAAATAGTAACATAGCGAAATCTGTACAAGATATATATTTAAAAAAAATGTCTACAGTTTAAAGTTTCCAAAACAATAATTGTTGTTTGTATATCTGTGTGCATTTCACGCAAAAAATACTGAGCGGATTTTAACTAAATTTTATGTATTGGTATAACTTATTAATCGGGTCAACATTTACGATACATTTTACAGGAAAATCTTTCATACCCACGAAATATCACAATAACTGGTTCGGCCAAGTTATCCTTTATAGAATAATTCAATGCATTATTGAACTATGACTTGTTGTGGCAAAAAAAAACTGTTTCGTAAGCGTGCTCGCTTAATCTTTTAACATATAATACATCAAAACAATGTACAAGAAAATTGTAAGTATTAAAGAGGCCTACTGACAAGGATTGCAATAGTATATGTCTATCTCCTAAGGTACACTCGTAATAACTATTTTTATCTATTTAAAACGTATGTAACCTTCGCGTGTCATGACATCTTCTTTTAATTAAGAAATCACGAGCGATATAATAATATACCATACCAGCAGTCGCCACGCATACCACCAGTGCAGTGCCGGTTTTAACTTTAGCGCCGTCCCTGCGCAATGTAAGAAATGCAGCCCATTATCGAAATTTTGCTTAAAATGGATAAATTTTTGATAAAGTTAATTTTTTTTTAATTTTTGATAAATGCAAAAAATGATATTTTTTTAATTATGTATTGATTTTTTGGGAAATAAAAAATATTTTCGATAAAGCAAAGATTTTTTTTATTTATCCTTCGAATTTTGCCGCCCCTAAAAATTTTCCGCCCTGGGCACTAGCCCCGAGTGCCCCTAGTGTAAATCCAGCGCTGGACCAGTGAGTGGTCTTTATGAGTTACGCTTCGTGTAAGTTTTATCTAAATCGTAAAGAAATTGATAATTTATTTATGGTTATTCTCAATAATGTATCTTTCTGAAGTTATTCAATTCAATACTCTTTTTAATATTTTCTGCAAAGAAGAATCTAACATACCTACTTCTTAGAGCTGAAAATTTGACATAAGATCCTTATAAATTATGTCTAATTTCAAATTGTGTAAAAAAATGGATAAATAGTTTTTTTTTCGCGAATTTATAAATTGTTTATAAAAAAGATTGTTTTATTTAAAATGTTTTATTTAAATATTCGCGTAAATCTAAGAAAGTAGTAGGATATGTAAATGAAGGGCCGACGGACTGACTACATTCAGAAACAAGTGCTTAACCCTTTAACACTGAACCCTAAAAAATAATTTTAAAATATCTTCTTAAAGATTACTTGTTTGATATTTAAAGGTTAAGTATGAAAATACATTATTTTTACACAAATAAACGTTCTTTGTGTTTATGTAAGTATGTACTAGCAACTCACCCTTTCTTCGCTTTTGGTTTGTCTCTTGACAAAAAAAATCTATCCCTCGAGAACCGTACATTTTTCCGGAATAAAAAAATAACCGATGTGCTATTCCAGACTATAATCTATCTCTGTGCCAAATTTCATCCAGATCCGTTCAGCCGTTCTGGCGTGATTGAGTAACAAACATCCATACATCCTCACAAACTTTCACATTTATAATATTAATATGAATATTTTCAACGTTCTTGTAAAAAAATATTATCTCCTTCTTTTCTGACTTCTTCTATCGTCTTTGCAATGGAATAAGTAACACGAATCTATAGGCAGTGATAGTTCATTGGTTACAACCTCGCTTAGAAAACACACTGAAGCGGATTCAAACTGAGGACCTCTGATATATTGTTCCGTACAACTAATTTTCAATATGATTATCATTTGCCTTATGGTGAAGGAAACATCGTGAGGAAACCAGCATGTCTGAAAGGACCGGAACAGTTTCCGTAAGACACGCTCAATCCGCCCGCAATTGGCCAGCGTAGTGGACTATGGCTTTATCTCCCTCGTATTGGACGAGGAGCCTACTCCCAACAGATGGACATGAAAATGACTGAATTTTATTGGGCTCCTTACATCTTTATCTATACATATAATAAAATTCTAACTAAGCCCAATCTGTACATTAAATATTTTTTGGAAAATCTTATTGAAATAGACATTATTATCGATACAGAGTTCGAATGTATAGTTTTTAGAATTTTTGTCTGTCTGTCTTTCTGTCTGTCTGTTACCGCATCACAGCAAAACTACTGGAGGGATTTTGATGAAATTTGGTATGGTCATAGTTGGTTATCCGGATCAACATATAGGATTCTTTTAACCGCGGAAAAATATTTCATTTCTGAGAAAAAATACAAAAACTTGTTAGAATAAAATCACGATGATACTATATATATATTAGCAAGGTAACATACTAAATAAGGCAAAACATATTAAAAATAGCTTATCTTGAAAAAAAATCCCAATAGCGCTATTTTATTTGGTTTTTGGTCATCTAAACGCAGGCGGAGCCGCGGGCAATGCTAGTCTTTCTTACATCTAATCCTAACGTAATATCAGAACAAAGACAAGGGCAGTTTCCCTTGTATTTATATCTAAGTAACAAATCTACTTATATGAACAGACTACAATTAATATCTGTCTAATTGAAAGGTACACCGATTTCTCAATCATTTCAAAATAAATAATTTGCATTCAAATTATTAAAAAAATAATAATAAAATATATCTCGACTGCGTAAAAAGTAAATTAAAAAGATAGGAACAAGTTGACTAAGGAATATCTAAGTATTATACAGACATTAATACTTACATACGTTCTCTCAGTAACGATGACACATGTTTATGATAGGTTTAGAAATAATTTTTTATAGACCAACTGGTGCCTGAAATTTGGCATTTTTATTAAATATGCCACATAATATGACACTCACGTGATCAATACGAATCATTAATACCGGTTAAGTCGTTTAGTATATATGTACATACATAAAGGTCAAACACACAACCCTCTTTTGGACTTCGCTGCTGTCGGTTAAAAAGACATTACCAAATTAGACACCACCTATTTTTTGAACTTGGTCAAACTATCTAGATCATCTTTCTTCAAACTAACGGCACAAGTTGTTAGCAGAAGCGCGATAATCATGACCTAGATACATTTGTCACTTACAAATACTTCAAGATTTCTTGATATTTAAAATGTGAAGGTTTATTTGTTGATTTCTTACCATTATTCACTAGTAACTTGCTGCCGCTTCGTCCGGATGTGACGTAGATCAGCGGTTCCCAATCTTTTTTGTTCAAGGAACACTAATTGATCATATTTTCTTTAACGGAACCCCATTTTGATAATAACTAAACTGATTGTGTTGTAGATAGAATATTTTCTTGTTTGATTTAAAAGAACAAGTCGTAAATAAAAAATATTAATACTTATAATAATATTTATTTTAGCAAAAATATAATGTTTGCCTCTACTTACTGTGCCAGCGGTCGCGGATTCAAGTCCCGCTGGGGGCATTCATTTGTATGATGAGCACCAATGTGAGTTTGAGTATGCCAGTAGAGTAGCACAGTTGTAACGCGCTCGCTTGGGAATCCGAGTGATGCGGGTCGAAATTCTGGGTCTCTCACCTCTAATATTCTCAAGTGCGAATCATTTCCAACATGATCATCACTTATCTTACGGTGAAGGTAAGCATCGTGAGAAAACCTGCATGTCCGAGAGGACCTAGCAAGTTTTCGAAAGACATATTGTGGAGTCCACCAACCCGCACTCGGCTAGCGTGGTGGAATATGGCCTCAACCCTTCCTCGCATTGAAGGGAGGTCCGTACCCAGAAATAGAACGTTAAAAAGGGCTAAATACAAAACCAGTTTGATTTGTGACTATATAATCTAACTATCGATGTTGGTCTACATCGGTAGTAGTGGAACTCTTCAACGACAATTCGCAACACCTTGGAGTGTGGCCTCATACTCATTTTGACGTTTCCCAAACATTACAGACAGACAAATGCGGAATACTGATTTTCTGTCTATAAATAAACCAAAAGTATTTATGAAAATCAATTAAACGTAGTCCAACTTTTTTATACACAATTTTTATTACTTTTATAGAGAATTTGCGTTGCGTTGTGGGTCTAACGGTGCATTGTGGTATTAACTTTTTTTTAAGACGCACGTTCTTAGATTTATAGCTAACTAGCAGAACCCACGGCTTCGCTCACGCTAAAACTACAAAAAGGTAGGTTTCATACAAATTTTCATCCCCTATTTTACCTCCTTATGCGATGAATTTCGAAAAATGCTAAAACACGTATTTATTGTATTGTATGTACATTAATATTAAGCTTCAAGTAATCATTTTTGGGTTGTTTTATATCGTGTTTTCCCGTGGGAATGAGATTTTCTTTTCTTCGGTAAAAAGTAGCCTACGTCACTCTCCAGCCCTCCAACTATCTCCACACAAAAAATCACTTCAATCCGCCAAGCCGTTTCCCGTGAAAGAAGGACAGACAAACAAACAAACACACTTTCACGTTTATAATATTAGTAGTATAGACTAGTGTCCGCCCAGTGGTCAAACTTCGACAATAATCATTATTAAAAATTTGAGAAAAAAAAATTTATTGGCTAGTCAATAACTACTAAATTAAAAAAAAATGAAAAAGTACTGTTTTGTCTTTGCCTATTTATATATACATAGTTAAATAAACTATCTAGATAGTGGGTGGGAAAACTCATCACTAATGTTAATACGGATATGTTAATACGGGTATATCCTAGCCCAGACATGTTAGCCGGGATATTATAACAACACGGATATCTTAGCACGGATATGTTAGCCCGGGTATTTTATCACTTATCACGGATATGTTGTTTAGATTTGATTTCACTTATTCTATAAAAACAAAATGGGTAAAAAAACCACGAAACGAATCATTAAATACAATTTATTATTTCGAAACATTAAAGCTAACATAAATAATAAACTAACTAAGCCTTAATTTCATATTTTCACATACAAAATCAAAAATATATTGCGACCAAATTAATTATATACAGAAAAATAAAATAAAAATAATATATGAACACGAAGGTCACAAATTCAATCCCGTGTGAGGTTATCCCGTGGGATTACAAGTTTACCAACAAATCTTAGTTAAATACCAAATTTGTTTGTCAACTAAAACTTGTCTGGATTCTAGTTTGGTGGCTAACGAATGGGCCTTTGACATTTTAGACAATTTACATAAAGTAAGCCAATAATTGATAATATTAAACCGACCTAATTCTTGTACATTTATAAATTTATTTCACGTATCTCGGAAAGGGGCCGTTCATGAAATACGTTCACGATAGTGATTATACGTATTTTTTTATACAACAGCTAACATCGTTATATTGAAAATTCAGCACCAATAAACGAATATTTAGTAATAAAAAAAAAATTAAAAATAACATACAGATATGGATACTTTAAACACCCGCCATTTCACGGACGTGACGTCACAGTATGATATACACAGAGACATAACGGCAAAATGATATACTCTGACGTCACACTCGGTCTGACCGATGGCGTACGTTTCTACTATTTTGAATTCCCCACATATATTTGCACTTTTTAATATTTATTTTCTTAATCAAAAAGAAATTACATTAAAAATATTGATACAGGCGTAATTCAAAAGCAATAAAGATTATAAAAAAATTATTTCACCTTTATTTAAATCACACGCATATTCCTTATTATCGAGAGGGATTCGCTGTGACAATTTTGTAGTCGAAACTTGCAGAAAATGTGACATAGCGTAACGAAGGGGACGAGAGGGATTAGACGTAGATAGGTAAAATTTCGCGTGACATATTTTATGAACGGCCCCAAACGGCTCTAACGTTTTGGATCAAATGTTGTATTTAGATAAGGTTGCTTTTAAAGTTTATCTATATAGTTGTCTTTTCTGATAATAAACTCAGTTTTAATATCTTTTCTCAGGTACTTAAAATCGATAATTTGACCAAACATCAGTGAAATTTGGGAAATACGGAATAACCCCATTAAAATGTTTTCTTTCAAAATAAGAATATTTTAAATTACTTTCCTATACATTTTCCACACATACTAACCACCGCCCGCGGTGTTGCCCTTTAGGTTAATATGAAAAACTTGATAAACGATCTCTATTTAATTTGAATTTTTCGTTTATTATGGTATTATCGACAAATAAATATATATATATATATATATATATATATATATATATATATATATATATTTTAATCTTTCTAAATATATTTGATTTATTTTCTAAATAAATACAAATTTTATAGCGATTTTAAAATTATGTTCAATGTTCTCTGTCTTATAGGCATTTTAATATTATACCATTTTCGTTATGAAATAATTTGAATAAACCAACACAAAAACAACAATACGAATTGATCACTTCTTTCTTGAAAGTCGGTAGAACATGTATTATTAATTCATATCTACCATTTTTAGATTTTTTTAGATGACCTTTAACGCCATTTTCTTTTAATTTAATTAAAACTTATCAAATTGTTCATATTAACTCAATATTGTGAGTACAAGGATAAAAATCACTAAGTCCTTACATAGCTTTATAACATGACCTAAACCTCTTAAGTAACGCTTTTCCTTTACTTAGAGGATTTTCAATTTGTCAATAATGAAACTCATAACGACTAATAGAATTGATAATATAATTGTAAAATATTTGTATATTATATATATTTACTTATCCAAAATTTACAAAGCATCAAGTCTTCAATTTTTTATAATATTTAGCTGCACGCGAATATCAACTCGCACTTGACTAAAATTGTTATTCAGTTCTAGAAGAAAAAAAAATTTTTTTGCTATTAACTCACTTAGCCCATTTTACCTTTAAACCCACAATTTAAATTTAGCTTTATATCAAAACTTACCAATATGTACTCAGTCCACGACGTCTTTTTACAAATTATAAGAAATAAACTTACAAAACAATATTCAAAGTTAGCTTTATAGCACGACCAAGCCTGCGCTTATTAGAACGGAACGAAAAAAAAAATTTTTTTCTTTGCTGGGGGGTAGAATTTGCATTATTTAATTAATAATAACGTGTATCAATTTTAGAGGTTATTTTTTTATATTTAAAAAAGAGTGTTGTTTTTTAAAAGAAACATCGACTAATTTGAACGATGATATTTTTCATAATACAATGGTAAATTATATTATCTGTAAGTTAATATTTAGAAAGATTGTACATTAATTTTTTCTATAAAGAAAAAATATAATTTTTTCACCTCACATTTCAAACAAAAATATTCAATTCATGCTAAATAACCTAAAGATCTTTGAGCATATCAATACATACATACATATGAAATAAAAAAAACCGGCAGAATATACGAGTACCCTCTTCCAATTTATAGTTTGTGAAAGTCTGTTGAAATTCAAAATGACATTAAATATCTAATTTAGACGTACTGCTTTTATCATCACATTTAAAATCTAAAAAAATCATTCTTTTTAATGTTTTAAATTGTTTATTTTAAAATTTATGTAGCGCTTACTTTAAATTATTCACAGAATTTTAAAACATCATGGCGCCATTTTTATAAAGAAAGTGATATGAAATGCTTTGCTTTGTATGGGCTGGCACCGATTTCGAAAATATTTGATTAGGTATGTATTTAATAGGTAGGCTTTAATTACTTAGCCAAAGCACACCGACTTCGAAAATATTTGATTAGGTATGTATAGTAAATGAAAACTACCAATCAGTTATGTTTTACTTTTTAGTGCTTTTGTTTGAAGTCGGTTTTTATTTTTTTGTTAAAAAGTTTTTATTTTTCCCTTTTTAGTGTTGACAGTAGTAGCAAAGTAAGAATTCTAACGTATTAGGCTCGTCAAATCAAACAAAACAAGCCCAAACTCAAAGTATCTACTATTAGCCGTTGAAGAGTTCCACCTATCCACCTTCTGGCCTTTCCATCAGATCAGATCAACAATACCGAACCACTGTACTATCAACGGAAATAGAAACACTTATAAAGTTTCAAGTCAATATGACAATTAGAAGTAGGTTAAATTCATCATCAGCTATTTTTCCACCCTTAGGGGTGGTATTTTTTTTTAATTTAAATTGGACCAATCTGGAAGTATACACATTCAAACAACACAAAAATTGTCCAAATCGGTTAATAAATGACGGAGTTCTGAGGTAACAAACATAAAAAAAAATACAGTCAAATTGAGAACCTCCTCCTTTTTGAAGTCGGTTGAAAAGAAGGTAAATTTTCCAAAAAAAAAGAAGGTAAATTTTCCAAAAAATACTTAATTCGAAATGTAATAATGCGTTTCGGATATTTTATTTCGTATTTACGAAATTTATATTAATTTTCATTGTAATTCTTTAATTAAAAATAACGTGACGCTTTATCAGTTTGAATCATTTGACTATTATTATAACATCCACATTAATTAATAATTATTATTAATACTTATATCACTATAATTTAAAAAAAAACTAATTTCACCTACATATTTGTTTGAGACAATTTCATTTCCCTACACTATAATAATATTAACCGAAACATCGAAAAATCGAAAATCCGTAATGGAAAAATCGCACCGAACACCCGTAAAACTTAGAAATATGAGATCCGAAATTAATTTATTCTTTATTCTCCGGAAACTTTGAGTGTATTAATTTGCAATCAGGTCGTAAACTTCTAAAATTTTCGGCACCCGCTTCCGTTATATTGGTTTCACTAAAATCGATATAGGTTAAATTCGGCGCAGCAGTTGCTAGATGGACTAGACTGCGATCCGTTATGTTTCTGTATCCGTTAACGGATAAGAATCTTAAATTTGACCTGTCCGGTCTCGAACCTGTGTCCTGTCCTACCACTACTGGGCCGTTGGGACCTATATGTATTATATTAACATCTTCTCCATCAGCTCTTCCAAAACGCCGAATCGCAAAATCAGTTACTAGTGAACTGGATTCAACATGGCGTCTTTGCGCATTGAATCCCAGAGTCACGGGCATATCAGGCGCTGAGAATTCCCGTGGGAATCTATATGTATTCACTTGGGGACCAACATTCACGTATAGCACGTGATGGCGTGGTTCAATCCTGTAGTCAATTGGCTGTTCATTTTCTTGATTTTCATTTTCCCGTTGGGTTTTTGGTTGCGGTGTACTGGTTTCTGGTTCTCGCGATGTTGACGCACCTTGGTTTACATCGTGGGGACGTTTTAGGTTACGCTTTTCATTTTGGTTGTCACCGTCTTCTTGGTTGTCGTTTATAACCACTGGTTTCTCGCCTCGACGGAAACGGACGTGTCCGCCATTTGGTTGGTCGCCATTTTGCGGTTGAGCTGTCGGTCGTTTAGCGCTCGCAAATACTATTACTTCATCGTGATCACCACATCTTATTTGTCCGAAATTCAAAACCCCATCTAGTTTAATAACGTCGAAGCCCTCTCTAGGTCTGGCGTTCGAAGAATTGGAACTTCGCCCATTTTCTTCATTTTTATTTGCATCTGAACTTTCTCCATTTTCATTATTTGAAGAATCTCTTACACTTTTTAATATAGAATACGAGCATTGGCCAGTTTCACCTTGTGATGAATTATCGCTTTCCCCACCACCGTCTACGCATTTTGAACTTTCCCCAATTTTAAAATTTGGAAAATTCGCGTTCTCTCCGATACCTTCTTTTGAATTATCTGATGCGTCTTCATTTTCTAAAATTACTGGAATATTTTCATTTTCACTATCATCTATAGAATTTTGAGATCTTCCATCATTAATTTCTATGTTTTGCTCATCATTTGGCACTTGTTTATCATTAATTTCATTTTTATTGCTATTACTATTTGAAGAATGCTGAGATCCATCATTATTTTCATTATTATTTTCTATTTCTTCAGTCTCATCATTGCTTAATTCATTAGCCACATCTTTATCATCATTTTCGTCATCATTATCATCACTTTTACTAGTACTTGCGTTAACATTAACATCACCCTTTATATCATCACCGTCTTTCTTTATTTCAGTTACATTATGAAGGTTTAGCAAAAAGAATCTACTCTTTTGACAGCTCAAGTCATCGTGACGTTTATGATTGTCAACATCGTGACTTTTGCGGCGTTTTTTAGCTTGTTTTACGTCGCCATTTTCTTTTTCATTCTCGTCTTCGTCTTCCGGTTTTCGTTTTAGAACTTCACGGTCTTTTTCATTTATATCCATAGCATCATCATCGTAATAGTAGTATGGGTTTTCTGGCTTTTCTGGGAATAAATGCGGTTCCTGAAACAGTAGACATAAAATTATTATATAAAAAGTACGTGTGTGTGCAATTCACACACGGTAGAAGTGAAACTTCAGAAACGTAACCTACGAGAGAATGAGAGGAATATAGAGTATCAGAAATAGGATATTTATTATTAAGTTTATTTTTTTATAATAATTGTACCAAGTTTAAAATTTATTTTACATTTTATTTGACATAAATAATAAATATACATTACAGATTATTCAGTAATTAATTTTATTAATTTTCACTTCCTGTGTAATGTATTCTATCTCAAATAATTATATGAGGCATATTACAATCATAAATTTATAGAATATCATATACGGAAAGAATATAATATTATATATTTGTCAAACAATAACAACGGTTACCATGGCAACATGGCAATGTATTTTATCTTATTCTCTCGCCCGTTTAATCCTATATATCTTTCTCGTGCCGCATTTTCCATCATCGAGTTTCAAATCACGATTCTAAAGAAGTTTCACTTCAAAATTACATTAAAATCGGTCCATTTCTTTTACTGTTTGAAGCTATTAAGCCCACTATAGACATATGCACAGACAAAGGCAGACAACCAGTCATATTAATTTTAAGATTAGGTTACTTTCGTTCATTCACTAGCGACTCACCCTCGCTTCGCTCGTGTCCCTAGGTACGTTAACGGTTAGTTCTAAATAGATAGACAATATAATATATATACATGCGTATAGAAAAGTAGGTATTTTAAAAAATAAAAATGTATATAATAGATATGCATTACTTAAAAATGATTGATTTTCCATACAAACTTCCACTCCCTTTTCAACCCGTTAAGGTATGATTTTCGGAATAAAAACTATCCTTTGTCCGTCCCAGGGTCTCAAACTATCTCTATACCAAATTTCATCTAAATCAAAGACAGACCGACAGACAAAGTTACTTTCGCATTTATAATATTAATATGGATTCAATTTAAAATTAGGCCCGTTACACACTCATTTTGTCAATTTTAGACTTAAACTCAAATGCACCAAAAACCTAAAACCCTGCATTGGACCATGGTCCACTCACCTGTATCTCCCAATCGTGTAACTGTATGTGCGTCACTCCCGGGTCATCTATGAAATGTGCGTGGGGCTGTGGTGTATTTTTGGGAATTTTGCTTGCTGACAACCATAGCTTTTCTAAACTCGGCAACCATCCGAGGGCTGATATCTCTGAGTCACCGACCGGTGACCTTCTTAGATCTAGAGACTGGAATAAATTAGAATTAATAGTTAAAGATATATATTTAAAAACAAGCTTTCATTTAAATCGAATCAAAAATAAATATCTTGGTACATTAACACACAGCGCCATCTCGTTCCATGGCAAACTACGAGGCCTGTGTTATAGATACCAGATAGTTGATACACTATTTTTGTAGGTACAAGCTGTATAAATATTATAGATGTGAAAGTTTGTGAGTATGTATGTATGTTTATTACTTTTTCACGCCAGAACGGATCTGAATGAAATTTGGCACAGAGATAGACTATAGTCCGTAATAACACATAGGCTACTTTTTACCCCGGAAAAATATACGGTTTCCGAGGGATAAATTTGCTTTTGTTTTAGCTTAGATTTACTTTTGTGTGAGCCGCTAGTTTTATAAAAATACATACGCTGTATAACATAAAGCCAGACTTTTTTTTTAGATTGAACGCAGATGTAGTCGCGGGTTCTGCTAGCAATAAATACAGTACCTGGGCCACCGAGCTTCGCTCGGAATTTTTGGTTGAAAAGTACAATTTTCTTTAAAAAAAAACTAAAAATCTTATCGTCCCCGAAACCTCTTATAAACTAAATTTCATGAAAATCGTTGGAGGCGTTTCCGACATACAGACTATATATATATATATATATCTTATATATTTAAACGAGCTATTCTTGTATATATATATATATATCTCAATATATAATCTGAATCTCGAAAACGGCTCCAACGATTTTCATGAAATTTAGTATACAAAGGGTTTCGGGGGCGATAAATCGATCTAGATTAGTCTTATGTCTGGAAAAACGCGTGTTTTCGAATTTTCATGCGGTTTTCTTTTGCATTTTCACAATTTTTGCATTGTCAGTTGTCACTTCTGGTGGGTGGGAGGCGCCACTGTACAACTGTCAATATCGTGTCCGTATTTACATCAAGTTTAAAAATATTTAAGTGGAAATAATCTAAAGAAAATGGTAAATTCTAATTAATTTAATAATAATTTTAAGAAATATTAATCGATAAAACTTATGGGCAATATGTACACATCACCAAGTCTTGATGTGTTGAAGAACAAATGAGCTTTTAAAAATTCACCTACCAAACAAATACAAAAGTGAGAAACATAACATACAGATACTATCAGTGCAAAACCATATTTTCTGTGTGTGATGACAATAAAACAAAATACTTTGTGAAGTGGAAGCGTAAAATATTAAAACATAACTTTATAACCTCAAAAACTAATACTCTGTATAAAATTGCAATTCAACTAGGTATAATTGGTGCTCTTTTTCAATCAGCTTTTCTACTTCCGACTTCACACTTAAGATGGAGGTGATAAAAAAGTTGCTAATAAACATGCAACAAGAAATAAGACAGCAGAAAACAGAAATGTTAGAAATGAAAGAAGACATTAAAAATACAATCAACAATAATATACTTAAATGAGAAATTTAAACACTTAGAAATAAAAAAATCCTCAATAAATAATTTAGAAAGACATATTAGGCGCAAGAACTTGGTTATGTTCGGAGTAGAAAAAGGTGAAAAATCCTATCATGAACTAGAGGAAAAAATAAAGTCTTAAACAAACGCAAGGAGTTACAAGCCCAACTGAAGATAAAGAAAAAGACCTAGGCAAAACAGCTTTCATTACATATGACAAACTAATTATTGTGGATAATAATAAGAACACTTCTCGCCAATACTCAAATAAAAGAAGTCTGCCTGTATCTTCAGAAACGCCTTACCTCAATTATAAACAAAAACTAACAAATAAACAACATACAAAGAAAACCAAACCTGCTAATATTAAAGACTTTATATTACAAAAACCAAAATTAACTTTCAACCACACAAATGATAACCAGGAAGAAGTAAAAACAACACAGCAAGATACAGTATATTAAACACAGTAGGAACCTCCTCATTTTTATCCCCCAGTACGGCGGGTCACTGTGGGGGAGTTCAACCGTATATATGGTATGGTGGTATGGAGTTCAACCGTAACCCTCCAAAGAAAAACAGACATACAATGAACAAAGGTATACATATCTTCACCAGAAAAACTTCTAGAATTAAAAGCAGCATTTCCTACAACAAATCAAAAGAACACAAAGATAAAATTATAAACTTTATAGGCTACTTTATAGGCTACTTTATATCAGAAACAAATTGGAATGAAATTTATATATTGGAAACAAATTTTGAAGAGAAACCCTTTGCAATCATTCATACAAGCATTATCTCCAACGGAGAGCTCTATGCAGGGCTACTTTGGAGGAGGCTTTTAACCGAGAGGGGTCTATACATGAAAAAGACATTTACTAAATAAATACATTTAATTATGAAATTAAATACCTAATTTATAACTATTGTCAGAATTAATGTATGGAAAGAAATTTTATTTATATTTATTATTGTGAAATGTTTAGTATTTACTCAATTGAATTATTTAATTTATTGTGATTGTTTATTTATTTATTTGTTAATGATAATTTATATATATACAATATCATTTCAAATAATATTAAAGAATTTTAAAATAATTTAATTCCAGATTACAAAATTATTAGTTAAAAAATTATAAGTTAATAAATAGTCACTAACCAAAAAGTGAAGTTAAATTAAATATAATCAAATAAGTTATAAATATGATCTGTTAAAATACAATGTTAAAAATTGTTAATTAAGTAAGAGTAATTATAATTTAAAATTATAAGTAATCATGTATACAATAAATAAACCTTTATTATTATTATTATTTCTTTTGCATTATTCCACGCAAAATATTATGTTCGATAGTTTTGCACGCTCAGACATAAGCATCATGGTCAAGCGGCCAATGCGCAAGTTTGACAACCACAGGTGCCTGGGTTCGTATCCTGGTCGGACACAAAATTTTTAATTTTGTTTTTTTTTTGTATTTATTCAAATTATTAGTTTGTTTTTGTCCAAAAACTCCGAGCGACGCTTGGTCGCCCAGGTACTATATATATATATATATATATATATATATATATATATATATATATATATATATATATATATATATATATTATATATATATATATATATATATATATATATATATATATAATACATATATATAAGATTTGCTAGTTTAAATATATTACATATTGTAATTAAGGACCTCTTCTCATTTCCTCCGACTTCTATTTCACTCCAACATAATACTTTCTTAGATTTACGCGAATATTTGATATTTTATATAAAAGTATATATTCGAATTATTTCGCGGATTTATTTTGACCAAAAATCGAAATAACCCAAAAAGATAGTTTTATTTAAAATCACTCTAACATTTAATATAGTTTTCACCAACTCACCGTGAGCGTCCGGAAGCCGTATCTGGCGGTGAGCGAGGCGTACGCCACGAACTCGGTCATCTTGGGGCAGCGGCGCGCCGCCAGCCGCCGCAGCGCCGGCAGCTTGCTCAGCGGCAGCAGCGTCGCCGGGTCCATCCACTCGCACGAGGACACGTCTAGACTCTGGTGACGTTGTAAAAAATAATAATCCATTAATCTATTTTGAGCTTTTGTTATTATTTTTGTCAAACAATAACAACGGTTACCATGGCAACATGGTAATGTATTCTATCTCATTCTCTCACTGGCTTAATCCTATATATTTATGTGTTTGTCTCTTTCTCGTGTCACATTTTCGTTTCATCGACTTTCAAATCACAACGATTCTAAAGAAGTGATTAGGTGTAGTTACTGATGTAGGGAGAGAGAGAGAGAAAGTAAGAAAGCGTGTGCGTCTGAGAGAGAGAGAGAGTGTATTTGTTTGAGAGTGTGTGTGCGTCTTAAAAAAAAGTGAAGAAAAAGATTGAATGTGAGGGTGTAAATGTGAGTGTGAATACACATTGATGTGAACACACAACTACACAGTTGAGAGTTTGTGGGATTGGGTGATTGTGGGATTAAATAAGTATGAGATTGAGTGTGAGATTGTATGATTGTGGGAATAAGTGGATAAGAGATCGACTGTGATAGAGTGAGTATGTTAAAGTAAATGTTTGTGACTAAGTATGTGAGAATAATCTCAGCAATTTCAAGGGACGTGATACAAAATATTAAATATAATACAACATATTTATTGTACTGCTGTGTCACGTGACATTTACCTCTAATCCCGGTAGATGTGAATTGATTCTGAACAGAAACGATTTATCCATCACCATGTTGTAGCATTTGGAGCCACGCAGAGACAATTTCTTCAGAGTTTTTGGAAAATGGCTGAGATTGGTCTGAAAATTTAAAAAAAAATCTATAATATTTTGGTCATTTCATCCAATCTAGCATCATCATTACTTTCAAGTATTTCAAGATTAAGACAGACAAGCAAAAAAACTCGGACTAATCAAAACGGATCAAATGAGCTCTAACTAAAAGGTTTTAGTAGAAGCCGCTGAAGAGTTCCACTATACATCTTCTGTTTCCATCATGGCAGATCAGCTCGAAAACATTCAAAAATCTAATTAAATTATTTTCATTCTTCAAGTAATTAATATTGTCACTTAGATTTAAAATACTTACAAAATTTAATTACAATACAAAGAATAACGTAGTCAAAATGGAAATCCAAATATTGATAACATAATTAGTGACTCAGTAAGTTATAAATAATTAACTACTCAAGGCAGTGGTAGCCCAGTGGTAACGAGCTTGCTTGGGAAACCGAGCGAAGCGGGTTCAACTCCCGAGTCTCACACTTCTGATATTCTCATGTGCTCACATTCCCAACATTACCACCACTTGTCTTACGGTGAAGGAGTACATCGTGATGAAACCTGCTTGTCTGAGAGAACCTAGCAAGTTGTCTGCAGACATGCTCAGTCCGCCTGCACTTGGCCAGCGTGGGGGACTTTGGCCTGATCCCCCTCGTATTGAAGGGAGGCCCACGCCCAGCAGTGGGACGTTAAAAAGAGCTGAAAACAAACTACTCACATTCCTACAATCAATATTGCAGAACTCCAATGCCAATGTATGTAGTCTAGGGCACGTGGTCCTTAGATCCTTTAATAGGTCCTGAGATAGGGAAAACTGTGGTCCAGTACAGTCTTGTGGACCATTTCTGCCCACTTCATTATCCCCCCACGTGGGCAGCCCACTGCATCGACGGAACCAGTAATCGCTGAGAAAATGTGAAAATTAAAAAAATAGACATGGACTAATTTACGCAAAATTGATCCACGCCAATTTTTTTTAAAACTAAATTACATTGTCCAATGCTGTTTCATGGACTACTCCTGAAAATTTCCTTCATATTAGAAGTCCTAGCAAAGACGGAACTAATAAATACGAAATAAAAGAAAAAAATTATTTCTAATGCCATGGACGAATTAACCACAGGACCTGACATAAAATACAAATGTATGAAAACTAGTTCAACCAAGTGACGCATAACGCACACAAAGATAAAATACATATATCGATAAACGAATGAATGACATTTTAGAATTTAGACATTCGTTAGCATAGTCATCATAATTTTACATCTTTTAATTTAAAATATCTGTATTTATTATAATAAATTAAAGTAAATGAATTAAAGAGGCAATAATAATTATGTGTTAAATAATAATTATTTATTAATTTGATTTATATAAATACGATGGCATTGATGGCAACATTCTGTTGGCCTATAATAATGTTAATGAACAAATGAATATCGGGTGCATATTCCATTAATATATAATAAATATTATTTTGTATAGATAATAATTATTAACTTATTTAAAAATATTAAGCTAATTTAATTAAATAAAAGTGATTTTGTTGATTCTGTTATTGGACTATTTTAGTCAATTGATTGTCTCGGGTAGTTTATAAAAATGTGACACTGTCCTAATATTGCTCAGTTTTTAATCAACATTTGTGAAATTAGGAAAAAGAAAAAGTGATTGCAAATTGTGAAAAAGTGAGTGTTGGATCGTGAAAGTAAAATAATTAGTGCAAGTGGTAAAGTGTTTTATTACAAATCGCCAACCCAGAAGTTTAGTGCTAAAACATTATTGTTTGATTTTGTGTAATTTATGTGTTGAAATAAAATGATCTTTATTATTATTACAATGGAATAATATTTCAAAGTGTATAAATGTGGTATAAAATAAAAAATTAAGTACACATATTAATTATAATTTTTGCATTGATAATATTTTATAAATATTCTTTATTGCACTAAAAAATAAATAAACAAAAATACATAGAAAATGATGTGGACAAAGGTGGACTTATCTCTATAAGAGATCTCTTCCAGTCAACCCATGTATGTGGGAAATAGTGTTAAGTAGCGGGACAGAAAGAGAAAGTGCAAAGAAAAGAAAGAAGAAAATAAATAAGAATAAGCATAATATGTAAAACAAAATGAATACAATATTTAAACATACACATATATGTACACACTATATTTCCATATATAATATACATAAGCATAAATACAAATATTACTTATAAACAATACATAAACATTAGAGAGAATAAATAAATACCAAAACTACGAGTATATACATACATACATATACATACATATACATACATATACATACATATACATACATATACATACATACATAAACATACTTATATTATTACGAAACAGTAAGATATATATTTTTCAATTATGAGCTAGAAGATGCTTCTTTAAATTGACTTTGAATGCAACATTAGAAGGGCTCTCCTGTAGGACTTTGGGGAGTCTGTTCCATAACACTGCAGCGTGTACCGAGAATGAGTTTTGGAAAAACTTGGTGTTACTTCTCGGTATGTCAAGCATCGATGTGATGCAGGGCCGCCTAGAACGTGTTGAAGTAGGAAGAAAGTTAAACCTTGAACGAAGGTAAGAGGGAAAATTGAGGTTATGAAGGATATTGAACAGAAATGAAAGAATGTGCATATCACGGCGAAGGCGGATAGGGAGCCATTTAAGACGAGCACGAAAGTCGGAAACATGATCGTACCTGCGCAGACCATAGATAAAGCGTATGGCGAGATTTTGAAGACGCTCTAATTTATTCAAAAGCTCCTCCGTCACATCCAAATAGCATACATCGGCGTAGTCAAGTATGGGCAGTAGAAGAGATTGCGCAAGCATAACTTTGGTCTTGAAGGGGAGAAAGTATTGGAGACGCCTTAGAGAGTGGAAAGTGAAGTACATACGCCTACTAACCTCATTGATATGAGGTGTCCAAGTCATGTGACAATCTAAGATAAGACCCAAGTTCCTTACTTTATCGCAGTAAGGTATTTGGACCCCTGAGTATATGATCCCAGGGACTGACTGCCAATCTATTTTACACCTAAGTCTGCTGCTGCCAATAATTATGGCTTGAGACTTTTTAGGGTTAACTAAAAGTCCGTAAGATTCGGCCCAAGTTTGTATAGCGACTAGATCATTATTTAAAGCTTCAACAGCATCGGGTAACTCAGTTAACTCAAAATGGCGATATAGTTGTAAGTCATCTGCATACAGATGATAGGGAGAAGAAATGACGCGAGATATGTTGTTAATAAAAATAGAAAAGAGTAATGGTGAAAGAACGCCGCCTTGGGGGACCCCAGCCGTGAGATCCAACCACACCGACGAAGTGTCATTAGCTCTCACACACTGGCGGCGCCCAAAAAGATATGAGCGAAACCAGTCAATAGCCGCAGGAGAAATGTTAACTGCGCGAAGAGTGCCAAGAAGAATGTCGAAGTCAACAGAGTTGAATGCACTACTGAAGTCGAGGAGGACCATTGCAGTGAGTTTGGTGTTATCCATGGCAAACCGTATGTCCTCCGTGATGTTGAGCAACGCACCAATAGTGCTGTGGAAGGGACGAAATCCGGACTGGTAAGGACATAGTAGGTTATACGAGGCAAGGTAGGAGTAAAGTTGATTGTGTACAATAGATTCTAGGACTTTGGATAGGATAGGTAGGATGGATATAGGTCGATATTCATTGAGGCAGGTGGGATTTGTAGTTTTAGGTATGGGTATGACAAGAGCATTCTTCCATTGAGTTGGGAAAACATTGCGAGCCAGTGAATAGTTAATAATGTGAGTGAAAACTGGAGCAATGCAATCCAACACGGGAAGAATCATGTCGAGGCTGAGATGGTCACTACCGATGGCTTTGGTAGTGATGGAGCGGATACACTTCTTAATGGCATCTTCTGAGACTGATTCGAAAGAGAAAGAGAAGGAGTCAGGTGGGACAATATTAGACAAATGTGTAAGGGTAGCAGATTTTAATTTAGAGTTTAATGTTAAAGGAGGGATAGTAAAGTGGTAATTTAGCTTGTTGAGATCAACCGAAACTTCACCAGAAGTCGGGGGTTTACCCACGCCAAGAGACTCAAGAAATCTCCAAACTTGCGCTTGGGAGAGATTCTGAATTGTGGAGTGAATATAGCGACGTTTGGCATCCCTACACATTCTGTTGCAGATGTTACGAAGTTTTTTGTACGCTGAAAGATTGTCCTCAGACGGATATTTTTTGTTTTTGGACTTTGCCCTGTCGCGTTTAGCCATCGTTCTCCTGATCAATGGTGTTATCCAGGGAGCTGGAGCATGTTTCATGCGAACTGGTCTTACCGGGGCGTGAATATCGTATAACCTAATCAGTTCAGAAGTTAGTGATTCGACCATAAAATCAATATTATTAGAAGAAAATATTGGTGACCAGTTGCATTTCTTCACATCCTCTCTTAAGCGTTCCAGATCCATATGCTTAAAATTGCGCTGAAAAAGAATCTTGCCTCTAACCTTTGGAGGACGCAGCTTATATGCAAGGTAAATTAAGTCATGGTGGGAGAAGGGGGCACTCATCTGGCCATGAGATATAACAAGATTAGGATTAGAGACTAAGGTCAGATCAATGAGAGATGGCCTACAGTTAGGAAAATAGTGGGTGGGAGAAGACAAAGTTTTAAATGTGTTAAATTCAGTGGCCAAGGATTTCACAGTTAAGTTAGGCACAGTGGAGCCAATTTTATTTGATTTAGAAAATATTTTTATAAATTTATTGTCATCAGATTGTAGGATACTGTGATAAAAGTATTTTATGTTATTGTACTGTACAAATAACATCATTCGTTTAGACATTTCGCCAAATATCGATATATTTTTCGACATTGTCAAGCACTAGTCGATGTCAAATGGACTCACTCGACAGTTTTGTCATTAGTTCTGAATGGTATAATCCAACCATTTTAAGATGGTTGTCAGATGTCAACAATACATAGAAAAATCGACTATATTTAACATAGTTGGATAACATGACATTTTATTTTACATTTAATTAAATTTTGTGATAAATAACAATAAATGTAATAAAATAATGTATTTACAAGTAAAAAAATAGTGCTGCTTCCGCCGCTATAGTTTTTACACCATTTAACAGAACATTTGGTCCTTTTTGGGAGACTTTTTGTTGACAAGTATGTGCTTGAGACTGACGCAAAAAACAAACGACCAAGGCTAAAATCTCCTGGTTACTGACAAGACCGGTAAAGGTACGTCTGTTTACATGTCTGGTCCAGTGGTTAATTCGTTCATGTCTAATACATATAACATATTATAATATTAGAGCAAAAGTGGCCTAGGATAGTTGAGGAAAAAAATTAAAATAAAAAACATCTTATTATTCAATATGGACATATTATTACTTTCTTAGATTTACGCGAATATTTAACATTTTAAATAAATCCGCTAATAAGTCTCAAAAATAGTTTTATTTCAAACTAGCGGCTTACACTCGCATCGCTCGGGTGCGTCCATGCATGGGTACGCGGATTACAGTAACAATTTCATGGGTTTTAATTTTTTACGCGTAAAAAAAAGTAGCCTAAGAAGTAACTTAGGAGTATCTTATAATATCAGCTATCTGCCAGTGAAGGTCTTGCCAAAATCGGTCCAGCCGTTTCGGAGATTAACCGAAACAAACAGACAGACAAAAAATTGAAAAATTGTTGTTTTCTTATTTAGTATTTATGCATTTAGTAAAATGCTATTATTTTGACATTACACACAAACAATTCCATTTTATTTATCAGTATAGATGACATATTATCTACACTAATATTATAAAGAGGCAGAGTTTGTTTGTTTGTACGCTAATCTCAGGAACTACTAATGCGATTCGAAACATTTTTTTTGCATTATTTTATGTTTATTGAAGAAGGCTATTTATCATCCTGGAAAAAATGTACGGTTCCCGTGGGATAGATTTGTTTTGGGTCTCTGCAAGGTTTAAATTCCCAATTGGACCCGGTATGTGACGCTGCAGTCGGTGTGTCAAAGAGTTTGTTTTTTAGTAGTTTGAACGCGGACGAAGCCGCGGGTATTGCTAGTATTTAATATATAGCTGTTAGAAATAGTTTAAAAAACAACAAAAAATATATATATTATTAAATTTATTTTTCTTTTTTTAAGTTGGTTATTTTAATACATATGTACGCATATAATTAAAAAAAATATGAAATTTCAAAAATGTAGGTTAGACCCTTTTTGCCACAGTCTGAGTAAATAATAGTTATATAAACTTACTGCGGTGAGAACATTTTTCTTTCAGCGACAGTCCTTGTTGGAGTTAGTTGCAAAGCAAAGTGCTCCACGTGATCTGTAGAAAAAAAGTTAGCCACTCTTTATTAGTTTAGTTAGTTGGTTTTTAGTTATTTAGTCAAATAAGTCAGTCAGGACTATAATGTATCTCTGTGCCAAATTTCATCCAGATCCGTTCAGCCGTTCTGGCGTGATTGAGTAACAAACAAACATCAATCCAAACCTTCACATTTATAATATTTATCATGAGATGAATAAAATATTATATATTTCCAACTCACCCCAACTTGCGCCAGCTTGAGGAGAACCCTTCTCCCTCGCACCCTCTTCCCGCAAAACATTCATAAATCCTAAGCATCTGAAAACAAAAAATCGTTTTAAATAATACTCATGGTAATTTTATTTATATCGAATACAAATGGCTAATGTTTTTGGACCTTCGTTCCTTATTACACGTCACTCGGAACACTTGGCGAGCGAGTGAGTGCTATACACTCACTATGCACGGAGTGAACCATGCAAAGCGCTTTCTCTGTCCCATATTAAGGACTGATAAGGACAGAAAACTGTCTAGCTCCACATAGGGCTTGTTCATGTTGCTAATGCTTTAGTGAGGAATTATTAATAATTTGCAATAAAATTAAATCAACGTACAAATAAAAACGATACTAAAGTAAAATTAACTGTATTTTTAAATATTTGTATACATTATTTAGTAATTTTCGCTTTCCGATGTTTCTGAACGGTACAGAATGCAACGACGGACTAATTACGAGTATGACTTGCATTGTAATCGCGGCCTAAGCGTCTTATCTGCAAATAGTCACGTGGAAGCGCAAAATCTCAATGCTTGGTTCATATGGCGAATACAGTATAGAGGGAGACAAATGAAATGTATCGACCGTCACGACACTTTTTTATTTACTGACAGAAGTCCCAAGCGAGCACAAGTGGTAAGAAATTAGTACATATATAATGAGTACTCCTTGAGCTTCATAGCACTCAACAATTTTTAAGACCAAATTTATGAGGCAAGGGCAGAGAGCAAAAGGAACTTTATTCTATATTTAAAGCTAATAGCTATACATACCCCTCTCCATCCCTTGCATATCCCGACAGCATTAAAACCTGCGTATCTTCCTGGAGAACATTATCTATAAGCCATTTCAATCTAGCACGACTGCATTTATCCTGCCTCGCATCCACATAACGCCACAGAGTTTTATCTTGGACTAATCTACAGAGTCTTCGACAACAGCTGTGAAGTAATACAGTAAATGTATATATAATATATTATATTGTTACTTAGAAGTGTCTTTGATGTTAGGAAATACTTTATCAAAATTAAGATCAATTTTTTTTTTATTTGTTACTAATACTGAAGAGTAAGTAAATATGTAGTTTAAAATTATTCCTTTTGTTAAAAAAAAAATTAACTTTTTATAAATGTTATTGTTTCACAATGAATGTTCTCATTATATTATATTATATGAAAATATCAAAATCAATTTTAAATCCAATATTATAGTTGCATAAAAAAAAATCTTATATTATTATTGTAAAGAAAATTGTTGATTTATTCTTAAAAATTAAATATGATGTTCTCCTAGCCGATTCCGGCTACGGCGGCTAATCTCATTGAGACTAGCCAACTGCGCAGGAGATATTATAGTGCACAAGTGTACGCGCAGACACAAGTGCACTCTCTATTCCTGTCACTCTCATACTCCGGTGGGACGACTACTCGACACGACCAGTGAGAGTTAACGCGCAGGACCGACGGCTTTACGTGCTCTCCGAGGCACGGGGGTGAAACACCGCTAACTTCCCAACTCCGGGCGGTTACTGAGACTTACTATACAGAAAGACTCAATAACTAAACTTGGCCCGACCCGGGACTCGAACCCAGGACCTCCGAGTGTGCAGCCGTACTTGCTAGCCACTACACCACCGAGGCAGTTAAGTTAAAAATTAAATATACAAATGATACGTCAAAACAAAAATATAATGAGAAAAACTCAATAAGTATGTAATTTCATATGACAAAATTTAGGTAAATCACATGCCCAAACAAAAATAATGCAGTTTTTTTTAAATGAATGGCAACAAAATATGCATAGTTTGTTAAAGTTTAAACATACTATCCAAGTGCTTTTAAGTCTCGAGCAGTACAGCATTGGAGAATGTAGAATAGTACATCATCTGGCATATCCATGAGATTTGTTTGAGGGCAGCCATTCTGTATAGAATCTGTTGGAAAGTGTTGTTTTTTAACACAAATTGTACATAATATTATAATATAAATGCGAAAAATAATGATTGTGTATGTTTGTTACTCCTGTATACAGAACTGGCTGAACAGATTTGGATGAAATTTAAACTGTGACCCAGCTAATGTTAGTAACAAATATACAATATTCTAAATACAATTTTCACCTAGTAATACATCTATGTGAAGTAAAAGTAATTTTCTAGTGTTGTATATTTTTTGATTAGTTTCTTTACACTTCATAATGTATGGTAGATAAGGGATATAATGAAAAGTAAAACACTATAAAAAACATATACCATTATTGTTTCTATAAAAATTAATTCAAATTCTAATTTATTTAAGCTAGTGTGATAAAGAGTTATATTTAGACATAATAAATATTAAATAAAAATAGTTTTACATATTTTTAATTATTGAATTTCTGAAAATTAACACTCTTTTCGGTAAACACGCGAGCTTAAATATAATATTGAATATTTTAAAATAAGCAGCTTCATTTATAAAAGAGCAAAAAGGTGGGGTAGTTTAATTTTTTAAATTATTACAAAACATGTTGATCTTGACCATTAAAATTCTAATATAGATATGTAAAAATATACTAAAACCAATTTCTTTACCATCTTGTACGCAGCCACTATCATCTAATTCACCTTTTAAATCACAAACAGCATTTTCAGAACTCATTTTGAAGCACAAATAATGCTAGAATATAAAACCACTTCTCTGCTACTTATTCGCACGAAAGAACACAAAACACAAAGGATTGAGAATGCATAACGAAGTACCGATGAGTAAGCTTAATCTTTAAAAGTAAACTGTTTATTTCCTGCAATTGGAAAGCTTCCAAGCCAAGAGGAAATTTTATTCCTTTTAATCGAAAAATAGAAAATTATGACAGCGAAAAACAAGAATTGATATTTCAAGTAGGGAATAGACAATTCTTTGTTTTGTTTATCTTTATGGCAACAAAGACTATTAAAATTAAATATTAATCGCAACTTTATTTAAACTTTTATTATATAATACAAATTTGGATTATATTTTTTATAGAGAGTAGATATTTATTACAATAATTTAGAAATGATTAAATGCGAAATGAAAAGTTTTTATTTTATAAAATATATAGTATGTATTTGTCAAATGCCACATAGTAATAGGCAACACTGGCGTTGTTTTTGAAACTCTTTCACATGTGATATTTGACATTGGTCAAGTATTATTTTCTAAATAAAAACAAATTACAACGTAATGGCAAAATCGATTAGAAGTAAATGGAAGCGAAAATGTCGAGCGATAAAAAGGGAACGATATGCTGTAAAAGAACTAGCCCGACTTAAGAAAATGCTAGGAATTAAGGAAGAAGAAAAAGTCACAGAAAGCGAGGTTATGGAATCTGATCAAGTAATATTTCTGGATGCAGGCAAAATAGGAAAAAAGAAAAAAGGAAAAAAGGAAGAAAAGCCTCCAGAAGAAGAAGAAGACGTTGAAATGAGCTCTGATGATGAAAAAGTTGAGGTTGCAACTGAAGATGGTAAGAAACGAATTTTTAGCTCAAAAACATTGAAAGATCAAAATGGACAATATCCCGTGTGGTTACACAAAAGAAAAATTGCTAAAATGACGACTACCAAAAAAAATATGAAAAGAAAATCGAAGAAACGACGACGATAGTTGTACATGCCATTAAATGTTATGCAAACAAATTTGTATTTCAATTGATTATCCAATATTTTGTAATGTATTTATTATTAATTTTGCAACAGTGTATAATTTCTTAATCCTAAACATAATATTTAAAATCATAAAAATTAAGAATTTATTTCACTTAGATTCTTCAGTATTACAATGATAAACTCAATAATAATCTTGACAATTTGAATAGTAAGAAATTTGGGTTTAAAATTTAACACTAAGGATATTATACAAATAAAACAAAAAATGTACCCAAAGTTTTATTTAAACTAAAATTATTAAAAAAAAACAGAACTAAATTACAATTTACAAATCATTTATTGTTATTTCCATCGAAAGGCTTATATGTGGTAGCTCTTAACATAGCTTTATTCAATTCATGTAAATGTTCTTCCGTTTTTACATGTCGCATGATAGTTGTAGTATAAGTAGACACATTACATATGGTGCAGTAGCAAGTTGTTTTATCTATCTGGAAAACAATATTATTAGGTATTTGAATTCTAAGCAGAAAATATAGGGACTATTTTATTGTACTAAATTCACAATTTTTTTTGTTGGACGAAGTTTTAAATTTTCATATTTAGCATTAGCTAAATATATATGAGTGAAGGATATTTAAATTCATACTAATATTATAGATGTGAAAGTTTATGAGGATAGGTGGATAGATGGATTTTTACTCTTTTACAGCTGAATGGATCTGGATGAAATTTGGCACAGATATAGATTATATTCTGGAATAGTACATAGGTTTCTTTTAATCTGAAAAAAAAATGTATGGTTCTTATTGGATATTTTTTGTCTAGTGATGAACCCGAAACGAAGCAAGTCGCTAGTCATTTAACAATTTTTCTACAAGTGACCCTTATAGTATGTGTATGATAAACTTACCATGAGAATAATAATAAACTAGAATTAAAAAAAAAACATTCCTTCAATCTGTTGTACATTCTGCCTATAAGAAAATAAAAGTTCTTTTTGACACATTTTCCTTAGTACCTTGATAGACCTACATGTCGGAAAATTTATATCTATACATATAATAATATTCTGAGTGGAATCAGTACATTAAATATTTTTTGGAAAACCGAAATATACATTATTATCGATAGAGGCTGAATCTAGCTTTTAGAATTTTTGTCTGTCGTCTGGAAATGAATCATGAGAAAACCACTAAGCAGATTTTGATGAAATTTGGTATGATAATAGCTGGTTATTCGGTCAACATATAGGATTATTTAACTGCAGGATAATATCTCATCTCTAAGATATCTATACTAAACGTTAAAATGTATTGCTGTTGTTTATAATTTTTAAATTGACACAAAAGAGATAAAATGCATAGGTATAGGTTTTATTCTCATTAAAATTCTTTACTCATTTAACTCACTAAATCGATTCTTACCCTCACCTGTCTTACTAAATTTTCTGAAAGCTCTTCTATATACGGATGATTTTCTAAAAACTTCTTATGACCATCTATTACTTTATGACGTTCTTTACATGCATTTAAATCAATTTCTACATTACAAAACACACATTTGTACATTTCACCCATCATTATTATACCATGAAGCGCGTCTGAAGATACAACTAACTTCTTCCCATTCCTCAAAGTGAGTATAATTAATTGTTGATCAACAACTTTTCTATACTTATTTTCTTCGAGTTTGCAAGGTTTAGGTTGTCTAAGCGCGGGTGCTGACATTTTCTATAACATTTCCTTTTAAACAGCTTCGATTTTACTTAGACGAAGAATCTACTTAGGAGATTGAAAATTGAAATACTTGTTTTTGTAATTTGAATTATGAAGGTAGGCACTAAAAGTATGGACTAAAGACTTATTATTCATCTATGGTTTGTTATCATTTGTGTTGTGGCTGGAGATTGATGAGATAATAATATTTAAAATAGTTCAGTTGATTTAAACTTTAAAATATTAAATGGTAAACTATAGGTAGGTAATTTAAATTGATGATAGATGAATGTAGATTTAAATTAATAATTTATATAAAGTACTTTTCCTCTCTAGTTATAAATTTTAATTTATTATTGCAATAGGTATTATCGTTATTTTTTATTGAAAAAAATAATTTAATTTTAAACGCTGTTTGTATTGAAAATAATTTAAATAGGGAAGGAGTTTTCTTTTTCTACCGCCAGATGTCGCGATCACTATATTCTTCAGTATATTATAAAGCTCTAAAGCGTGGATGGATTTTATTCTTTGCTAGATAAATGACCTTTGAGACGTCTAAAACCTTAGCCTCTCCCGTGATAATGATTTCTGTAAAGCATTCGAAACGTCGGGAACCAAAAATCAAAATAAATCCGCGAAATAATCAGAAAAGATAGATTTATTTAGTGGCATTTTTGTGAATAATAATGATCAAATCTAGTTAGCTAGGAGCTCCTGCGCCTAGCATCAGATCAGTGAGATGGTATCAAATTACTATATTGTCTTTTGGATTTCATATTACTATTATATAGTTTCAAATCCACACAACAGTTAAACATAAATTAAAGTCGATCTTCAATCTTCCAATGTTTTATTATACACTAGCGACTCACCCTCGCTCCGCTCGGGATCGTCCCTACTTACATTTTAACGTTTAGTATAGATTTCTCAGAATGAGATATACCCGGATAAGCAGCTACCATCATACCAAATTTAATCAAAATCCCTTCAGTGGTTTTTCCGTGATGCGGTAACGGACAGACAGACAAAAATTCTAAAAACTATAGATTTTGTCTGTCTGCCTGTAATGTCTATTTCTATAAGATTTTCCAAAAAATATTTAATGTACAGATTCGGCTTAGTTATAATTTTATTATATGTATAGTATTACAGAGTTACACACAAACTTTCATCCCCCATTTTACCCCCTTATGAGATTGAATTTCAAAAAATGGTAAAACACATATTTATTTAACTGTATTGAGGAACACTAAAGGCGAGTTTCAAGTAATTCTGATCATAAATAATACTTTGCCTATAACTTTATTACCCCCTTTACCCTCAGACCGAATGTAAATAGATCATACGTGTAGAGTCCTCATTTCAAGAAATATTCCCTATTGCTACTAGTTAATATATTTCTTTTCGAAAATAAATATATTATGTAGTTTTGCTTTTTGGCAACATTGTTACATTTCTCTTATCATTAATTTTTGACATTTTGACATAATATAATTTATTAAAAAAACAATAAAATTTGAGATACATAAAATTTTAATAATTAATTCCAATAAAATCTGTAATAGTTAATAATAATTAGACATTGAATTATAAGAAAATGTTAATTGTAATTTTATAATAATTATTTATGCGATACTAATACTAAGTGAAGTTAATTTAAAATGGGTAAAAATAAGATGATTGCTAAAAGTTGTCCGAAATGTGAAATGCAGGTTTGTCATATTTATTTTTTTAGAATAATAGTGTAAGCAGCATTGTATAATCAATTAATTTTTCTTTGTTTATGCAATAAATCTATGTTGCTAATAATGAGAAAAGCTATATTAAATTAGTATTAGTATTACTCTGTATCGATAATCTCATATGTTCGATTTGCACTGAAATAATTCCAACGCCTCACTTGAATAGAAAGGTGAAATCTATCAAAGTACTTTCTTAGTATCGTTTTACGTCTAGTATAGTTTAAAATTAACGCAATTTTATCTAATACTATATTGGTAATTACCTATTTGCGAGCTCAGACCTGTTGCTCCAACTCGCATATGGCTTGTGAGATCCTACAGTTACAGCTGTCTTACTTAGTTATTTAAACCTAGAATGCATAATATCTTGCAATATTGAAATTAAATCCAAGCCTGGTGATAAAATATTATAATTGTTCCTATAGGCCTCTTTGAATTTAACTGACAAATCTTTTGCTTAACTTATGTAGTAATAAGTTTAACTTAGTACTTTTTATTACTTTCTTTTACAAATTACAACAACCACTTTTTCCATGTTACAGTTAAAAGACAATATTAGAATGGCTTTATAAAACTGTTATCTTGCAAATGATTATAATATATCTAAGGTTCTAATCTTAGTATATTTTAACTCTCTTACTGCAACATATAGGCAATGCAAATCTCTAAACTAAAAATTCTCAAATCTTTGTAATGCTATACCTTGGACTAATAAATAAGATTGACAGAGTAAGTATAGCTTTCAAAAGAAGCCAAACCGGGTCAATGTTAGTTTATGCCTCATAAAATTCCCAATAATAGTTGTAAATTTATAATAACTTTCTCTAATGTTATGAAACGAATTAAGAACTAATTTTAAGTTGACATATAATATATACATGTAAGAATGCTAATAGATGTTTTTACAAACCAAATCGGAAATATGCCTATATTAATTAAGATGCCCACTAAGAAAGGCCTTCTTGAAAGGAGATAGAACTTCTGTGGCATTGCCACCTGCTATTTTTTTTTCTAATCTTATGGTGCGCACACAATACCACTTGTAAATATGGGGAGAAGATACAAACTATTTCATGGAGCAGTGTTCCTAAAACAACTATCTTTTTTTTTATGTTGAGAAATGAATTTACGCACGAGGTGTGGGACCCACCGGCAAAGCCAGTTCTACCCATAAACCGAACAAAACCTTCCCCCATCTTAATGGGTCGTCGCAGGATCGCTTACGCATTCAACTACGACGCCCCGACGGCAGGTCTGCCGAAGCAGACCACAACAACCATGGGGTTGCTCCAAGGTTCACTCTGCTATCAGAGAAGTACCAGGAGCAACCCGCATGGTACACCCACCGAAGACGGCCACCTCCCACCGCCCACCGAAGTGGGGCCCACCTCCCTGTGCGTTTGTTGGGTTCCTAAAACCCCTAAAGTTCTCTGAAACACAGGGGTGAAACAACTACCAACCAAATAACTTCCCAATTGGGGATTGTTATTAAGAATTCTTTAAAAGACCTAATTTTATTATGTCCAGACTCAAACCCAGGACTTTGATTACATTGACATTGATCTATGCAAAATTGATCAAAGAATTTTAATTATTAATTGACATTATATTTAATAATTTGTAGGTCGCAGTAGCATCTAAGTCATGTAAATGTGGGCACACGTTTTTCGCGTCTCGCCGTGGGGCGGACACACTGCCAGCTACAGAGGATATTAAAAGACGAACCGGTAGAGTAAGGAGATCCCAACCCCAGTTCTATGATGCACAGCATTATCAAAAACAGAAGAGAAAGGTATGTTTTAATTATATTTGTTTTGATCTCGCTATTATTATAAATGTGAATGTTTGCATGTGTAACAAACATGCGTTTGTTAGTACTTCAAACAGTTCGACTGATTTGGATGAAAATTTTATAAACAGATAGATTATTTTCTGGAGTAACACATAGGTTACTGTATGTAATAAAATGTGCCGAACTGTATCTGTATAATATAAAAACCATAGGCACCCATGTAAAGCGAAGTCGCTAATTCATCGCCTTAGTGCTTATTAGTTCAAACCATAAATTCTGGTTGTACTTTCCAATAGAGAGATTCTCCTTCTATTTCAAAAACAAAGCTTTATTTGTAGGACATATACATTATACATATAAAGATAAAATACATTTCGTCAGCTTCCTTAAGTAAATTCTTTTTCATCAATAGAATTGACATCCAAAAGTCAATCTCTTTCAGTAAATTGCTTGACATACCCAAGAGCAACACTAAGTTCTTTCTACAATCTTTTTCGGTGTATGCCGCATTGCTCTGGAACAAACTTCCGAAAGACATCCAATTAAGCCCCTCTATAACTGCCTTTAAAAAGAAAATAAAACAGCACTTTCTCACCCAAGTTATTCCACAATAATTATATTAACTACTATTATTATGCATTATATTATATAGATATGTATTTGTGTATGTAGTAGTATGTACATATGTTATGGTATATAATATGTATAATGTTTTGTTATATGTATAATGTTTTGTTATATGTATATATAATATATATTTATTTAAGTATTTACATTTGAGTTACTGCACTTTAGCCTGCATTTTAATACTATCTCTCTAACTCACTTAGGTTGACTGGAAGAGATCTCTTCTAGAGATTCCACCTTTGCTAACTAATTTTATTGTTTGTTACTGTCTGTATTTTACATATAAGTGCAATAAAGAATAGTAATTGTTTGTTTAAAGTTAAACCACAGACGTAGAGACACGACTGAGCAAACTTTCATGAAATTGACATTCTCTAGAAAGAGAGAAAGCGAACGTGCGGCCAATACCTGTCTTTATTCCAAGTTGAATTTATAATTAATAGAATGTAAAAAAAATATATAATATTTTTATATATTTAATATTATTATTATTAACAATTCATTAAAAATTATAAAATTATAATGAAATGCAAAATGATTATAAATATCTTCGTTAATCGTATTTCAATTAATATAGAAGATTTTCTTAGATTTACGCAATAATTTGATATTTTAAATAAAACTATCTTTTCGGATTTTTTTACGAAATTATTTAGATTTTTGGTTCCCGATGTTTCGAATGCTTTACAACAAGCATGGTCAAGGGAGAGACTAAGGTTTTAGATGTCTCAAAGGCATTATATAGTTGTTACAGACAGTCTATCCACAAAATAACAAAATGTATTCAAAAAAATTAAAAATGGCACCAAAGTACCTTACAATATTTGTTAATAGCTGCATAGCATTCGAAACGTCGGAAACCAAAAATCAAAATGAATTCGCAAAAAAACCCTGAAAAGATAGTTTTATTTCATACAGAAGACTTCTGGCCGCACATTCGTTTTGTCTCTGTCGCGCCTGTCCGCTATTTTTAGCTGGTTTTTGGCTGGTTTGGACAAATAAAGACTGAGTTCATGAGTTGTCGAAATAGCTATGAAAAATTAATTTGTGTTGTTTCAGACACCAAAAAAGAGAATTATATCAAAAACATGCAGTGATGACGAATACAAGGGCAAAGGGAAAATAGAAAGTGGTAACACATGTTCTTTTTTTAATTAACTGAATTTGTCTGATTATTTTTTTTTGTTTTTTGTATTTTACTCGATTTTTCTTAATATAGGGTTGTCCCATATAGAAAAAGAATATTATGTTGGGACATTAACATATAGCACCATCTAGCTCCATGGTAAGCTACGAGGCTTGTGTTATAGATACCACATAGTTGATACACTTACACATATATAGCTTTAAATACATACATATTATAATTAATATAAATACCCATGACTGGAGTACAAACGTCCATGCTCTTCACGCAACGACTGCCCCCAACTCGCACCTGCGACTGCTGGCACAGCAAGTACGGTCACTACATACTGAGCCAAATGTGTTGTCAAATGTGATGTGAGTCTCGTGGGACATTAGTCTATACTGCCCTTAATTTTACAGCAACAGCCAGGGCTAGAAGACGTCGTGCCCTAAGAAGGGCTCAAAGGGAACCTCAACAAAGCGAAAGAACTAGGGATCCCACACCTCAGCTACGACCAGCTCAGCTTGCCCGCTGTAAATTGATATTGTTAGAAATTAATAGGAAAATGCGAGCCGTCACATGGCAACCCCCGAATGATGCGTGATTGTGGAATCGATTTTAAATAAAATTTAGTCGAGTTTTCATATTGCAAACCTATTTTTGTTTGTTTTATGAGTATATATTTTTTTTGTCCTTGAATTTTTTTAATTGAAAAGAAATATTAAATCGATTTTTTTGTTATTATATATGATTGATAGAAAATGATATTCTTTTTATTTTTAAATTTATATATTGTATAATACTGTTATATTGCTGGTGCTAAAGTGTTATTTCATAACCAAGTAGTACGATACTGACCTACGTAAAATAACTTGAAAAATTAAAAAAAAATGTTTAATTAAAGCTTTATCAATTGAATACATCTTTATTTTATTATTTTATCGTCGTTTCCACAAATATTTTTTGGCACTATTAACTATTATTGGCACGCTGGATAAAATTTTTGCGAGTTATATATATTTTTGTTTTGTTTCGCGAAAGAAGTATAATTTCTTACGTGCGTACATAAGTACACATATTTTTTTAATTTTTAGTTTTAGCTTTTTTTAAAACCTTTATGCTCGAAGTAGTCTAAATAGTAAAAAAGATATTTAAAAAAATGTTTGTTTTTTATCTCACTCTGGTGTTTCTTTATAGGCGCTGGCAATATATAAGTATTAATTTAATTAATTTAACAAATTAATAGTAATTTTTTTTTGTCTTTGAATTTGATCTCGTTCCGTTTGACACTTAAATGACATTGACATTTGTTTTTTTTGTGATTACGATTTGTATGTAGTTTAATGAAATTGTGATGTAATGTAATTAAATTTTATTGTAAATAAATATAAATAAGTATAAATATTTTTATTGCTTTATTTCTTACCTAATATTAATTTAATAAATTAAAGAATTTTGATTAAAAGTAAAAAAAGAGATTTCCTTTGATTTTCACATGCGAAATATGAATAATTAGTAGGTATTGGGAACTAACGACAATAAGTCATTTATTGAAGTTATGCTTCTTTTGGCACGTTTGGAAAAAATTTTTACGATGCGCGCGCACATCGACAACCGAAAAGCGACATGATGAAGTTAGCAGCATTCCTTTTACAAACAGAGAGTTGTGACATACGGGATGAAATCTTTAGCTATTTTTGTTCTGTTACGCCAAAGAAGTATAACTTCTTACGTGCGTACTGCGTACATAAATAATACACCGCACTTTTTTTTATCGTCTGTAGAATACTTCAATAGTTTTTTCTGTGTTATCTTCAAGAAAATCATTTATAGTTTAATAGTCATTTAAATCTACAAAAAAGGGAATTTTGAACGTTTTATAGGATCCTGTTGTAAAAACAAACATCGTACATATTATAATAAATGTGGCAGTTTTTGTTTTTATGTACATATTATATAATAGCTGCGTATGAGTGTCTCCGACGACTTCGGACTCGTGATAACACTGTTTTGTTATTATGTGTAACTACTGAGTGATAATAGTTCCCACTAGCGGCTCACCCTAGCTTCGCTCGGGTTCGTTGTACACACTTTCATCCCCATTTTCACCTCCTTAGAGACAATAAAAACAAAATATATATATATATATATATATATATATATATATATATATTATATATATATATATATATATATATTATACATATTTCTTTAAAAAAAAAACAAAAAACTTGAATAAATAGTTATATAGATTTGATTTTTTTTTGTATTTATTCAAGTTTTTTGTTTTTCTTTTAAAAAGAAAATTCTACTTCTGACCAAAAACTTCAAACGAAGCTCGGTGGCTCAGGTATTTTTAGAAAATGTCGTTTTATTCGTGTTTTCAATAATCAACTTTATCGATAATCAACTACAACATAAAGTTATCTTTTTTTATTGGAAAAAAATAATAAAACGGTGGCGTTTGAGTAATCCTTATATTGCCACTTAAACATAAACTGAAAAAAATGACTCTTTCTGACATCTATCGGCGAATAATAATACTATTTTTTTTTATTGTAATCTGAATCTCGGAAACGGCTCCAACTATTTTCATGAAATTTAGTACACAGGGTGTAGCGGGGGCGGTAAATCGATCTAGATTAGTCTTATGTCTGAGAAAACGCGTGTTTTCGAGTTTTCATGCAGTTTTCTTTTGCATTATTCTACGCAAATTATGGTCGGTAATTTGCACGCTCGGGTATAAGCATCGTGTTCAAGTGGCCAAGGTGCAAGATCAACAATCACAGTTATCCAGGTTCGAATCTCGGTCGCATACAAAAATTTTACTTTTGTTTTTTTTTATATGTATTCAAGTTTTTAATTTTTTTTAAGAAAAAGAAAATTGTACTTTAGGCCAAAAACTCTGAGCGAAGCTCGGTAGCCCAGGTGCTGGAATATATATATACAAGAATTGCCCGTTTAAATAAGTTGTATATATTTTTGTAATCGCCTCTTAAATACCTGTATTTTATCCAACTTGATTAATTCGGACGAAAAAATTTTTATTCAAGACACATTGGCGTCTAAAATCCGCCATTTTGATTTTCAATGATAGGTAACTATATATTTTATGACACTCACGATACCAAGATGAATTTAACGACGTATGAATCATCCAAATCGGTTGCGCCGTTTATTAATTACGAGAGAACATAGGGTCGGACATGCATACATCCAGGTCAAACACATAACACTCCTTGCGTCGCCGCAGCTTAACCAACCAAATTATGATTATTTTTAGTTGGAAATTTTAACATTTACACAGGCTAATGATTTGGCTGTAACATGTAAACAATGTTTGGAGATAAATTAGTCCAGTCAAAAGTCAGACTGATTTTATTAGCAGTACAATGAAGACGCTTATTCTTATTCTCTGCTCTCTGTTTATACATTGCTCGTGAGTGTCAATCATTTTTTTACTTTGTATATCTTAATTTAAACATTTTTTTATTACTATCCTCACCGTTTTATTTAAAAACTAGCGACTCATCCTCGCTTGGCTTGGGTTCATCCCTAGGTTGATTCCCCATACAACTTTCATCCCGATTTTCACTCCTTTAAGGAATGTTTTCCGGGATAAAAAGTATACTATGTCCTTTCTAGGGTTTTAAACTATCTTCTTATCAAATTTCACCTAAATCGGTTCAGTAGATCCAGAGATTACCCCCTACAACCTCACAAACTCACAAACTTTACCTCTTTATAATATTAGTATAGATAACCAAGTTTTATCCAAATCTGTTTAGTCAATGCAAAGTTACAAAATTTTATGCTGGAAAGTAAACAGTAAATTTTAATAATAATATCTAATAAAAGTACTATAATAAAATTCTGAGTCGAATTTGTACATTAAACATTTTTTGAATTTTTTTATTGAAATAGTCATTAAGGAGAGTCCGAATCTATAGTTTTTAGAATTTTTGTCTGTCTGTCTGTCTGGGAACGTATCGCAAGAAAACCGCTGAGCAGATTTTGATGAAATTTGGTATGATGACTGCTGGTTATTCGGGTCGACATATACAGGATACTTTTTATTGCGGGAAAATATCTCTTCTCTGAGAAATCTATATTAACTGCATGAACGAATTAGCCACGTTCATGATTAACTGTTAAAACGTACCTAGGGGCGAATCCGGGCGGAGCGAGGGCGAGTCGCTAAATCAAATATAAAATTAATTTAAAAAAAAATTGGCAGATAATATTAACATATAGTACAACTCTAACAAGGTAATGAATATAGCATTTCTACAGGATGAAACAAAGATTTCATATTTGTTCGAGAGATTTACCATAGACCAATTGGAATCCGTTTATTTTTAAGAGAAAAAAATATATTGAAAACCTGAAGTTTTATGATTTTAAAATGTTGGCAGGTATATAAGGAATGGAAATACGTAAAATGCCCCACATGCCCATCTACCCCCGAGAAATGGGGGGACGCAAAGCGTTGATAAAGATTTTTAGCCGACTTCCAAAAAGGTAGAGGTTCTGAATTCGTGGGAATCTTTTTTTTATGTATGTTCACCGATTACTCCAACACGCCTAAATCGATTTGGATTTTTTTTTGTTAAAAAGGGTATATATACTTCCCAGGTGGTCCTATATAAATTTTATCGAAATCGGTCGAGCGGTTTTTTTCAAAGATCAACAATAAATATAGTTTTTTAAATAAATTGTTTAATCGAATATATTATTAAAAAAAATTCTTCTTACAAATTATCTGCCTATTACGTCTACACTAAAAACGGAAAAATAAAAACTTAAAAAAAACCGACTTCCAGGCACTAAAATGTAAAAAATAACTAAATGGAGGTCTTCATTAGAATAGATACCTAATCAGATATTTTTCAAGTCGGTGCCAGCCTATAATATTTTAAGGTATGAACATCTAACAGGTAATAATTTTACGTATCGAAATATATTAGATTTGCTTTGCATCGGCTGGCACCGACTTAAACTTAAAAACTACACAAGCAATGGTACTTTAAGTAAATTCCAACTTTTATTATTTTTTCACGACTCATCAAATTGCAAAGTTTACGGCGACATTGTATAAAAAATAAGCGTCAAATTAAAAACTTAACGACACCGTCTTTTTCGTATTTTCCCGAAAAATACATTGGTGTAATCAGTTTGTAAAAATTCGGTCAATAAAGTACACTTCTTTAATGATAGCTGAAAAAATTTAGTTTATAAAGTAAAAATTATCGATTTCTCCAATTTTAAAATTTTTTAAGGGTGTTTTATAGGGCGACTATACAATGTTTTTATTTTTTCAAAAATAGAATTCAAAAAGAAAAGAAAGAGCCCTATTTGAAAATAGAACGACTTTTTTTAAATGTAAACGTCCACTTGAAGTTGGGTGTGATTTTCAGCCTCTCGAGACCATAAAACATACTTTTCTCGGAAATGACCAAACATTTTAATTTTAATTTTTTGTTATTTATTATACGTATTTCTAAGATTATATTCCCTTAGTTTCATGAAAATCAAAGGATTATTCTAGAAATTAAAAATAAAGAAGCATATATAAACGACTTACCGAAACATGTTGCTGATCATAAAATGATCTTATTTGCTGATGATGGTACTATAATTTTTGCTAACAATAACACAGTCGACCTAAAGAATGATATTAATAAAACCCTTGGAATTATTATGGTTTGGTTGCATTGTAATAAGCTCATGATTAATCTGGTTAAAACTAATTTAATATTTTTTAGACATAGGAAAAATATGCTGAATGCTTTGGATATAAATTTTGATGGCAAATAAATCAAACAAGTCGATGTAACAAAATTTTTGGGCTCAATATTAATAGTAATTTGAATTGGAAAAAGCATATTGAGGAAATAAGCATAAAATTAGGACAATTTTCTTATGCGCTCCATATGTTGGCCAAAACAGTAAATGATTAATAATTATTATTATTAATAATTCTTATGCCGCTTCATTGTTAAGATACTGCATTATTTTTTGGGGTAATTCGGCAGATAGTGATGTAGCTTTTAAAGCACAAAAAATATATATCCGAGCAATATTTAAATTAAAAATGATTGAAAGTTGTAAACCATATTTTAAAAATTATAATATTATGATATTCCCAAGTATGTACATCTTCTTCTTCTTCTTCTCCCTGCCCATTTCCCAATCACTTGGGGTCGGCGCAGTACATCCTCTGTACTGCTCAAAGGATTTGGCAAAAGTTTTACGACCGGCCGCCTGCCTGACGTCAACCCTCCTTGGGAGTGCTCTTGTTTATCGCGGAATATGTGTTATGATATGTCCCTTAACATCATTTATTTTTTGGGGTAATTCGGCAGATAGTGATGTAGCTTTTAAAGCAAAAAAAAAAATGTATCCGAGCAATATTTAAATTAAAAATGATTGAAGTTGTAAACCATATATTTAAAAATTATATATATATGACATTCCCAAGTATGTACATCTATTAGACTATTAATTATATTAAGAATAATTTATATTTATTTGAAAATTGTAGTAGTGTAAGACATAGGGCTATGCTTCGCCACCCGCGTTGTAAGACCAATATTTTCTCGAAGAGTGTGTTTTGTACTGGACCACTTTTATATAATTATTTGCCTAAAGATATTTTAGAAATTAATGAAATTAATGTATTTAAACATAAATTGAAGAAATTTCTATTAGAAACGACGTATTATTCAGTTAAAGACTATATGTTGGATAAGGTGTAATATATAATTTTAAGCAGGTATATAGGTATTGTAATTAACTAGCCAAAAAATAATGATATAACATACATTACACAGGAAGTTAAACATAACACTGAATAATATGTTATATAAGTTAACGTTTGTAATTTTAGGTATATTTTAATTATTGAAATATTGCATGCTGTAAGGCTGAATTTGGCTGAACATTAAATATATTATTATTAAAATCTAAATGTATGTACTAACCCAAGTTCGCAATAAAGTGTTTGATTTGATTTGAAAGAAAAAGTTAAAAACCGACTTTTCTGCCAATATCTCGAAAACTTTGATGTTATTGTTAAAGTGTTATTTTCAAAACGCCGGAAAAAAAATATTTTTCAACACTGCGTCCTCCGATTTCTCAGGGGTAGCTGAGCATAAGGGGCATCCTACGAATTTCTATTCCTTATATACCTACTGACATTTTAAAATCATAAAACTTTAGGTTTTCAATCCCAAACCGGATTCCGATTGGACTATCTATCGGTTTGTTCAAATAAATAGTGAAAGTGGATTTTACTGTAGTTTTAATTGGTTCGATTACCAAGCTTTTTTTTTTTGAAAAAAATTAAATGTTGTAACATATTAGTATTTTTTAAAATAAAGGAATGTTTCCTTTGAGCAAAACTTGCGTCAATATTTAAAGTACTTTTCTTACATGTACCATCCATTTATTCTACCCTGTAGTTAGTTTGTGATAATACAATGATGTTTTTGTTAGACTTCATGTTTATTCCTATGACACCGTCTATATTATTTCTTAATCTAAGCTGTAGTTGTTAAAAAACTCAAATTTTTCGGTAGAGTAACATATCAAACCCTTGGCTAAATTATTTTAGCAAAAGATACAAAAGACCTTCCTGAAATACCTATTCAGACGTTGCTATAGATATTACCCTTTTCTTTATCCAACCAAGTTTCTTGTAGGTTTCTCAGGTTTTCTTTGGAAGTCAGACGGACTTGCGACCAACTAAAAATGATGTGCCAAACTTTGCAAGCAGACGTTGATGCTCCGGATCTTCATGCTCGATTGTGTCGTATTCATGCCCCAATTATTACTAATAACCTTCGTCCCCAAAAAAATACATTTTTCGTTGTCCCATATTCTCGCACCTATACCGCCGTTCATTGGCATCATTCAACACGCTCTTTGACGATAATGTTCAATGGGACCCATTCAATGGCAAATGATCAACTTTGGTTCTTCAGCTACTAAGATATACTGAGAATATTGAACAACCCTGATATTAATATTCTCAGAACCCAAGTAGTAGGTATTTACTATTGTTTCTAATGTTTTTTTTTTCCTTTTATGTTTGTAATAATTTATAATGTATAATCTAGTTAGTGTAACTATGGCACCGCCATTCTAATTAGAAGTAAATAAATAAACAACGGACCTCTATATAATAGCTTCATTATCTCTCCAGATAACAACTATTGTGGACACACAAAAATATTTACACATCATTAGTCTCTTGTTTCAAAGGTCGTTTAGATATATCATATACTTACTAGCGACTCACCCTCGCTCCGCTCGTGTTCGTCCCTAGTCGTCGTTTTAAAGTTTAGTATAGATTTCTCAGAGATGAGATATTTTCCCGCGGTAAAAAGTATCCTATATGTTGACCCGGATAACCAGCTATCATTATACCAAATTACATCAAAATCCCTCCAGTGGTTCTTCCGTGATGCGGTAACAGACAGACAGACAAAAATCCCAAAAACTATAGATTCGGCCTCTGTATCGATAATAATGTTTATTTCAATAAGATTTTCCAAAAAAATATTTAATGTACAGTTTCGGCTTAGTTACAATCTATACATATAATAAAACTAGCATTGCCCGCGGCCCGCCCGCGTTCAGATGACCAAAAACCTAATTCTTAGGTTTTACATCTAATATGTAAAACCTAAGAATATACCATTACAATGCAGTTTTTGTGTTTTTGTATTTTTTCTCAGAAATGAGATATTTTCCCGCGGTGAAAAGTATCCTATATGTTGACCCGGATAACCAGCTATCATCATACTAAATATCATTAAAATCTGTAAAAACCTTTAGTGCGGCGTAAATACTTCAAGGAAGTTCATCAGGTTTTTAATGATAACAAAACTATGTTTTCTATAACGTAGGTATACACTTTACATTTTCAAGATGTGTATTTGTTTTAATAATACGAAGGAAATACCTAAATTCGCACGCGTTCCGTCTATCCTAGCCAACCCCCCCCCCCACCCCTCTCCCCTCCTACTAAATAAAAAGGTCGTCCTACTAAAATAAAAAGCTCGGTGCCCTCATAAACAAATCCGCTTTCTATTTGTGAAAACCGTATGAAAATCCGTACAGTAAGTGATGAGCCAAACACTGTGTTTTAAAATAATATGTATTATTATACAAAAACTCAAGAAATAATTAGCGTCTTAAAAGTGTCCTCAAAAAGAAGCGCACAATTTGAAGTTATGCGCTATTTTTCAATCCCTTTTGCTAATCGCTTACCGGATGACAAAATTAAAACGCACGTTGTTTCGCTTAAAAAAGTACTTTATCTATTACACATAAGTTTGAATTTGTGTTTGACAATTAAAGCTTCCGATTTTTTAATATTATTCTTTGGTTTGACTTAACGTCACATGTCGACGGCACTTTTTGAAGAGTTATTTGTTAGGTAATGTGTATCTATGTTTTATACAGGGTCATTTTTAATTTACTGAAAACCTTTTGGGAATCTACTATTTACATCATAACAACAACATCTGTAAGAAAAAAATATATTTCTTAAATTTTACAGAAATAAAAATATTTTTATTGCACCTTCTAAACGGTAATAGTCCAGCATTAGCAAAAGAAAGCCCGTGTCCGGTGGAGGGGGAGGGGTGTAGGAGGAGGCACTTACTCATTTAAACTTGACCAGATGCTAGGACAACTACCGTTTAGAAGGGCAATAAGAATATTTTTATTTTTGTATGAAAATAAAAATTTAAGAAATATTTTTTTTTCTTACAGATGTTGTTGTTATGATGTAAATAGTATATTCCCAAAAGGTTTTCAGTAAATTAAAAATGACCCTGTATGTGATGGCTTCATTAATCCTAATTTACAGATCAACATCTCTACCATATGACACCATTGTAGTCGGTCTGGGGTCTGCAGGAACTACAGCGGTGTCTACTCTCGGTAAAGCTGGAAAGAGGGTCCTGGCTCTGGAAGCTCAAGGCAGGGTTGGAGGAAGAGTGAATACTGTTCCATTTCGTAATGGAGTGATTGAACTAGGTGGGGAATGGTCAGTGCTGGTTTTGTACTCTATTTCTGTTTCTAGTCTTCTGCAGACATCTATACAAATAAATAAAATTGAAGTGTCTGTTTGTAATGTTAAAATAACAGCTTTTTAGTAAATGCGTATTATTTTGTATACGGTATCTATTGTATATATACGGTACTTATAAGAAATCCACAGATGTCATGTCTGCCACGATCTTCGGGTACATTGAAAATGAATCTGCCAAATGAACTGAATTATTTATTAAAAACACAAGCGATTTACATTGCTTTCTCGTTTCACAATCCCTTGAAGGGATGATTTCCGGGATAAAAAGTATCCTATGTCCTTCCCAGGTTCTGAAACTACTTTCTTATTAAACATCTAAATCGGTTTAGTAGATCCAGAGATTACCCCCTACAATCTCACAAACTTTATAATATTAGTATAGATCGAAATGAAAGAAAATGTCAAAGGCATAACGTTCAATAATAGTATTTGCTACTCGCTTTGCTCAAGAATTTGTAGCTAGTAAGTAGATAATGAAGTCGATCGACTTCATTATATCCAACAAGCGTCACATATTCAGGTTGATGTCTCAGTGATTAACAGGGTTAAAACCGGTAGTGATCACCGACTTGTAAGGGGAGCCCTGAATATCACATTAAAATGGAACGAGCGCGGCTAATGAAGTCGACTCTTAGACCAACACCGCCCCAGATGCAAGCTGGTTGCGAAAGCTTCCAGCTAGAGCTACAGAATAGATTCGCCATGTTGGAAACCACTCAGGACATTGACGACACCACCAACAGTCTGATGCGTGTAATCCGTGAGGTGGCCAAAAACATTTTCGACCGAGGAGAGATGGACAGAAGTCAAAGCTCTCAGGCGAGACTCTGGACGAGATGTCGAAGAGACGCGATATGATAAATACCACTCAGTCTAAGCGTCAGGTACTTGACAGGAAGGTAAAACATCTAATAAGGCGTGATTTAAGACAAGCGAATACCCGAAGTATTGAGGACGCTATAGAACTCAATAGGGGCTCGAAAGTCTTTGCTGAATCCCACACCTCCTGTTGTCACCTGACTAAGCTTAGAACTGCACAGGGTACAACCGTCACCTCGAAATCAGAGATTCTTGCCGAAGTCGAAAAATTTTATGCGGATCTTTACTCCTCACAAACATTTCCACCTGAGTCCACCACGCGGATGATCCACGTGCCAGACTGGTACGCCACCATACAGACGAGCTTCCCGAAATCGACGTGGGCGAGATTAGGATAGCTCTTGGACAACTAGGAAACAACAAAGCTCCGGGTGAAGACGGAATTACTGCGGAGCTTCTCAAAGCGGGAGGAACACCTGTTTTATCAGAGCTCGCAAAGCTGTTTAATTCTGTCTTCACAATGGCATTACACCGGAGGCATGGAGCGGGGTGTGGTGGTATTATTCTATAAGAAGGGGGATAAAGCCCTTTTGAAGAATTACCGACCCATATCACTCCTGAGCCATGTGTATAAGTTGTTTTCAAAGGGTTATCACGAACCGTCTCGCCCAAAATTCGATGACTTCCAACCCATTGAGCAGGCCGGATTTCGAAAAGGCTTCAGTACCGTAGACCACATACACACACTAAGGCAAATAATTCAAAAGACCGAGGAATATAATCAGCCTCTATGCCTAGCGTTTGTGGACTACGAGAAAGCCTTCGACAACCATCGAGACCTGGGCCGTTCTGCAATCCATGCAGAGATGCCTTATTGACTATCGGTACATCCAAGTACTAAGGTGTTTGTACGAAGCCGCAACGATGACCATCCAAGTACAAGGTCAGAGCACAAGGCCAATCCAATTGCACCGCGGGGTAAGACAGGGGGATGTTATATCCCCGAAACTGTTTACCTGTGCATTGGAGGACGTCTTCAAGACGCTCGATTGGAACGGATGCGGCATAAATATAAATGGGAAATATATAACACACCTGGCGATTCGCCGATGACATAGTCATCATGGCAGAGACTCTGCAGGATTTGGAAGAAATGCTAAACAGCCTAGGCGATTCTTCGAGGCGGGTGGGTCTCGGGATGAATCTCGACAAGACCAAGATCATGTCGAATTGTCATGTATCCCCGAGACCAGTGATCGTGAATGGCGCTGTTCTTGAAGTTGTGCAGGAATACATATATCTTGGCCAAACTATACAACTCGGCCGGCACAACTTTGAGAAGGAGGCCAACAGAAGAATACGCTTGGGCTGGGCAGCTTTTGGGAAGCTTCGTCATATTCTAGAGTCATCTATCCCACAATCCCTTAAGACCAGGGTATTTAACCAGTGCGTCCTACCCGTAATGACCTACGGAGCCGAAACGTGGACACTCACCGTAGGGCTGGTCCACAAATTCAAAGTCGCTCAGCGAGCAATGGAACGCGCGATGCTTGGAGTTTCTCTGGCAGACAGAATTCGAAATGAAGTCATTCGCCAGAGAACTAAAGTAACCGACATCGCGCGCAGAATAACCTCGCTGAAGTGGAAGTGGGCTGGTCATGTCTCCAGACGTACGGATGGCCGATGGAGCCGAAGCGTGCTAGAGTGGAGACCACGTTTAGGCCAGCGTAGTGTAGGACGCCCTGCAGCACGATGGACAGATGACCTAAGAAAGGTGGCTGGCAGTGGATGGATGCAGGCTGCCCAAGACCGGGATGGTTGGCGCTCTTTGGGGGAGGCCTTTGTTCAGCAGTGGACGGCGATAGGCTGATTGATGAAGTAGATAATTAGATATGTACCTATATCTGTTTATCAATAACCAATTACGTCATATTACTCAGTCAATTTTTGTTTCCCAATAATCGTAAGACGACGACACGTTTGGCTCAGTTTTTAGTGACCTTACTTGCAGTACTAGCAGACTACAGTTGGTCGCAGGTTCGAGTCCCGCTGGGAAGTATTAATATGTGTGATGAGCGCGAATGTTTGTACTCCAGTCATGGGTGCTTATATTTATAATATGTATGTATTTAAAGTTATATATGTGTAGTGTATTTATCTAAAGACCATAGATTAATTATCTAGTCCATTTTTAAGAAATAATTTACTAATAGATTTCTCTTTCGGAATATTTTTAGGATTCAAGGTACGAATAACAGCCGGGCTTACGATGCTGCCGTCAAATATAACATCGGTGTTGTTCCTCAAGGTTTAAGACATGAAGCATTCATGTCAGATGGTTCAAGAGGAAATGATGGTCTTCTAGACGAGCTCATGCGATACTGTTTGGAAGTCCAGAATAACCCTCCCGAGGAACCAGAATCTATTGGTAGTCTTATAACTAGAAAGTAAGATTTTTATTTAGCATATTAAATAACAACTTTTGTTGTTTAAAATTAAAATTAACATATATTGTAAGGTACTTTAGTGCCATTTTTGTACTTTTGAAAATCATTGCATAATTTTGTCGGTAGGCACTGTCTGTAACAACTATATCATGACCTTTGAGACGTCTAAAACCTTAGTCTCGCCTAGCTGCACTTCCTTCAGGGTAAATGAGGGTCTCACCCGGTTGGGCTGACCACCCACACAGCACATGGTTCTTTCCTGTCGGACTCCTCAACGAGTCCTAGAGACTTATCCACGGACACGTCCATATTAGTGGGCGGCGATAGAAACCATGGTCAGGGGGCTTTGTCCTGAAACCATCTCCCCACTCCCCTTGCGGGAGATGGATTGTGAGATGACCTGCTCGGTCGGTAAGACCTTAGTCACTCCCGTGACCATGTGCACTATAAAAAATTCGAAACGTCGGGAAAATAAATCTGTGAAGAAATATGAAAAGATAGTTTTCCCCCTTCCAAACTGTGTTAGATATAGTATATATATACAAATATATATTTTTAGGCTTAAAGAATATCTTGAAGAAAAACACCCGGATGTGCTCAGAGACAAGGATTTCGTGGAGAATTTTATAGAATTCATGAGTCTTATTGTAAGTAACACTGAGGCAGCAAATGATTGGAACGATGTTAGTGCACAGTCGAGGATTGCCGAAATAGGTGGATATCAGCATATATCATGGCACAGATACGGCTATGAGACCTTCTTTAAAATTTTACTGGTAAATATTTCAACTATAGCCATTGATATATAAAAACATAGATATACATTTCCTAACAAATATCTCTTGATAAAGTGGCGTCAACATGTGACGTTAAATCAAACCATTATTATTATTTTGTTGGGTGTGGTGCCGAGGTCGAAAACAAACCATAAATAAAATTCAAAAATCGAAAGTTCTAATTATTTAAACACAAATTCGAACTTACGCATACCACATAAAGTACTTTTTTAAACGAAACAACGTGCGTTTTAATTTTGTCATCAGAAAAGAAATGAACAAAAGAAATTTGAAAAAAGCGCATAATTTCGAATTATGTGTTTTTTTTTGAAAAAGAAGAAGAGAGAGAAGTTGATTTAGTACTTTTATTATGACACCTTTTTTCTCTTTGTATGATTGCTGTTCTTTTCTTTTACTATGACTCGTTGGGTTAGTGGCTAGCATGTATGGCTGTAGATCCAGAGGTTCAAAACTAGGGTCTCGCCAAGTATAGTTATGGGGTTTTTCTAGCAAGAAATTCACAGTGACAGCCCATAATTTGTTAGTTGATGGCATTGTACCCTTGTGCCTAGAACAGCATGTTAAATCATTGATCCAGTGTCTGATCTCTCACCGTTACCTTCGATTATCGTCCTATTGTATTTTAAGAATATAAGGTATAGAGAGTGCACTGCGCTACAATAACTTCTGCAAACATGGTTAGTCACAGCAAGATAAGCTGTCGTGACTCAAATCGATCAGCAGAACATGTGTTCTATTTTCTTACGCTATCCACTAAAAAAAATATGGAGATCAAAACCGTTGTTCGCAGAAAAGTCCATTTATTCCATTAAGAGAAGATACGCATATCAAAGTTGTTATGATTACTTATTATTTACAGAACACTTACAACAACGGCCCAGGTTGGCCAACTGTGGATATAAAATTAAACAAGGAAGTCACTCTAATAAAATGGCCCAATAATTCCACCGGAAATGTTGAAGTGGTGTGCAAAGATGGCGACGTGTTTACAACCGATAACGTTATTGTTACAGTTTCACTTGGAGTATTGAAAGAAAGGTATATTTTTGGACCCTAATTTGAAAACATTTAATATTTTTTTTACAGTTACAAATATTTTTATGTATTTAGGTACTTGTTATGTAATTAGATGTATGAGTATGTTGATTAGTCATTCCATCTTGGGGAAATGGATGAACTGAATTGATGAGATCTTCCGCATCTATATAATGAATGGACCTTAAAGCGGCATTGGTGGTTTAAACCCTAGTTGCAATATATTATTATTTCAGGATACTTTTGACCAGCCCGATTAAGACGGGGGAGGTTTTGTTGAGTTTTAGCGGGTAGTATTGGCTTTTTTTGCAAGTGAATCCCACTTAACCACCTGTATGTCTACAGGTGGTATGCGTAAATGCATTTCCCAGTATTGAAAAAAAGGATGCTTTGTACCAAGTAAACTAAACAAAGACCTTCTTTTTGATACGCTCATTATTTACTTATTATTTCATTCTTTAATATAAAATACGATTTAAGAAACAGATAAAAGACAAACATTCAAAGTAAAAAACTTTTTTGCGCCAGGAACCTTCGCAGGCGTTTACAGTATATCAGTAATATTATGTCACGTCTTAGTATTTTATTAGGCTAGCAAATAAGGTAAATCTTACATGACCCCCAATCTTGTTTATATCCAGATAATTTGTGGTAGAACTTGTACCAAAGATATATTCGCATTATAAAAAACTATAGTACACAGTATTATAAAAATTAAAGAACTCGTTGGTTTTTTTTTTTCTTAAAACGGGAGCTATATCCGCATTACAAAAAAATCAATAATACAAATTACTACAAAAAGTTAAAGAGCTTGTTTTTTTTTCTCGTTCTTTTCTTAAAACGGCTTCGTCTTCACAACTGCTAATACTATAATAATGATTTGAGAGACAATATTAAAGTATCTATATGTGTTTTTAGGTATTCAAACCTCTTTTCGCCACCATTACCACAAGAAAAGATAACCGCTATAGAAAAAATGTCCATGGGAGTTATTAACAAAATTATATTATGCTTCGACGAGGAGTGGTTGCCAAGAGGTAGATTTTATAACTTTTTGTGGAGAACAGAGGAAAGAAAGCAAATCAGTCCAGAAGACTTTTGGGTCACAAAAATATTTTCGTGTAGCACGCCTATGGGGTCTAGAGAAGCTCTGACATGTTGGACGAGTAGTGATGTTGCTAAATTGGTATGTATTCTGTAGGCTGTAAAAACTGACCTTTGTCAAAATATTTTGATCAGAAATAAAAAAAATGTCTTTTCTAAACGTTTTTGGAATCATTAATTAGGACAGAAGATATTTTAAATAAAACTGTCTTTTCGGATTTTTTCGTGTATTTATTTTGATTTTTGGTTCCCGACGTTTCGAAAGCTTTACAGTAATCATGGAGAGTCTTAGTCGCTCTCGTCAAAATAAATCCGCGATAAAATCCGAAAGGTTGTGTTATTTAAAATGTCAAATATTAGCGTAAATCTTAAAAAGTATTAAAGGAAAGAAGATGCATCTAAAACGATCTCTATATAATGGCCAATTATTATCGAATCATTGAAATATTTTCTTTTCTACAAACATCTGTTGTTTTTTTTTTCAAATAAACGAATCGACTAAACTGTTTTTGTATGTACATAATTTTTTATGTTAAAAATAACAAATTCTTAACTATTTTATACTATAAGACAGATTTTTTTATGTTAAAAATAACAAATTCTTAACTATTTAAAATACTAATATTTTTATGTTTCAGATCGAAACATTACCTGAAGACGTTGTTAAAACTAAAGTGGTAGAAATCTTACGCAAATTTATGGGCGAAAGATACACTGTACCTGAACCAGTATCGGTTATGAGGTGAGTAATTATTTTATTTCATACCTCAAAACGTAAAATGAATGCGTCCGTTGCATTATTGAAGTTATACTTCTTTTGGTACGTTTGGAAAAAAATATGAGAGTAAATTTTTTACGATGCGTGCGCACACCGACAGCCAAAAAGCGACATGATGAAGTTAGCTGCATTCCTTTTAGAAACAGAGAGTTGTGACATACGGGACGAAATCTTTGGCTATTTTTGTTCTGTTGCGCCAAAAAGAGAAAAAGAAGTATAACTTCTTACGTGCATACAGTAAGTCCACATTTTGGTTCATCGAAACACTCGTTTGAAATTTTAATTTTGTTAAGTTACGAGTATGTGTATAATGTATATTGTATATTGACTTAAAACAAATTTCGTAATAAACAGAAAGGTGTTTCGAGTTCCAATTTTCATTATAAAACTAGCAACTTACACTTGAGGTGTAGGTACTTGAATGGCTTAGGAACGCATAAAAAACAAACTTCCAAAGAAAAATTCTTTTTTGCGCCTAGGACCTTCGCAGGCGTATACAAAATAACTCACCAGAGTGTTGTCACAATCAGATCAATGGTTTAGAAACGCATAATAAATTAAATTCAACCCAAGCCTCTACTAATATTATAAAGAGGAAAGATGTTCTGTTTGTTTATTTGTATCGAATAAACTCCGAAATTACTGGACCGATTAAGATAAAATTTGGTAAGAAGATAATTTTCATCACGGAAATCATCCCTTTAGGGGGTGAAAATGGGGATGAAAGTTTGTATAGCGAAGCAACCTACGGACGAACCCGAGCAAAGCGAGGGTGAGTCACTAGTCTTTTACAAAACAACTTATTAACAGATAAATAAAATATCTATTTTTATTTACAGATCAAAATGGTTCTCAAATCCCTTCACGCGAGGTAGCTATAGCTATGACAATTTGTCGGTGCACGAGTATCCGGACGCGCGGGCGACTCTCGGGGAACCCCTCGTCGACGAGGCGGGGGTTCCTAAGGTGTTATTCGCAGGGGAAGCGACAAGTTTAGATCATTACGCAACTGTCCACGGTGCAAGTGAGACCGGATTTAGGGAAGCTCAAAGATTACTATCAGAAGACGGAAAGTAAATTAATAGAATATATTTTATTATTGTATAGTCTATAGAATATTATTAAAGTAGATATATGATGAGTATTTTTCTTTCTCACCCGCAGACATTTTCACATTCGTTATTAATATACTCGTATATCTAAATAACTTATTAGCTAAAATTGTTCAATTCATATTTAAAAAAAACAACTTTATATAATTTAATCGTCTATTTTTCCCACTTATATTTTTTGATTAATTAAAACTAACATTCAAAGTTAGCCTATTTACATCAAGTAGGTACCTACTAGAAAACAAGTTGCTTGTCTTAATGTGGAATTTAAAATATAATAACAATAATCTGTAAAAAAATATTTTGCCCAAACATAGAATTTAAACATATAATAATATTACAATATAGTGAGAAAAAAAATTATAAATGACTAGCGACTCAGCCGCGCTCCACTCGGGCTCGTCCCTAGGTACGTTTCAATGGTTAGTATAGATTTGATAGAAGAGTCAAAAGTCAGATATGAGATATTTTCCCGGAGTAAATCCTACATGTTGACCCGGATAACCAGCTATCATCATACTAAATTTCATCAAAATCTGTCCAGTGGTTTTCTTGTGATGAGGTTACAGACATGCAGACAAAAATCCTAAAAACTACAGATTCAGCCTCTGTATCGATATTAATGACTATTTCAATAAGATTTTCCTAAAAATATTTAATGTACAGATTCCATCCAGACTTTTATTATATTTATAGACTAGCGACTCCCGGGCTCGGGTTCGTCCCGCGCTTGCTTCCCCATACAAATTTTCATCCCCATTTTCACCCCCTTAAGGGATGATTTCCGGGATAAAAAGTATCCTATGTCCTTCCCAGGGACTCAAAATATCTTCTTACCAATTTTCATCTAAATCTATTCAGTAGATCCAGAGATTAACCCCTACAATCTCACAAACTTACGAACTCACAATCTCACAATTTCATGCGTGTCCCCGCGAGACTAAGTACTTACCTAGAAAGATAGTTTCATTTAATTAATATTTTAATAGCCGCTATGGCTGGTCTCTCTTATCTCTCTGTTAGTGTCATGATCTATAACACTGAAAAAGATATTAGATAAACTATAAAATAATAGCAACCCGAGCCGGCAGCCTCGATTGTCTCATAATGATGATGACGAGATATGTCTCACAGTCTCGAGTATCGTTTCGAGCCGCTAAATCGATATCATCAATATTACAACTTAGCGGCATTAATCGATAAAATAACGATCGCTAAACTAAAAATGTCGAGACTATTTTGATTTTTCAAACAACACCGTGACTTTGACGTGTGTATTGTATAAAAACGCTTGAACTTGAGTCTATTAAATTTTTTTTTAAGTGAAATTTCTTTAGAACCGTTGTGATTTAAAACTCGGTGAAACAGAAACGCGGCACGAGAAAGAGATAAATATAAAGGATCGAGCCGGTGAGGAAATGAGATAGAATACATTGCCATGTTGCCATGTTAACCGTTGTTATTTGAGATAGAATACATTACACAGGAAGTGAAAAATAATAAAATTAATTACTGAATAATATATAATGTATATTTATGTCAAATAAATTGTAAAATATCTTATAAACTTATTAAAAATATTATAAAAAAAATCCACAGTTCTCGTGTCTGCCACGACCTTACAGTACATTGAAAATGAACCTGCCAATTTTTTTATTTTCCTGCAGTAAAAGATATCTTAAATATCCTAACCCGAGTAATAAGTTATCAGTACACAAAATTTAGTTAAAAACGGTGCAGTAATTTTTTCTTAAAACGCGCACACCCAAACAGACAAACAGACATACAGACAAACAGACAAAAATGTTCATAATCATTGTTTTGGGGTCTGTAGGACACAATACGTTACAGTCATTGTTTTGAAAAAATATTTCTCGTATAAATTTCGTTTGGTTACTGTTTTACTATACGTATAAAATTAGTTAGTTATTAGTTTAAATACATATTTATTCACAAAGAATCACTTCGGTTCAAAAACAAAATCATACTCCAAAACATTTATTCACCGTCATTATCGCGCTCACGCACTCTCCTAGCGTAAACTCAGCGTCACAAAGGTACAACTTCTGAATAACCCATCAGTGATATGCACCTCCAATATTTTTTTAAATGATCTCAGAAGTCATGTCTCTAGGGGCATTATTTTTATTTTTTCGATATCTAATTTCATTTCGAGATATGATTTCTTTTTCTGACCGAAACCGAGCGCAAAGTGACCGCATTTTTCACATTTTTTCGATTTAAAAAAAGCCTTTGAGTGTTTTCAAATATTTTTTGCCTTTTGTAGCCCTCATTCAGACGCATCTTTTAACATCCCAATCAACTACGTAGTCCCAAAATCTGCGACACCAGTTCGATGTCGCACTTTCGCTGAAAATCGGGCTTATACTGAAGCAACAAAAAAAACATTTTCAATGTTAACATAAACCTTACAATGATCCTACTCCTATATATTCATCTCATTCTCTCGTAGGTTACTTTTCTGAAGTTTCACGTTTTTTTTCACGCCCCTTTTTTTCTATCCGCATTGAAGAATGCATGATTGACACCGTAGACACTAGTTTTGTTGAGATGGCTAGCATCAAATCAAATCAAATAACAAAAAAGATGATTATTTTTTTAATTTCAATACACAAACTGAAACTCGAATAATATTTTATTATATATAATATGAATATTATTATTTTCGATATAAACAAGTTATATATATTTTGCATAACATCAGTTCATTAGTACAATGAGAACTCTAATACAGATAGCTGTTTTAACCTTCGTGGTTTCTGTGGGCAATGCGTGAGTATTTATATTATTTTAATTGTAAGTGTAAGTACCTAGTGGTAAGTGGTAAGTGTACGGTTACAGATCCGGAGGTCCTGGGTTCGAGTCCCAAGTATAGTTTTTGGGGGCTTTTTTTTGTCAAAAATTCTCGGTAAACTGCCCAGAGTTGGGAAAAGGGCGGTGCTAAGCTCTCGTGCTTCAAGGAGATCTCTCACTGGTCGTGTCAAAGAATTTTACGAGTGTAAGGAGTGCAAATTGATTTTATGTCTGCGCACTCACCGTAAATCGCTAGAATATTACCTCCAGTCTAGTTTAGTCTCATTGAGATTTGCGATCGCTATAATCTCATAGGACATCATTTTTGCTTAAATTTTGACCATTTTCTAATATGAGGTGGAAGTAATTAATATCGGCCGTATTTTTTTTACTTCTGTGTGAAGTTTAACCGATATCTTTGTCAATTATCCAATTTTCATATTTTTTACAAATAAAAATCCTTCAATTTAAATAAAAATTGCCTATAGGCGTGTTAAGATATGTTATCTTATGTAAATATTTTAAGTTCATAGGTGAACGATAATAATAATAATAATACAGGGTTAAGTGATAAATACATAATGTGTTGATTTGTAAAATAGATAAAGAGAACGAAAGAAACAGTTTTTTTTTGTATAATTTTATACTAATAGCGATTTATATCGGTAGGTGGGTACGTTTTAACTTGTTTTTTGAGCGGGACCCTAATTGTTTTTTATTATTCTAATTAAAGAAGACTAAGTTACTCCTTATAATATCTGTCAGTGAGAGTCCCGTCAAAATCAATCCAGCTATTTTGTATATTACACACAGACAGTTCAATTTTATTTACCTCTGTAGATGTATAGATTAAACAAAATATTAGTCAAACATAACCAAAAAAATTGAACAAACGCAAGTTTAGCTTACACAGCGAGAGTTCTACCTAAGTCTTAATTGTTGTTGTTTTAACACTTAACAGCCACATAAATAAATATAAAATTGACTATTTTTAGTCTTTATACAACTCGAATCTTTATAAAAAGGCTGAAAATCAACCACAAAAACAGAAGCGAAACCAAATATTTAACTTTAGTTTCTAAACGTCTACCCCAACGTCAAACAACACATGTCACATGTAATGTGTAATGACAGATTAAATGTCAAAGTTATCAAACTCAAACATTTGTATTTTGTTTAGTTAAGCACATTTATCTATTAAAACTAATAAAACTTATTAAACGGCAGTTAAAAGTGAATTATATAACGTATTACATCAATCGTGAATATTAATAGTGGTCAGATTAAGGTATTCAAGCTTTTTTTTAATTATATGCCATTGTTATGTTTAGAGTCTATAATTATTATATCGTAACATTTCGTTAGCTGTTGTTTGCCATACGATTAAATTCTGGATGAAATAGGTTTTAATGATTTTACTGAGAGAAAAGACTTTTTGAAGAAGATTAAATTATTTAATAATCTTATAATTATGAAATGTCTGCTTGTTTAGTAATTTTGTTTTTCCCTGTTATAAAGTCCATATTTCAATAATTATAAATAATTTAAAGCTTTTGAAAGATTCAGCTTTATTGGATATAATATTTTTTAAATTTATTTATTTATTTAATTTGCTTTTATGGGTAATCTTTTTATGATTCATTAGTATGAATAATGAATAAATCTCTATTACCTGTAATCTTTACTTATCTATAATTTATAAAAGCATAAGATAATATGAGATAGTAATTATAATATTTATTTTAGTGTTTTGAGTTTGGTGCCTATATCCATAAAACCATTGAACCCATAAACAATCACATCTGTATGACTTTTTGGCATACTTAAAGTCGTTCTCTTTTTAAAGTTGTCAAAAATTATTGATTTATTTTATTACAATTCCTCCATCTATCTATGGGACATAAAGCTAAAGAAAAGAGTCAATTTTCTCTCTGAGTTTCTTCTGCCTTCATCTCCCAACTTCTCAATACTGAGAAATTATATTATACAATAAATTACTGTAATTGAATGCAAATTTTTTAGCATATGTTTTATATGTAATGGAAATACGAGTATGTCTAATTGATAAAACATACCTTTAATCTACAAAGAGTCTATACAGATAAATAAAATTGAAGTGTCTGTGTGTAATGTCAAAATAACAGCTTTTTACTATATGCATATGAAATTATATGGTACTTATAAGAAAAACACAATTTTCATAATTTTTGTCTGTCTGTCTGTTTGTTCCAACAAAACTCTGAAACGTCTGAACTGATTTTGACGGCACTTTCACTGGCACATAGCTTATGATATAAGGAGTAACTTAGGCTACTTATATTTTAGAAAAAGAATTAGGGTTCTGCTATTATAAAAAATAAAATGTACCTAGGAATGCAGCGAAGCAAGGGTAAGTCACTAGTTCACTAATAAAACTGATATAAATCAGTGTACGACTAATACATATTCATTATCATAATGAAATTTGAAGTAATCAGTATTTATAAATAAATTTGGTTATTATATTTCATCTGTTGTAGTATTTCACAAGTAAGTAGGTTTTATCATTTTTTTCCTTTATTTATAATTTCATGATTTCAAGCAATATATTAAATATATTTTAGTAACTGTTCTATTGTTAACCACTCATTTTGAAATTGATGAATCATTCTCAATGTGATAAACACTTGTTAATGTGGTGAATACGAAAAAAACCTTTTTAACAAAAAAATAAAAACCGACTTCAAACAAAAGCACTAAAAAGTGAAAAATAACTGATTGGTAGTTTTCATTTACTATACATACCTAATCAAATATTTTCGAAGTCGGTGTGCTTTGGCTAAGTAATTAAAGCCTACCTATTAAATACATACCTAATCAAATATTTTTGAAATTGGTCCCAGCCCATACAAAGCAAAGCACACCGACTTCGAAAATATTTGATTAGGTATGTATAGTAAATGAAAACTACCAATCAGTTATTTTTCACTTTTTAGTGCTTTTGTTTGAAGTCGGTTTTTATTTTTTTGTTAATAAGTTTTTATTTTTCCCTTTTTAGTGTAGACAATAGTAGCAAAGTAAGGATTCTAACGTGTTAGGCTTGTCAAATCAAACAAAATAAGCCCAAACTCAAAGTATCTACTATTAGCCGTTGAAGAGTTCCACCTATCCACCTTCTGGCCTTGCCATCAGATCAGGTCAACAACACCGAACCACTGTACTATCAACGGAAATAGAAAAAAAATACTTGCAAAGTTTCAAGTCAATATGACAATTAGAAGTAGGTTAAATTCATCATTAGTTGTTTTTCCACCCTTAGGGGTGGTATTTTTTTTTGAAATTTAAATGGGACCAATCTGGAAGTATACCCTTTCAAACAAAACAAAAATTGTCCAAATCGGTTAATAAATGACGGAGTTCTGAGGTAACAAACATAAAAAAAAAAAACATACAGGCGAATTGAGAACCTCCTCCTTTTTGAAGTCGGTTGAAAATATTGTAAATTTAGCTGGTTTTGTGAAGACCTGGTTATGGCCAGTTTGGTGGAAAATAGCTTTTCCCATTCACGTTGAGATAGCACGCACTAAACGAGCTGAATTATTATATTTTTATTATTAAAATTACCTTCCTCATTTGTATATATTATATGTATAATCTTTCTATTCCATACTAACCATTAAAACATACCTATGAACAAACCTGAGCGAAGCCGGGGTGAGTCGCTAGTAATAGTATAAAATACTAGCAACTCACCTTCGCTCTACTTAGATTCGTCCCTTGGTACGTTTTAACGGTTAGTATAGATTTCTCAGAGATGTGATATTTTCTCGCAGTAAAATATATCCTATATGTTGACCCGGAAATTTCAACTCACTATCTATTACGGTTCATGAGGTACAGCCTGCTGACAGACGGACATCCGGACAGTGAAGACTTAATATTAGGGTTCCGTTGGCACCCATCGGGTACGGAACCCTAAAATGATATGTTTATATAAAACAGAGACGTCAAATGGTGATGAGACCAATGAGATAGCCGCGACTGAAATATGTTGCTATCCCACTGGTTACCGCCAAATATAGAGGGAGATAGCATGTTAATATTTAAAAAAATGTAAGGCATAGATAGAATCGCCAAAAACTAAATCTATAAAAATCTAAAAGGGCCTCGGGCGGGTCTGATACAAAAAATTTCATTCAAATTATAAAACTTTTCTAATGGTTTATAATGTAATAAAGACACATTAGTTATGTCATTTGAATATTATAATGGCTTTATTCCAGTTTTATTCTTAATTATTATCGCAACGTGCATTGAATATGTTCACAAAAATTCGTCGTTTCAAGTTTATTTATAATAATGATTTTATATTAAGAAGCATAAGAAAGTGTAGGAGAAGTGTTTATTACAAGTTAAATGTGGATTTTTTTGGGATGAGGTAATTTTAAGTGTTATTTTACAAGTGAACTTAACGCAATACAGTTTAAAGTGTTAAAATAAATAGCAGTGGCTCATTAAAACAGCTATATACAAGCTATAGGGTCTTGTGTTCGAGTTCCGGGTGAAGTAAAATGTGTTAGCCACGAAATTCTTAGTAGCAGTTCATAGTTAAGAAAACTTTTAACAAAAAAGTAAAAATCGACTTCAGAAAAGCACTAAAAAGTAATAAATTGGTAGTTTTCATTTACTATAGATAACTAATTAAATATTTTCGAAGTCGGTAATGCTTTGCTTTGTATCGGCTGGCACCGTTGGCGTCCCTAGGTACGTTTTAAATAGATAAGAATGGTTTTTGTGGATATATGTACTTTGAGAAATACACATATGATATCGAGGATTTTTCAGGAGGCCTTTTTAAAAAATTATAAAACTTCCTAGTACAACATACGAACGACTCTATTACATCTTACTATATTAGGCACGCACCACAGCCGCTCGGGCCGCGGGCGGACGGACGTTATCGCGAATATTGTTTTTTTTTTTAAATTAATTTAAAATTTTGGCAATTTTAAATTTGTGATATCTTCAATAATATTAATGATAATTAATTTGCTGTAAACAGCAAATTTTATTTACGTTAAATGCTCAACGTAACCGACTTATTTAATTATGAGGATAATTATTATATTTGTTAAAATAACTTAGATTGTATATATAAACCTGTAATAAAAAAAAAGATTCCGATGAATTGAGAATACTCCTTTTTGGAAGTCGGTTAAAAAATAAATTTCAATCAAATAAAATTGGTTACTGTGTGTTATACGTAAGAAATAGCGGAGTTTTGTTTGAGATTTTAGAAACTACAATTCTCTTGTACATCATTTTTATGTATCTCTTAAGGTTTAGCCTACGTAAGCCATGTTTTATTTTTCGGTAACTTGGTTGCAAAATATTGTTATTTTTCTACCGACATAAAAAATTAATTAGGTTTTATTATATATACAAACCTTCCGTGAAAAATTATCTAACTGATGATGAAAACTGCATCAAAATCCATTGCGTGGTTTAGGAGGAGTTAGCGGATATACAGACAAACAGACGCGAAAAGCGCCTTTGTTTTATACTGTAAAGAAAAAACCCGACTGCACAAAAGCTAACTAAAAATGAAAACGAGTTAACTAAGGAATATAGATTTACGAAGACGAATGTAAAGACGTATAAATCATCGAAATCGGCTCACGCGTCTGGTCTCTAGAGTGCCACATACAATGAAACATACATATACACGTAGGCTGATAAACACATTACCCTCCATTGTGTCGCGCAGTTGGATAAAAAGATAACATGGCTTAAAAAATATATTAATGATGGATATAATTCGCGCAAAAAATTACGTACTAGATTTACGTTTTGTGCCCTAATCTTAAGTTCAATCCTAAACAATAAGATACCAGAAAATGCCTAATTTACACATTCTCAAAGCCATTATATAGGTTTGAAAGAGACCAATATATACAATTTTCGTATTTCTCTATTAGGTCCACCATGCCTGCTACGTATGATACGATAGTGGTAGGCCTGGGGTCAGCAGGTGCCACAGCAGCCTCTACTCTGGCCAAAGCCGGGAGGAGGGTCCTGGCTTTGGAGGCCCAAGACAGAATTGGGGGTAGAGTGAAGACTGTTCCATTCGGTGATGGTGTGGTGGAAGAAGGCGCGGAATGGTGAGATTCAACTCGTGATATAATTAATACTACTTTTAAAAATGCGAAAGTTTGTATGTTTGTTTGTTACTCCTTCCCGTGAAAAGGCTGGACAGATTCGAATGAAATTTAGTGAACAGATGAACTATAGCCAAGAGTAGAACTAGGAAACTAGGGACGCGCCCGAGCGAAACCAGAGTAAATTCTTAGATTTACAACCATACAGGTTTTTTGCGTTTTTGATCGCATGGTACGCCAGTACCAAGTAAAAGTACTTAATCCGTAATATGTTCATCCAGTTTCACTCGAATCCATTAAAATGCGAATAGGGAAGAATCAAACATAGAATATTTCTTTTTTTATTCTAATGGAAAATATTTTTTATTGCAAAATGTTTCTAATTTAGACTGAAACTTATCTATTTTTAATTTATTTAATTACCCACAAAAAAATTCATCTTCTCAGTGTAAAAGTGGCACAACTTAAAAACGTTATGTTATTATAGAAGATGGAAATTTATTTTATAAAGCAAAAACAATTGAATAACTAAATACAAACAAATTGTAGTTTTCATTTCAAATATTTTTGGACTTATGCCTCTTTGGCGCAAATTTTATTATTTTAAATACGTCTTAATAATTGAGCTTAGATTTGCTTTTTTTTTTAATTCGTGTCTAAATAAAATTTTAGGATCCATGGCACTGGTAAGAGCAGAGTATACGAAATGGCTATCAAAAGTAACATATCCGTGGTACCTCAGGATTTAACATTCAAGGTGTACAAGTCGGATGGGTCAATGGCGAATGATAGTTTGATAAATGAATTGTTGGACTACTGCTTGGCAAGGATTGAGGATCCCCCTGAAAAACCCGAGGCTTTGGGCAAATTCATAACCAGGAGGTGAGTCTTATTCGTGGGCGGCAGCAGAATTATTTCCAGGGGGGTGCATTTGCTTCTTCACATTAAACTATTAACTAATCTTAAAATGATTAATTTTATAATTTTTATTCATATTTTATTTAATATCTTTTTTCGCAGATATCTAAATTTAAACAGGGATTTTACTAATACAATTTTCTATATATTAGTTTGGCTTAGTTTGTAGTGACCCTACTTGCGGTGCTAGCGGTCGCGGGTTCGAGTCCCGCTGGTTTTGTGTGATGAGCACGAATGTTTGTTCTCCAGTCATTGGTGTTTATATTTATAATATGTATTAAAGTTATATATGTGTAGTGTATCAACTATCTGGTAACCATAACTCAAGCCTCGTAGCTTACCATGGAACTAGATGGTGCTGTGTACTAATGTCTCAACTTATTTATTTATTTAATATTTATATTTTTTCTAGTTTATTAGACTACCTAAAAGAAAACCATCCAGACGTCCTAAAAGATGAGGATTTTGTAAATGAATTTTTAGAGCTAATGAATCTCCTTATAAATAATTATGAAGCATCCGATGACTGGAATGACGTCAGCGCACAGACTGAATATAAAGAGTTGGATGGGCATCAACATATGAGCTGGCATAGATATGGTTATAAAACCTTTTTTGATATTTTATTGGTGAGTTTTCCTTATTTCTTCTCAAAATAATAAATTGTCTTTTTTTTCAAGTTATACTTCTTTTGGCATGTTTGGAAAAAAATATAAGAGTTAAATGTTTCTGATGCGCGCGCACACCGACAGCCAAAAAGCGACATGATGAAGTTAGCTGCATTCCTTTCACAAACAGAGAGTTGTGACATACGGGATGAAATCTTTAGCTATTTTTGTTCTGTTATGCCAAAGAAGTATGACTTCTTACGTGCGTATATAAGTACACACACACGTTTTTCTTTTCAATTTTGATGGTTAGTTTCTTTTATTGTAACTATTTTATATTTTTACTTCAGAATACTTACAATAACGGCCCAGGTTGGCCAACTTTAGACATAAAATTAAACAAGGAAGTCACTCTAATAAAATGGCCGAAAAACTCCACCGGAAATGTCGAAGTGGTGTGCAAAGATGGCGACGTGTATAGAGCTAATAATGTTATTGTTACCGTCTCACTTGGGGTTTTGAAAGAGAGGTAAGATATCTGCTTAAGCTAGTTATTTTATAAATAATTTTTACATTGTTTGGCAACGCCATGTATTATCAAGAACAGAAAAAAAAATGATTTTTGGCCAAGCACAATATTTTAAATAATTAAACTAAAGGCTCAATTAACATTAAGCTCAAATTGAACTAAAAATATCGCTATATTTATATACCATTCGATAAAAAAATTAAGGCTAAGTACACCAAAATTAGATAATTTCCAGATATTCGACACTAATATCGCCACCCATACCACAGACAAAAAAGACAGCTATAGACAAACTGTCATTTGGAGTTATAGGCAAAATTATATTATCTTTCCCCCAAAGATGGTTGCGTAGCAACAGTTATTTGTTTTTTTATCGGTCCGAAGATAAAAATAACTTTAGCAATGATACATGGTTGACAAAATTGGAGGGAGTGACCAGTCCGAGTGGTTCCTCTAATACTGTCACATTATGGACTTCTGGGGATGTGACTAGATTGGTTAGTATTTACCGGGGAATTACCGGGATATATCGGGAATCTTAGGGATTGCATGAAATTGTACGGAGCATGCCCTAAATAGGGAATGGTATTGATGTATGAAATAAAAAAATGCCTTAAAACGCTTGAAGGTGATTAATTTTTTCGACAATATGGTTGGTATAACAAAACGTGTTATACAGATTTATTATCTGTATTTGCTATTTATTTTTCGTTACAGAAATTATTTTGTTTTTTTTTTAGGTCGGTGGTTTCTTTCGTACAAATTTTCAATAATTTTGATTTTAGTGATTTCGTAGAATCATCAATATTTATTCGTATACGTAAAAGTTATTAAAAACTAGAGTTTCATCTTAAAATTTAAGAACGTTTTCTCTAAGTTTTTCACATATTTTTTGCGTTAATTTTTTGAAGACGCAGATTTGATTTTGATTTTGTTCAACCGTTTAGGTTTTAGCTATTTAGATCTTAAAGGCAGTGGTAGCCCAGTGGTGAAGCGCTCTCTTGAAAAACCAAGTGAAACTAGTTCAAATTTCCGGTCGGATGTCTGATATTTTCATGTGCGAATCATTTCCAACACGATTACCGCTTGTCTTACGGTGAAGGAAAACATCGTGAGGAAACCTGCATGTCTGAGAAAACCTAGGAAAGTTTTCGAAAGACATGCTCAATCCGCCCCCACGCTTGGCCAGCATAGTGACTATGGCCTCCCTCTCGTATTGTAGGAAGGTCCACCTCCAAGAGTGGAACGTTAAAAGGGGCTAAATACAATATATACAGATCTTACATTAGTTTAGATCTGTATTTATTTCGTTTTATTTTTCGTCTCTATCTTATTCAAGGAATTACAATGTAACTTCCTTTAAACATATGTATTAGCATTGTCTATAGCTGTTTTTTTCATTATGTGAAAATTGGATTTTTACAATGAAACTCAAAAAATTGAAAACAAAAATCAAAATTTTCGAATTGCAGACACTCAAAGCTTTTCTTACCGTCATTGCCGCAGGAAAAAGTAAAAATAATCGAAAAAATATCCATCGGTGTTATGGATAAAGTTATATTAAATTTTGAGAAGCAATGGTTGCCGAGTGGCAAATTTTTCGGTTTCTTTTGGAGGGCAGAAGAGAAGAAAAAAGTTAGTAAAGAAGATTATTGGACGACCAGGATTTTTGCGTGTAGCACCCCTATGGGTTCGAGGACGGCCGTCACGTTTTGGACTAGCGGTGAAGTTGGGAAATTGGTACGTTTTGTTTCTGTGAATTGTTTTTTTTTAATATATCAGTACGTTAGTGTTAAAACGACCTAAGTCAAAATTTTATTTTTTTACTGTACCCAAAATTTTAACGCTTTGGTGTGACTTGTAATGTTTGCTTGCTTTTTTTCTCTTTGTACATATTATGTCTATATGCATTTTTTTATATTTTTTTGCATTTACCACTTCTGCAAACTGCATCGCACAAAATATTTATGGCGTAATCTAATTTCCAGAAAGGGATATGTTATCATTCTATCAGCTGACTATATATTTTTTATATACCGTGATATTTTTGACGATTGGCAATTAATAAAAATTACGCTTTTTAATACGCTTTCATTAGCTTCACCTATAACTAACATCTTACAAAAACCACTCACGTGGTCACCAAAGTGTACAAAATATGTTTAGTGACTGACTGTTTTTGCATGACTTTTGGTATAAATATTCTGGCATGATCTAAACTCGAGTGTTCTGCGCTGCAGTGCGGATTCTAATTCTTGAATATATGATATATATTTTAAGAATAATTTAATCTTTTTCGAGCAACTTATAACTTTTGAGACATCAAAAACTTATATCTCTCGTTTAACTATGTATGTTTGCTGTACGGCATTCGAAAATAATATTTTTATTTAAAATGTTCTCAAATTCTTTCTTTTTTAATTAAATAAACATCACAAGTTATTTTTTTTAAATTTGATATTGATAACTCGTAGGTAGAAACGTTACCAGAAGACGTCGTGAAGAGGAAAGTGATGGGACTCTTGAGACAGTTTCTTGGCAAGGACATGACCGTGCCAGAGCCTACGGGCATGATTAGGTGAGTGAAAATCAATCGTACTAAAATATATATATATATATATATATATATATATATATATATATATATATATATATATATATATATATATATATATATATATATATATATATATATATATGGGTGATTCTTCAAAATTTGGTTAACTTGGTGTTAGCAGCAATTTTCACATATTTATATCTATTTTATTGAATATTTGCAACTACTAAGCAATATTATAAAGTTCATGTAATTTGGTCACTCACTTTGATTTATATTACAATATTTTTTATTTCCGAAAATCGCTTCTTTCTACTCCAAATATCAGGCCCTAGCCATGTAAGATCTCCCAAATTTAGCAAGCATTTCATTGTTATTGTAATTCTCTAAATCATACTTTGATTTAACTCGACTTAAACACTTTTACTATTACATTATTAACCTAGTCATTGCGATTTAATTTTTAATAACAATAACTTTTATCATATTATTTCAAGTTAAAAAGTGTAAGCGTTAAAAAATATCAGTCCCTAGCTATTTGCGAAATTCGAAAATACGCGGCATCTAAGCTTATGGCGTTTTTCAAAACTTACTCAAGCGAAAGCATCGATGTGAAGTTAAATGTAAACACGACCAATGCCGCATCAGCTATTTCGTTTTTACTGCAGTCGCCGACTTTGTTACGGAAACACGTGCTGTGCCAGTCAAACTCTCAGTCCCTAGGTAAGTCGTTTCAAAGATAGTTAATTAATAATTGATCTCATTACTTATTGTAAATTTGAGCTTTGTCTGCCTTGTTATTTTGATCGCCTGCTGGTTGTTATGTTTATTTTAAATAATAGGTTATTTTTGATTTTGCTTTGATTCGTCAGTCCCTAGACCGTCAGGCCCTCGTCGTAAAAGTGATTAGGGCCTGATGGCACACCTAGGGACTGACGGTCATACTGCGTGATCCATGGTTTTAATAATAAAATATATGTATTTGTTGTAGAATTTGGCACCTAAAAAGAAAACATACTTTTCAAAGGGGAACTCGCCAAAAAAAAGTGTGAACAGGCAAAGAGACGTTTGGAAAAAATTAAAAAGACCCTATTTTGCTAGCAGAGTACAAAGAAAAAGAACGACATAAATATCCAAAGAAAAAAGAAAAAGGACAAAGGAAATGTGTCAAGCATGACACCGCGTGAGCATAGAAGAACCACGAAACAGAAGACAAACGTAAAATCACGAAAAATAAGAAAGCACTTACACCAAAAAGTAAAATTGAAGCCATGGCTAACGAGCCTAATCAAAAAGCTGAATTGATAAATGGCACAGAATTTCAAATAAATGAGAATGATATCGCTGACCTGCCTTACGATGAATGTTTTAGAATAACTGCCAGTTCCTAACCTAATAGGGTGGAACCGTGTTTCACAAATTTAAGAAACATGTTGTTGCTTACGAAAATTAGAACAAATAAATAGTGATGTGATAGTATTTGTGATTAATTAGAGAAAGAGTGATTATTACGTTTAAATTATAATTTTGTTACTTAGAAAGCTAATTTTTAAAGTATTGTTAGTTATTTAAAGATTTCTAGTTTGTAAGTACTAAACTCAAAGTACAGTTAATAAAAGAAAGCCTATGATTGTAACTTTTCAGCTTACTCAGATTTTTTAAATTTTCTTTACTGAAGAGATAAGTAGGTAATAATAAGTTTCATTGATATAAAAAACAGCTTGTCAAGGTAACATAAAATTGATTGTCTACTTCAGTACATTGAATATTTTTGAGTATGATACTAATTTAAGATTGTAGGAAGACAATTCTACTTTTTAAATAAAACTATTTTTTTGGATTTTGTCGCGGATTTAAACATTTTTATAATTTTAAAGTTTGTTTAAAGTTAAAAAATATTGTAAGGTAATTAGTGAAATTTTCATTTTGTTAATTGTGGGTAGGCTGTCTGTAACAACTATATCTTCGAGACATGTAACACCTCAGTTTCTCCCGTGACCATGAATGCTGTAAAGCATTCGAAACGTCGGGAAACAAAAATGCAAATAAATTCGCGACAAAATCCGAAAAGATAGTTTTATTTAAAATGTCAAATATTCGCGTAAATCTAAGAAACAATTCTACTTGTTATATAAAATATCTTATATTTTGACTGTTTGTTACAATAATTAATAATAATATGTAAGTTATTTTATTTTGTTAAAGTTAATTTTGCTATAAAAATGTGATTAAACACATTAACCGTCTTTGGCGTCAGTCCCTATCATGTCTCGTCAGTCCCTAGATAACCGATTTCAAAAAAACTTGAATTTCTCTTAAAATACATTGTAAAGTGACTGGCCCTTTTAGATACAACAAAGTAAATATTATATCCACAGTATAGAATCAGAAATTTACTGATAACCATCTAAAAAGACCGTTGTCAAAATTAGGCCATAAGTTAACCAAATTTTGAAGAACCACCCATATATATATATATATATATATATATATATATATATATATATATATATATATATTATATATATTAATATATATTAATCTATACGTGTGCGTGTGCGTACATGCGTGCGTTTGTGTATGTCTTTAATTAATAACTGTAGCCTGTGTTACTCAAGTCTATTTGTCTACTAAATTTCATACAAATCCGTCCGTGCCTTTTCACGTGAATACGTCTATACATATAAGAAAATTCTAACAGTGTCGAATCTGTACATTAAATATTTTTTTAGAAAATGTTATTGAAATATTATAGATACAGCGGCCGAATCTATAAATTTTAGAATTTTTGTTTGTCTGTCTGGGAACACATCACGAGAAAGCCACTGGACAAAATTTTGTGAAATTCGCTAGTAAACATATAAAATTTCCCATTAATATTAGTAATGTAAGTAAATCAAAAATTTTATAATTTAGTAAAAATGTTGCTATAAATTATTTTACATATATAAAAAATTGTATTTTAAATAAATAAATGTAATTCTATTACAGATCAAAATGGTTTTCGAATCCTTTCACACGCGGTAGCTATACTTATGATAATTTGTTGATGCACGAGTATCCAAATGCGCGGGCGACTCTCGGGGAACCCCTCGTCGACGAGGCGGGGGTTCCCAAGGTGTTATTCGCGGGAGAAGCCACAGATTTAATTCATTTCTCAACCGTACACGGCGCTAGTGACTCTGGATACAGGGAAGCCATGAGATTGTTGCCATCTAGTAAAGTGTAAAAATATAAAAAAACGTATGTGTGTACTTATGTACGCACTTAAGAAGTTATACTTCTTTGGCGTAACAGAACGAAAATAGTAAAGATTTCATCCCGTATATTACTACTCTCTGTTTGTAAATGGAATGCAGCTTACTTCGTCATGTCGCTTTTTGGCTGTGTGCGCGTGCATCGTAAAAATTTTACTCTTATAATTTTTTCCAAACGTGCCAAAAGAAGTATAACTTCAAAAATGTAATTTTTATAAGTGAAAAATGAATGTGTAATTAATGTGTTTTAAATTATTTTATAATATGACTAAAAATATATTTATTTAGATATTTTTTATTTGGTCTTGTATTCTGACGGCTCTTTTTGAAATAGTGACATTTTATTTTGATGAACTATTTTTTTTAGAAAATATTTTTTGTATAGAAATATTTACTAGTACAAAATTTTATAAGCAATATTTAAAATATATATATATATATATATATATATATATATATATATATATATATATATATATATATATATATTTGTATATCAATCTATGTATATTTAATATAATAGAAAATAACATTTTTCATTTTTATATATTCGAAAAAAAGTCATTTTTCAAAATAGTACGTGGTATTAGTGTTCCTAGAAATTGCCATAAATTGTTTTTTAAGCATTTAATTAAATATAATCTTCAAATCTATTGCATTTTCGTTGAAACAGATAATATATCGTGGGTGCAAAAGTAAAAATAGCTAAGTCCTAATCGTTACTTTTTTATCTCTGGACGTTTTTATATTTTTCAATCTAATTTCATTCACTAAAACATTTCATTTACAAAAAAAAAACAAATATGTTATTTTTGCCATATAAATTTTATTTTATATGGCAAAAATAACATATTTGTTTTTTTGACCCGCGATAAGTAAAATAAAAATATCTTATGGTAACACTGAAATTCTAATTTTTTAAGACATTTTTATATATTTCTGTAACGCTGCCAGAGTAAAATGGCCTAATATTGGCATAAACAACATGCCGCCATTTTAATATTTTTTAAAATAGCGGCGCATGACGTAACTGTTAAGTAAGTAAGTAAGTGTATATATAGAACACATTTAAAGTAACAAAACATATCTAAAATATAGTGCTTCAAAATGTCACGTTATCGAGATTTTGGAGAGAAAATCTATACATGAGAAGAATATCTATTATTTGAATACAAACTAACGTATGTACATATTTAATTATTTAATTTTACTTATTTTCATCGTATTCATATCGCGATAATAACCTCTAAGTATTACAAAAACTAAAAAATGTAATATTTTATTTCGTGTGTTTTCTTTGCATTAATTCTAACTTCATTGGGCGTCGCAACTAAAGAAATAAATAAAAAATGGTGTAATGTTGACAACACCACAAATTCTCTATCCTCTTCATATCGCTATCTTTAGCAATGCCAAACTTTAAAAAATAAATATTTTTTTTTTTATTAACAAAATTAAGTTTAAAATAATTAAAACTATTGAAAAAATATTGGGATTTTTTTACATAATTTTTTAAATACAGTTAGGCCATTTTGCTCTAGCAGGTCGACATTTTAACATTTTTAAATACATATATTATCTGTATATTATAAAATACTACATTCTTTTAATGAAAAATATGGACATCATAATAAATAAATAAATCAATACTTCCACAGTAAATTTCATTGCACTTCTTTCTAGCATATATCCGTCTCACTCTAATTATTAAAAAAAAATAAGACTTAGGCCAATATTTATCTAACCAAAGAAAAAAATATTTTTTGAGACGTATATATTATAGAAACGATGCAATGATAAAATATATTTTTAAGAAAATAATGAAAATGTAATCTTGTAAATGGTTTATGAGTAATCGAGTGTAGAATATAATGGAATATTTAATTTGTCTTTTTTACAGCTTTTAATAAAACACTGAGAAAATATTTTAGTTTTTTATTTATAATATGTATCTATACGCTTCCGTGGTTAGTTTCCGGGAAATCAATTGTTAACTGACTTGCTGGCGTATCCGAGACCGTTCAAGCGTTAAAGTTATATATTCTGATATCCATAACACAGTCCTCGTAGTTTACCATGGAACTATATGGCGCTGTGTGTTAATATCCCAACATATTTATTTATTTTTTAATTATCTCTCTGAGATTAACTACGAGGTTGATAAGTCTGTCTTGAGGCAGGATGTAAATTATGTCCATTTTGATTTTTCGTCGGTCCTGCGCCTCAACTCTCACTAGTCATGTCTCGTGTCGCCCACCGGAATGTGAGTGAGAGTGTGTGTAAACATCAATAACAAATCCATACATATAACGCCATCTATTGATCTTTATTTGAGCTATGGATTAACACTAGAACTACTCGGGCCTAATGCCCAGAGCGGCAAATTTTTAGGGGTGGCACAATTCGGAGGGTGGCAAAAAACGGAACGAAATGTCGAGAACCAAAAATCCGAAAAGATAGTTTTATTTAAAATGTCAAATATTCGCGTAAATCTAATAAAGTATTAAAATTGCAGTAACTTTTCTTTTACACACTCAACTGCAAACCAATTAAAAAAATAATTAAAATACACACTAAAGCCATGATATGTACAATATTAATACTTTATAATTTCTTAATAATAAATATCAATACTTTAACTGTAAAAATTCCTAATTTAAAGGAAAATTTTAAAAATAATGAACATTTAAAGTTTGAAAATGTGAAGAAAATTTGTAAAAACAATACAGATATATGTAAAAGTAATGATTCTATCGTGTGTGCGATGCGACTGTCTCATGGCAAAATAGAGTATCTAAATTTTGAAAATTCCTGTTTCCTGTTTATTAATAATATGTGTCATTATTATGAGAATGGTGAGTTTGCTTTGTGACTCTTAATTGGCTCACTTTTATTACCTATAGATTTGCTCGCATATTTTGCTTTTTGTAACTATAGCTTCCTTTTTTTATAATGTTGGGAAATGCATTTACTAAGCGTAAATGCGCCTGTATACATACTGGTGGTTATGTGGGACTCACCGGCTAGAGAAGCCAGTACTACCCACTAAAACCCAAAACCTTAGTCTTAATGGGGCGTCGCAGGATCGCTTACGCACTCAACTACGACGCACCGACGGCAGGTCTGCCGAAGCAGACCACAATAACCATGGCGTTGCTCCAACGGTCCACTCTGCTATCACAAAAATACCAGAAGCAACCCGCCTGGTACACCGCCCACCGAGGTGGGGCGCCACCCAGTACGTTTCTTGGCTTTGCGCCCGATTAGATTGCTGGCAATCTAAATAATGAAAAAAGAATAAGTGTCTGGACACTAATAATATTAAAAGAGAATTTTTGAATATTTATTTCGTGTATCCCTGAAATGGCAGTAACGATTTAGATCAAATTTTGTATTTAGATAAGGTTTTGCTTTTTAAGTTTATCTATATAGGTGTTTTTTCTGAAAAAAAGCAATTTTTTCCAAAAAAAAAAAACATTTTTTACAACTAATACTAAACTTTAACAATACTTAAGCTCATACTGCTCCGAACACACAATATTCTTAAAAAGGGTGTACGGTGTATCCCTTTGTAAGAATTCTCATTCGTTTAAGTTTTCTCTTCACCTATTATATGTAGATAATATTTTATCCAGAATATTCAATAGTGTCAGATGGTACATGTGAAAATTACTTCAAATCAAGAAGGAATGTTCCAAAAGGACAAAATATTACAAAAACTACTCAATCTATCGGTAAAACTAAATGTAAGTTATACTTTGCTAATTTTTATCCGTTTTTTTATGTTTAGACCGACTTCTAAAAAGCAGAAAATATAAAATAAATATTTTTTTTCTAAGATATTACACGATATTATCGGTAATTGTAAATTTTGTATCTAGGGACGTGTAGGTATAATGGGATTGTGTATCTAGTACTTTTTTGATCGAAGCAATCCTACATTATTTTTAAGTCTTTATTTTTTAGTCACAACCAAAGCAATATTGCGTGGAGATAAAATGAGTACATTATACGAAGTGGATACAGCATTTGACTTCCACACGTGCCCCCTGTCCTGCCCCAACGTGTACAGCCCCGTGTGTGTTGGGGTTAACAGAGGGCATGGGCCTTATTATAAATTCTTTACATTTTCCAGTCATTGTGCTGCAGATTTGTATTATTGTAAAAATTGGAGAGGTAAGTTATTTTGTTTATTAATAATAATATCCTCTGAACCCTATTGAAAAACTCCAATACGATCTCATCAAAAGCGACAAAAGCCACTTAAGTCTATTTCAATAAGATTTTCCAAAAAATATTTTATGTACAGATTCGACTTAGTTACAATTTTATTATATGTATAGATAAAAATAATAAAATGAAAATAAAATTAATGTATATAATAAAAATAAATTTATTTTATTAATATTAGAACTTATATTAATATTTTTACAATATTATTTGTTAAAGAATTTAGTCCGCCGCCAGGGCAACAAGAAATGGTTAAAAGTTCGCCATTAAGTTGGTCCTATTGTGCAGCGAATAGGTGAGGCGTTTAAATTATCATTCTATGATTATTAATGTAATTCCAATCGATTTCGGCCACAGCGGAAATCTCACTGAGATCACCCGACTGCAGGAGATATTATAGTGCAGACATAACTTGCACTCTCTATTCCTTTTACTCTCAAAGTCCGGTGGGACGATACTTAGATACGACCGGTGAGATTTAATGCGCATGACCGACGGCTTTACGTGCTCTCCGAGGCACATGGGTGAAACACCGCGAACTTCCCAACTCCGACTACTGATGAGAATACCTTAACAGAAAAACTAAGTGGGTATTTAAAAACTTGGCCCAATCTGGGACTCGAACCCAGGACCTGCGGACCTCCAGCCGTACATGCTAGCCACTAAACCACCGAACCAGTTACGATTATTATAAGACCAGCGACTTGCCCTCGCTTTGTTTGTATGTTTGTATCAGTAGCCCATATGTTATTCGAGTTTTTAGTCTATCTGTGTACTTCATCCAAACCTGTTCAGCCGTTTCAGCGTGAAGGAGGAACAAACAAACGCACACGTACAAACTATTTCATTTCTTATTAGATAGTTATTCCGATTGTAGGTATATCCAATTTGCAAGATTTACTGAGATGACGACGTCAATGGGACATTATGGATGGCTCGCTGGAGACTTTAGGTAAGAGTATTACAATCTCTTTTATTAGTATGAGATTACTTGGTTAAGAAGAGAAGTAAACAATAAATAAAAAAAATAATGATCACAAATAAAAATAATTTCTCATTTTTTCAGTCCAACACACATTCTAGAGCCACATGAAAGAAGACCGGGCTATGGAAAATAAAATTAAATAGGCATTTCATGTATTTTTATTTAATTCACAATTACAATAAATACTCTTCGGGAGGGTTTAGGGTAAAAGCCATTCTTACGTAATCTATACGAAATACTAATATTATAAAAAAAGAAAGATTTTTGTACGTTTGTAACGAATAAATTCAAAAACTACAAGACCGATTTAAATGAAATTTGGTAAGAAAATAGTTTGAGACCCCGGAAAGGACATAGGATATTTTTTATTCCGAAAATCATCCCTCAAGGGGGTGAAAACGGGGATGAAAGTTTGTATGGGGAATCAACCTTGGGGCAAACCCGAGCGAAGCGAGAGCGAGTCGCTAATATAAGTCGAAATGTGCGATTTCTAATAATATAGAGTGATGGATATTTGAGAGCTAAGCGTTGGCGAAAACAACAGTGAGATTCTTTTTTAATGTACAATTACATATTTATATTTTGAAAATTTTTATTGTTTAAGTTTTCAAAATCTTTAATGTGTCTATTTTTTACACATTTTGGAGCTTATAAATAAATTATGAATTTTGGTGCTACTGCAAAAAAAAAAAATCGAATAAATAATAAAAACAATAATAAAGAAATATCAGTAATTTATTTTAAAAATAATTATAGTCCAAGGGCCGGCCAATAATAACAAAAAACGTGTGTGTGTACTTAAGTACGCACGTAAGAAGTTATACTTTTCTGCAAAAAACAGTTATCAGCTAACTTCATCATGTCGCTTTTAGGCTGTCGGTGTGCGCACGCATCGTAAAAATTTTAATCTTATGATATTTTCCAAACGTGCCAAAAGAAGTATAACTTCAAAAATGTGTTTATTTCTTGTGATAAATACTTACTCAGTCGTTTTGATTGAAATGGCTGAATTGAAAAATGTATTTGGTTTGTAAACTGATATTCTCCTACTCCTTTACACTGAAAGGGATGGATTTGGATGAAATTTAATAAATAGTTGACTTTTAACAATTAAAAGCTTTTGTTATTTGTTAATAACAATGAAATTCACATTACAAGTCATAAAAACCAAAAATACATTGTAATATAAAAATTTCTAAATTTTTTTTCTTTCCTTATATAGCAAACTCAAAACAGTTGTAACATATTAGTAAATTAATTTTATCTATTCCATGGTAAGCTACGAGACTTATGTTATGTATACCAGATAGTTGACACACTACATATAAATAACTATAAAGACTCATGACTGCAGTACAACATTCATGCTCATCACACAAATTAATGGCCCCAGCGGGACTCGAACCCGCGACCGCAGACACAGCAAGTAGCGTAAATATGCGTATGCATATAGCATATGATGACGATGATGTATTTAAAACAGATTTAAAGATAGTGACCAAGTTCCCCATGCAATTTTAATACAATAAAAAAATCATTACTTTTTGATTCCATCATTTTTAATTATACAAATAATTAGATTTATGAACATCAATGTCATTCTCGTAATTAAAACTAAAAAGCTATAATAATAAGTAAGCCAAAGAGGCAAAAATAGTACATATGATTTTTTGCTGCTTGTGCAAATCGGCAGATTACTGAATTGCACGCTTTTCCGGATGTAATTAACCCATCATACCTTAATCTGATGGTTTCAAGGTATTAAATATTTTGATCGGATGCCCTAAACGCGCGGCCTTATATATAGGACTTATATATGGTGGAGGTACTCAACAGAATGCAAGGTATCCCCCCTTATGTTGATCTGCCGCGCTTTAGTAACTTCATAAATCCCCTCTTGGGCTCCCCTACTATAACGTTACATGTATAATCCACTTTTTTAAGGGATATTTGTTAGGAAATGTATATCTATGTTTTTATATATCTATGGCATAATTCCATGTGTTCTCAAAACCGATATATCTATAATATCCTCATTTACTTTTTGATTGGGATGATGGATCAGATGCAGAAGAATTCTTGGTTTGCTGTTCGAAGACCATTTGCAGATCGCACACTTAAAAATATCCATTTTTGACTTTTTATAGCGCTTATCCTGCTTTCCATGTTCCATTACTTTATGTACTGAAAGCAAATTTTTAGTACAAACTTTGTACGAACACTGATCACACTTTTTTAACACTTTTCTATGTGACACTAGAGACTCCTCATCAGAAAACACTTTTTCACAGGATTTACACTTCAATTTATTGTTTCCATTACACTTCTTCTTATGACATGCCAGTGCTCTTCTATGTTTTGCTATATGGGGGCAGTTTGGACATTTTAAAGGATTGTCCGGTCGATGAATAAGCTCATGTTTCTTAAGATTTTTCTTTGACACATTTGTATGTGGGCAAAAGGAGCATTTGTATGGTTTTATCCCTTGGTGAATGCGAACATGCTCCTCAAATAACACTTTATTACAAGTACTGTAATCGCACATTGAGCATTGAAAAGGATTTTCACCACGGTGGACTTTTGTTATATGTCGTGTTAGCTGCTCTTCATTTACTGCCGAATACCGATTACATTCTGGACATTTTAATCGTCTGAAAATTATATATTTTATTATATGTAAATCAAATGTAAGAAAGTTTTTTATTTTATTTTAACAATCAAATAAACTACTCAATAGCTATTGATATAAGTAATAAAATAATTATTCTTAAAAACAACCTCTAGCGAGGACACCATTTCTTTACTTCTTTTACTATTACCTCTGTAATAATACAACTTATGGGCTACATACCGTTCATAATAAATGGGCAAAACAAAAATATCTAAAACATACCTCAAAAAATACGACCCATTTTCAGTATTTAATATACCTAATAACTCTTTGTGTTTGATGAACTGTATATATTTAGTAATAGGACCGCGTATCGACCGTTCACGCATGAAACCAAAACAGTGAACTTACTTGTTGGTAGTGCTCACAAACTCTTCTGTGTTAAAATCTTTTAATGAATTATCTGTAGGCACTTCTATAAAAACCCGTGCATCTGGATTGTCTTCCATTATTGATAATTATCTTCAAGCTAAATTTTTAATGTAGTTTAAGCAGAATTTTTTAAAATAAAATTAACAATTATGCTTACTAAATCATCTTTGTTTATTATGTATGAACATTATTAATGTTTTCTCTAATAAGCCTGTTATCTCATCCCAACAGCATTACAATTTAACTAAATGTTCTGTGTTAAATTAACTAAATGTTCTATGTTAAACTAAATGTTCAAGCTGCTATGTGGCCATAGTTACACGGCTTATCATGATTCAATATTCATGAACCACAGGGCACAGACAAAGAACAACAAGTTTAATATTTTTTGTTAAAATTCAATTTTCAACCTCAATTTTATGATATAATATTTATATATGTAGCATATAGCAATATACTCTATGATATAATATGTCAATTGTCAATCAAACTAATAATTATAGTCCACTGCCCACAGATTATTTATAAAGCTTACAACCATGGATGACAAATAAAACTTACAACTTTTAAATCTTAAAATATAGAAAAAATTAAAAAAAATGTTAGAATTATACCTTTTTCACCCACCTGATGTCGCAATCACTATGGCCCTAAGTATATTGTAGCTCTATAGCGTAGAGGGGTTTTTTTTCGTTTAATTTAAAATTTAATTAAAATGACAAATTTTGCAGTGCCAGGATGCAAAGAAAATGGATATCATTTGTTCCTAATAAACAAAAACTGAGGAAATTGTAGGCTAAATCAAAAAGATGACCAAAATTGGCGCATTACAATCTTTATATTTGAAGCTTTGTGGACATCATTTTAAAGCAAGTGATTTCAAAATTCTTAAATCATCTACAGGTGAATATGTTTTTTGTACTTTGTTACGCATAAATTACATACTCACATACATACTCTACTTTACCCCCTTATAGGATTGAATTTCGAAAAATACTAAAATACATATTTATTTAATTGTATTGAAAAGCAATAATACCAAATTTCAAGTAATTTTAAGAAAGAGATATTATATGAAATTGCTTTAACCTCAGACTGAATATAGTAAATAGGCCATACGTGTGGCGCTCTCCTTTCGAAAAATCTTCCTAATTACTGTTCTCTTTGGTTGTATAATTATAATTGATAGTCTGTGGCTATAGACAGCTGAGTGGCATGACATAATATCACACTGACTGTCTGACACAGCTGATGCAAAATTTTTACAAATATGAAGTAAATAACATAAATAAATATCTTTAAAAACGTGTACGTAAGCTTAAAACCAAATCTTCCGATAAAATAATGGAAACATGTATTTTTAAAACGTTTGGTACGGAATATACTACATGTTTATCCAAAAATATGCCTAATTTTAAGTAGTTAATAATGGCATACGTAAAAAGTGTAAGAACTGATACAGAGGAAAACAAAGCTGAATTTAAACGCACGAGCAGCCTCAATAAATACTTTTTATGTCACTACTGTAATAAAAAAATAACGACAAAACATGGAATGCGTAAACATGTACTTGTATGTCTTTCTGACCGCACTTGTAGCTGGTGCAAAATAGTGTTTAAAAATCGAGGTAATCTCGTGACACATGCTTTTTATATTCACGACGATAAAAAGTAAGTTTAGAATATTATTATGTTAGTGTTTTTACATTGGAGAAGTTTCCATTTTTTTATGTATTAATTATAAATAAAAATTTAAGTAAAATATAACAAAAATATGAAAGAATTATTAAAATATGTCAACAAATGAATAAGTTACAAACGTAAGTTGCGCTAGTGGCTTGTAAGAATAATTCTGTGACGTCACACGACCTGAATTACCGACATTTAAATTAATTTCTCAGTCATTTATTGATATCATTTTTTTTTCACTGATTTATTAGTTTTGATCTATATTATAATTCCATTGCACTAAATATAATATTAAAAACATCATGAAACTTTCCCATTATGTCAATAATAAGTTCAAAAAAGGTATACATATGTATTATGAAAATAGTAAATATTTATTTTTTCCAGCATAAAAAATCCAGACGTAAGAAACACTTGTATTATATGTGCAAAGCATTTTTCAAACAGTGCTGGTTTGAAATATCACATAAGGCGAGAACATTACAATTTAAAGGCTAAAATTCCACTGTCGCTTAATAAAAGAGTAAACGAAGTATGGTTTGAAAAAGTGTTAAACTCTCAATCAATAGTTGAAATTAAAAAAGTAAGTCATAATTTACTTTTAATAAGAAAATGCGAGGAGAATATTCCCGAATCAATACAGGAATGTGAAGAAATATTAGATTTAACTCAATTTTATCCGACGGGCAAAAGAAGCCACTTGATAACCTGTGATATATGTAATATGAAAGTGTTGAAACGCACCTTTAAAAAGCATTATGAGGAGAGACACAGCAAAGTAGAGAGACATCATTGTAAAGTCTGTAATATATCTTTTAAGAGGTCATACTTTTTTGCACGACATGAATGCAATAAGCCCAGGAGGCGTAAGCGACGAATGAACATTCATATCAGTAAAGTTGAAAGTCTAACACCTGTTTCTGTATGACATTGTCTGTTAGAAGCTATTTATGATTTTTTTTTTAACTTTGAATTTAAATTATTTTAAAGCAATGAAATCATTCCCAATCAAAACATCACTTTAATTAACTTTAATTTAATGGGGGGTCTTATTATTTATAAAGTATAATTTAGTAATAATAGCTTAAGATTAATAATTAATTATTATAAGTCATTAAAGCATAATATAAAAGTGCTATTTACATACTTGTACAAACTAAAGTCTGTACATTATTTGAATTTAAATTTTGTTTTCTTTTTAATAACACATAATAATCTGACCTTATTTATTATATTATTAATTACCAAAATTTTTTAGAAACATCACACTTTAGCTTTACCTGCTATATTGTTTGTTAAATATTTTATTAATTTAACTTGTGTTGTAGCCTGCTAGAAGCATTTGAGACAAAAAATAGTCATCATTTTGAAGTTTTACTTTTTTTGGCAAATTTGGAAAAAAATTATGAGAGTGAATTTTTCCGATGCGCGCGCACACCGACAGCCAAAAAGTGACATGATGAAGTTAGCTGCATTCCTTTTACAAACAGAGCATTGTGACATACGAGATGAAATCTAGCTATTTTTGTTTTGTTACACCAAAGAAGTATAACTTCTTATGTGCATACATAAGTACACACACACGTTTTTTTTTGATGTGGGATGTATTGTAGATAGACTAGTCTGCACTGAAGTGATTTAAACATAAGGGATAAGAATATCAATACCTACATGTAGTTTTTGGAGTGTGTTACCATTTAAAATAAGTACATAATATAGTTATCAATATGGGTTGGGCAACGTTGTCGAGAATTAATGCAATATATGTTTTCACAATTTTTATTTTAACGTTTTTCCTAAGCTGCATTATTTTATGTATATATTTTGAACTAATTGAATTTTTGTGAATGCAGAATGAGAAAATACGGAAATAGATATTAGATAACCGCGCTAAATGCTCTTGATTGTCGCAGTGCCGAGTTTGCATCATTCGAGTTTTGAAAAATCGATTTTATCTCAGAGGTGACCCTTTTTTTTTAACGTTGGGAAATGCATTTACGAACGAGGTGTGGGACTCACCGGCAAAGCCAGTACTACCCACTAAAACCCAACAAAACCTTCCCCTGTCTTAAAGGGGCGTCGCAGGATAGCTTATGCATTCAACTACGACGCTCCGACGGCAGGTCTGCCGAAGCAGACCACAACAACCATAGGGTTGCTCTAAGTCTACTCTGATATCAGAGAATAATTCAAGAGTGTCCCTGTGATTATTAAAAGTTGTTTATTTATAACTGCTTAAGTATATCATCTTCTAAATTACCTCTAAAGTATTTATTCCATTCATGGAATGAAATTGTTTTCTTCCACATTTATTGCCAACCTTCTTTAAAAATAAAAATTGATGTTGCCCTCTAGGTGTGCCTTGACTATCCATCGAATATAGGATATTTAAATTGAAACTATTTTAACTAACCGAATATAATTCTTAAAATTGTAAGGTATTTCGGTGCCATTTCTCTTTTTTTTTCAAAATAATTAATGTTTAATATTGTGGGTAGACACCTTCTGTAATAACTATAAACTCAAAAGTTAATAACTTTTAATAATAATATGTACCGCAACTCCTTTGAATTTTCTTCGCTATTCCTTGTATCTACTACTTATTTTTCTATACATTATCATTTTTAAATATATTTTTAATGCTCAAAATTATCATCATAATATTGATATTATATGCAAATATTCTAAAAGCTATTTATGAAATCGCTAGTATTTTACTCATTCTGGCTTTGCTTCGGGTTCGTCCCTAGACAAAAACAAATCTATCCCACGGGAACCGTCCATTTTTCCGGGACGATATATAGCCTTCCACAGTTAATGGGCTATCTAATGCAAAAAAAATTTTCAAATCGGATTAGTAGTGCCTGAGATTAGTGCGTTCAAACAAACAAAAAAAAAAAACAAAAGCTTTACAATATTAGTATAGATTATGTCGTACGCAAGCGAGGTCGCGGGCGAAAAATAGTTTTTAATAAACCCATTATTTTTACTCAAAATAAGTAATCCATTGGCGTTATTCAATCTTCTCACAATTATCTGAATGTGACATGTTAAAAAGTAGTCGTGTGCCTTAAATGTGATCATCAAGGACAGTGTGTTCAATTAAATAGGCCCTTAACAGGCAAAAACAACGCGTATTGTACAAACAAGGAAATAGCCCTATTAAGCATACTCTAACTCTTTAAGTTGTTTAAAAACATCACATTGATGGCCTCAAAGATAAGGTGGACTGGAAGTTTAATAATCTCACAAATATTTGTAAACATCACTTCTACAATATTTTGTAGTACCGTTTTATTTTTTTGTTATTTATTTTGCTATTATTTAATTTTTTTTATTTAAGGCTAACCGAGGTATTTAATGATTGGCAGTGCGTAGATTCTCTACCGGCAAGTCATAGAACTATCGTCGACTGATCAAGGCATCACATGGTACCTAGGAATGTAAACAGTTATTGTTAGTTCCGTAAACAACCTCTAGGGAAATCTAATTGCCGAAAATAAATTCCATTGAAATGTTTGTTAATTATATATTATTTTTGAAGTGAAACTTCTTTAGAATCGTGATTTGAAACTCGATGAAACATAAATGCGTTGCGACAAAGAGACAAACACAAAAATATATAGGATTAAGCCGGCGAGAGAGTGAGATAGAATACGCTACACTTACAACACACAAGTGAAAAATAATATAAATAATACTGAATAATATGTAATGTAATATACATTGAATAAAATGTAAAATAACTTTTAAACTTGGTAAAAATATTATAAAAAAACTAAACCTTACAATAATTCTACTCCTGATATTCTATATTCATCTCATTCTCTCGTAGGTTACTTTTTTGAAGTTTCACTTCTGCTGTCGTGAATTGCACACATACACACACTTTTTTATTTTCCTATAGAACTAATATAGTTTTTGAGATTCTGGATCACAACAACTATGTAGAATAAGGCCATTTGCGCAATTAAAAATAAATGCATTAATACGCAAACATCTTTTGCATTCGTTTGGATTTGCATAGGCAAATACTAATATTTCTACAAAGTATATTTATCTATGTTCGCAAAGGAAGACTGTAAAGTGTTCGAAGCGTCGGAATAAAATGTATATTATTATTTTTTCATTATTTAATAAAATATATTTAGGTATATCATACATTTAAAAAGACCATTTTTTGTAAATAAATATAGATATAAATGAATTGTCTGTAATATTTAGCGAACATATTTGTTGTACCTATAATGTTATTTAAATTAATTGTTTGTACATTTGTCCAATATTATTAATAAAATAAATGATACCTACTGATATATTTTTTCCTTTTTATGAACACCTAACACCATGCAGATTCTTTAAATAACTTTACCTACCCAGATGATGGATTACGCTAGCGGCTAGCAAATGATATGTTAAATCTTTATATCAAAAAAGAATAAAAAGAGACTGACTGAAGCTGAAAGATGAAAACAAGTTAACGAAAAATTCTAAGTTTTCTTTATATATACCCAATATATACAGGTCAAACATATAACCCTCCTTTTGGTTTCGCGACACTCGGTTAAAAATATTTCTCGCCTCTAATACCGATAAAACTTTCAAAAGAATTTCATTTCCCAAAAAAAAAACTTTTCTTGTTAGTTCAACACTTACAAAAGATCTACTCCCTTTCTAAAAAAATAATTTAGAAATATATTTTATAATTTAATTTAGAATAATAATCTTGATTTCCACGATTAATCTCCGTCGTGTCTTCTCTATTCTACGTGACATTGGCGAAGTAATATGTGCTTTACTAGCACGTTTTGAAGACATTAACAAGAGAATTACATTGAAAAAAATTAACTTTGCATTGTGTTCTATTCTATATTGGTTCCATGTAAAATATCTCGTAAATCCGTTGTTCCGTAGACGAAGAACAAAAAACAATACACTAAAATATGTAAAGAATGATTTCTTTTCGAATTTCTGATTTCATGAATTTCTTCGTCAATCTTTTCAGTTAGCTTTTTACGCAGTCGGATTTTTTATTTTTGCAAATAATTTTTTTATTTAATAGTAAATAAGAATTTTAGTAGAAATATTGGACATCTAAAATTTAATTCATTAGCATTTTTCTTCATTTTTATAAAATGATTTGTTAGAAGTGAGATCTGCGCAGACAGTACGAAAGAAATTCGAAACAATATATTCCTTTAACCAATGTGTCATACAGCTAAAATAAAATCGATATTAACATAGCATCGTTGAAAATGGCACCTCACTATGAAGTGTCAATCTTTAATGACAGAAAAATAATTATATGTATCTGTATTCTGTATTCTTTAATCTTTAGGCGTTTGTTTACTACTGTATGATAAAAAAAAAAATGAAATATATCGTTAATATTAAATGGAATAAAGTGTTCTAGTAATTATTTTAAAATGGAAATATGCCAAGCTTGCCTGAGAACGGGGGAGTATGTAAATCCCATGACAGCACAAGATCTAAAATATTACCGGTTATTTATAACAAAGGTATGTTTTTAATATTATGTACACTTTCCTGAAACGTCAATAAAAATTTAGTATTATTTCATCAAATCAAAATAAATATCAAATATAGAACTATACTTAAAAAAGAAAACGGCATGTAAATACTTTTTCTACTCTTTATACTTTACTAGCTACTCACCCTTGCTAGTCAAAAATAAAAACAAATCTATCCCACGGGAACCGTACATTTTCCGAGATAAAAAGTAAGCTATGTGCTATTCCAGACTATAATCTATCTCTGTGCTAAATTTCATCCAGATCCGTTCAGCCGTTTTGGAATGACACTAACAAACATTCATCCAAACTTTGACATTTATAATATTTATATTATGGGATAAAAAAAATATTTTTAATCTTACAATAAATACTTAATTTATTTTAAATGGTCAAAAAATATCCATACAAAGTTAGACTTAATTCTTGTTTTCACAGGTTGAAGATCCTTTAAATATTATATACATATGCATATATTGTAGGAGTTTATTAAGAAAGATAGTGAAGTTTATAGAACAATGCCAGACTGCTGACCTTTGGTTTCAAGATGCTATAAATAAGGTATGATTATGATCTTTTTAAAAACATGTTTCTTTATAACCATAACTGACGATGATTCATTTGTGTGATGAGCACAAATGTTTGTACTCTAGTCATGTGTGTTTATATTTATAATATGTATTTATTTAAAGTTATATTATATGTGTAGTGTATCTGGTATCTATAACACAAGCTTCGTAGCTTACCATGGAACTAGATGGTAGAATGTATGTTAATGTCCCAACATATTTATTTATAAAACTATGTATATAATTTATTGAAGTAAAACTTGTTTAGGAGTGACTAAGTCAATACATTGGTAAAATGAGTGTCGCATATGTGAGAGTCAAATTTATTATTTATATACACACAAGAATTATATTAAGAATATATAAGATATATGTTACAATAATTGTTATTTAAAAAAAATATTTTTATCATACTTACATTTGTTTTAAATTAATTGCGGTATCTGCCACAGCACCAAAGAAGTTTTACTTCGACCACACGTAAAGATTGCATGCACTTATTTTTTTTTATTGATTCCAGGTTAACGAAACTCCAATAACGCTTAATAATTTATCTAAATCGTCTATTACATATAACTATTTGGGGCCACAAACGCAAATTGATGTTAAATTAGAAGATGTAAAATGTGATGTCGTAGATGAAGATGACATACCCTTAGTATTATTAAATGAAAATCATGATTACGATAATAGTAGCTATTTTGAATGTGAAGACAGATTGGTATGTATGTTTGATATTTTTATATCTCTACATATAATAAAATTCTAACTTGAGTCGAATCTGTGTGTTAAATATTTTTTGGGAAATCTCATTGAAATAGACATTATTATTGATACAGAGGCCGAATCAATAATTTTTAGAATTTTGGTCTGCCTGTCTATCTGTGACGGCATTACGGAAAAACCACTGGAGGGATTTTGATGAAATTTGGTATAGAGATAGCTGTTTATCCGGGTGAACATATACGATACTTTCTACTGCTGGAAAATATCTCATATCTGACAAATCTATATCAAACGTCAAAATGTAACTAGTGTCAAACTTGAGCAGAGCGAGGGTGAATTTCTAGTAAAGAAATAAAATGATTATGTTTTTTAGGAAAGTCCGTCTAGCAAAGAAAGTATTGTGAAAGATGAATCCTTACAAATTGCGCAGATAAAGAAAAGTGCAAGAAAAAAAATTAAGAAGAAAGTAGTCAAAGAAGGTTTTTCATCAAGAATGGTCACCGAAACAAATGAGTATACTGTTATTAAGCTCACAAAGGAACAGGTTAGTTATTTTTAATTTTTGTGTTTTTTATGTTTTCAGCCCTTAAGAGATGATTTCCGGGATAAAAGCTATCCCCCCCAGTATGGTCTCAAACTTTCTTCTCACCAAATTTCATCTAAATCGGTTCAGTAGATCCAGAGATTACTCCTGCAACTACAACATCACAAACTCACAACCTCACAAACTAAATTTAACTCTTTATAATGTTAGTATAGATTTATTTTTATTTATACTGTAAAAGAATGTGTGCCTTTTTTATTTAGTAAGACAAGTGGTAATCATGTTGGAAATGATTTGCATACAAAAATATTGGAAGTGCGAGACCCGAGTGAAGCGGGTTCACTCGGTTTACCAAGCGAGCACGTTACCGTTACGTTCACGCGTTACTGGGCTATCACTGCCTCTTTTTATATGTGATAATATAATTCGTTGGCTTACTATTACAAGGTTCTATGTTAATTTTAATGAAGTTTAGTAATTTTTACATAGAACCTCGTTATTTTGTTATCGTAAAAAAAAACAACATAGAACTATGTAAAATTGAGTATTTTGTAGTTAAAATGCCGCTATCTAGTGGTTTGTTTTTGCAAAACTGTAGCTAATGACATATAGAACCTTGTAGCATTAATAACTAAATAAGTACAAAAATTGTAACATAGAACCTTGTAATAGTGAGCCAACGAATTATGTATAAATAGTTGAAACGTTTTTTGTCAATCTAAAAAATAAAAAATGATGGAATACATCATTTTTATTGATAACAATTTAAGCTTGTCATAGTTCTAAGCAAAAAAGATCGTGTTGAAGACATGTGCTCCGGAGCTGGCACCGGTCTTAACGCGTCTTTTCCGGTACTCCTATTCATCAGGCGTAGTCCCGAAATCTTGGCAGGCCGCTTTAGTGCACCCGATCCCAAAAAAGGGCAACCGCTCGGATCCGTCCAATTACAGGCCTATAGTCATTACCTCCTTGTTCTCTAAGATAATGGAGTCCATTATCAACTGCCAGCTCCTGCGGTACCTAGAAGAGCACCGGCTGATCAGCGACCGCCAGTACGGCTTCCGTCGAGGTCGCTCAGCCGGTGATCTTCTAATTTACCTGACACATAGATGGGCAGAAGCAGTTGAGACCAAGGGGAAGGTGCTTGCAGCCAGTCTGGACATAGCGAAGGCCTTTGATCGGGTATGGCACAAAGCGCTTCTTTCGAAGCTACCTTCCTATGGGCTCCCCGAGAAATTTTGCAACTGGATCACCAGCTTTTTGGCAGATCGGAGCATTAAGGTCGTTGTCGACGGTGCTTGCTCTGATCCTAAATATGTCAATGCTAGTGTTCCACAAGGCTGTGTACTGTCTCCTACTCTGTTCCTTCTGCATATCAATGACATGGCCATTGGTAAGGCCAAACTGGCCTCAAAGAAGCTTGGTTGCTCAGCAAGGCGACACAGTACTTCACGTCGCGTCAGCGTCTTATTCTTTATAAGGCGCAAATTCGGCCCCACATGGAGTACTGTTCTCATCTTTGGGCGGGAGCTCCCCAGTACCAGCTACTTCCATTTGACCGCATTCAACGTAGGGCGATTCGAGTTATCGACGATCAAGCTCTCTCCGATCGGCTTGATCCTTTAGCTCTGCGTAGAGATGTTGGATCACTTTGCATCTTCTTTCGCATCTATCACGGGGAGTGTTCCGAGGAATTGTTCGGACTGATCCCGGCTGCTGAATTTCATCATCGGACATCGCGCCATAATAGTAAATTCCATCCACACCACCTCGATGTCCAGCGTTCCACAACAGTGCGAGTTTTCTGCCCCGCACAACCACTCTGTGGAACCAGCTATCGCCGGCGGTCTTTCCGAACCGCTACGACCTGGCCACCTTCAAGAAGAGAGCGTATTCCTTTCTTAAAGGCCGGCAACGCATCTGCAAGCCCTGCAGTGTTGCAGATGTCCATGGGCGGCGGTGATCACTCTCCATCAGGTGAGCCTCCTGCCCGTTTGCCCCCTTAGTCCCATAAAAAAAAAAATAAAAAAAATATATAGATTATGTATTTGTATATAGATTCAGAAGTACTTAGAAAAGGATAATAGGGATTATGCGTGTGATTTAAATAAAGGTGATTTTTTTTTAATCTTTATTGCTTATGAATTAAGCGTATATTAATATATTTTAATGTACATACTTTCTTTATGATTAAGAGAATAATTATTAAAAAGTGCAAATATAGGTGGGGAATTCAAAGTAGTAGAAACGCACGCCATTGGTCAGACCTAGTGTGACGTCAGAGTATATCATAACAGAGCGATGTCGCGTGCGCAAGTGATGGCGGCAGATTAGAATCTCCGTATCCGTATGATATTTGAAAAATAAATATAAATAATATACAAAAGTTCAGTTTTTTTGGATCTGGATATTTTTTTACATTTACGTAACGCTGTAGCTATTGTAGAAAAAAAATCACGCATATTCTCTATTGAATGAAGTATATTTTAATGTTTTTTTTTTATGTTTTATTATTGTAATTTTTTTTTAGATTTTAGAAGAAATGCAGCAATATGCGAACAGTGAGAGATATAAAATGTTACCATATAAATGTGAAAAGTGTGTGAAGGGATTTAATTTTGAGGATGTATTGCAAAGTCATATGGAAAAGCATTCCGAGGTAAGTGTTAAAGTTGAAAACTAACAATTCTATCTAATTTTGCTCAGACAGGATCAACCTTTTTAAAAAAGAGAATTTTCTCAATTTCGATAATATTGATTTGGTATTTTATCTGTATATCTGTATAAATATTATAAATGTGAAAGTTTGTGAGTATGTATGGATGTTTGTTACTCTTTCACGCCAGAACGGCTGAACGGATCTGGATGAAATTTGGCACAGAGATAGATTATAGTCTGACACTATACATAGGTGACTTTTTATCCCGGAAAAATGTACGTTACCTGTGGGATAGGTTTGTTTTGTCTTCCTATCGGCAAAACCGAGGGAATTGAATAAATTAAAAAAATATAATCTATGTATTTACATACAAGCAAATAAAATTGAAGTAGGTATCTATTCATACTATCAAAATAACTGCATATTACTAAATGCATATGGAAGTAATATGGTACTTATAAAAAAAAATACAATTTTTAAAAATTTTGCCTGTCTGTTTGTTCCGGCTCTTCTTCAAAACGGCTAGACCGATTTTGACAGCACTTTTACTGGCAGATAGCAGCTGATGTTATATGGAGTAACTTAGGTCACTTTTGTTTTAAAAAAAGAATTAGGATTCTGCTCAAAATATTAAAACCATGAACGAATAAACCACTGGACGAGACATAAAATACAAATGTATGAAAACTCGTTCAACCAAAAGACGCATAACGCACACAAAGATTTTATTACATTATTATACACACAGGTACACAATACAATATTTCTAGTGCTTGAACGTAATCGATAAAATACATATATCGATGAACCAATTAATGACATTTTAGACATTGGTTAACATAGTCATCATATTTTACATCTTTTAATTTAAAATATCTGTATTTATTATAATAAATTAAAATAAATGAATTAAAGAGGCAATAATAATGTGTCAAATAATAATTATTTTTTAATTTGATTTATATAAATACGATGGCATTGATGGCAGCATTCTGTTGGCCTATAATAATGTTAATGAACAAATGAATATCGGGTGTATATTCCATTAATATATAATAAAAATTATTTTTTAAAGATTAAAAAAATATTAAGCTAATTTAATTAAATAAAGTGATTTTGTTGATTCTGTTATTGAATTATTTTAATTGGCAATTGATTGTCTCGGGTAGCTTATAAAAATGTGACACTGTCCTAATATTGCTCAGTTCTTAATAAACATTTGTGAAATTAGGAAAAAGAAAAAGTGATTGCAAATTAAAGTGAGTGTTGGATCGTGAAAGTAAAATAGATCGTGAAAGTAAAGTGTTTTATTACAAATCGCCAACCCAGAAGTTTAGTGCTAAAACATTATTGTTTGATTTTGTGTAATTTATGTGTTGAAATAAAATGATCTTTATTATTATTACAATGGAATAATATTCCAAAGTATATAAATGTGGTATAAAATAAAATAAAAAATTAAGTACACATACTAATTATAATTTTTGCATTTATATTTTTATGTGACTTAGAAAATATTTTTATAAATTTATTGTCATCAGATTGTAGGATACTGTGATAAAAGTATTTTATGTTATTGTACTGTACAAATAACACAATTCGTTCAGTTATTTCGTCAAATATCGATATATTTTTCGACATTGTCAAGCACTAGTCGATGTCAAATGGACTCACTCGACAGTTTAGTCATTTGTTCTGAATGGTATAATCCAGGGATTTTATGATGGTTGTCAGATGTCAACAATACATAGAAATATCGACTATATTTAACATAGTTGGATAATATGACATTTTATTTTACAATTTTATTAAATTGTGTGATAAATAACAATAAATGTAATAAAATAATGTATTTACAAGTGAAAAGAAACAGTGCTGCTTCCGCCGCTATAGTTTTTACACCATTTAACAGAACATTTAGTCATTTTTGGCAGATTGTTTGTTGACAAGTAAATGCTTGAGACTGACGCAAAAAACAAACGACAAAGGCTGAAATTTCCTGGCTACTAATAAGACAGATAAAGGTACGTCCGCTTATATGTCTGGTCCAGTGACTTATTCGTTCATGATTAAAACATACCAAATCGCTAGTAATATTAAATATTCAAAGTGGGTTTTAAGTTAGTATCACTTTGTATATAAAGAGATTTTATCAACCGACTTCTTCAAAAAGGAGGAGGTTCTCAATTCGGCTGCATTTTTTTTATTTAATGCTTTCATTTTGTTCTAGAAAAATGGACCTTTCCAATGCGAGCTGTGCGAACAATACTGCCCAAGCAAAGTGTCTTTGAGGGGGCACATGAAGTCCCATTCTTCTAGGTATGACCCTTTTTTACCATTAAATTCTGTGTACAGACAGACAGCATCTAACTCACAAAATTAAAAATTATCTATAACAACTATACAATGAGCTTTAAGACGTCTAAAACCTCAGTCTCTCCCGTGACCGTGTGCGCTGTAAAGCATTCGAAACGTCGGGAATCAAAATTCTAAATAAATCCGCGAAAAATTCCGAAAACATGTTTTTTTTAAATGTCAAATATTCGCGTAAATCTGAGAAAGTATAACCCTTAAGATGTTTTTTTTGAAGTGAAACTTCTTTAGAATCGTTGTGATTTGAAACTCGATGAAACGAAAATGCGACACTAGAAAGAGACAAACACATAAATATATAGGATTAAGCCGGCGAGAGAATGGGATAGAATATATTGGCATGTTACCATGGTAACCGTTGTTATTGTCTGACAAATATATAATATTATATTCTTTCCGTATATGATATTCTATAAATATAGGATTGTAATATACCTAATATGCCTTATTTAATTATAGATTTGTTTCAATTTAATTGCGATATTTGCCAAAGAAGTTTTATTTCAACGGCGCGTAAAGGTTACACGCACCTATTTTTTTTCAGATATAAATGCAAACTCTGTAATATAATACGGCTTTCACGTCAACACATTCTCGAGCACTACTCGCTCGAGCACGCGGCGGCGCCCGCCGTCTACTCGTGTCCTACCTGCGAGTATACCACTAAGTGAGTCTGCTTTGTTTCAGTGAAAAACAAAACTTACCTATCCCACGGGAACCGTACTCTTTCCGGGATAAAAAGTAACCTATGTGCTATTCCAGACTATAATCTATCTCTGTGCCAAATTTCATTTAGATCCGTTCAGGAGTTGTGGCGTGATTGAGTAACAAACATCCATCCATCCAAACTTTCGCATTTATAATATTTATAGGATTATAATATTGTTCAAATGATGGGACTAGATAGTACTTGCGGCTTTGCCCGAGTTCAAATTTCCGATTGATACCAACCTTCACAGAATCACTCACTGGGATAATCTGAAGATTGTCTGCAAATTTCATCAAAATCACTCCAGCCGTATACACATCGATTTTTATGTATACATATATAGAAGACTAGCCCCAAATGTGTTTTTTGGTCTTCAGAGACGAAATTTTTTTGGTGATTCTTATAATTTTTTCCAAACGTGCCAAAAGAAGTATCACTTTAAAAAGGCTTGAAAAATAATATTTAATAAAAAAATGTTTAATTTTAGTTCGCTAATGAATTTGTGCCATTTTTTTTTATTTGCAGCAAACGTACAGCGATGCAACGACACGTGCGAGTGCATTCTTCTAACGAACCTCTAAAATGTCACATCTGTGGGAAGTATTACAAAAGTAAGGACTCCCTACGGATTCATATTATGTAAGTTTTAAGAATTTGATTGATTTTCGCTCGCGCTAAAACTACTAAGAAAAAGTTCTGAAATGGTAGGTTTCATTCAAACTTTCGTCCGCTATTTTACTCCTTTATGGGATGAATTTTGAAAAATGCTAAAAAATATATTTAATTAATTGTATTGAAGAACATTATACACATTATACTAACTTTCAAGTAATTCTGGTCATAAATATTTTTTGGATCGTATTATAACGACTCTTCCCGTGGGAATTAGATAATCTCCCGCGGCAAAAAGTAGCCTTTGTCACTCTCCAGCCTTCCAACTATCTCCACACAAAAATCACGCTAATCCGTCTCTCCGTTTCGACGTGAAAGAAGGACAAACAAACAAATTCACTTTCACATTTATAATATAAGTGTGTATAACGTCCAGGCGGCACGACGACAAGAAGCTGCACCAGTGCTCGGCGTGCTCGAGCACGTTCGTGTACGCGGCGCAGCTGCGGCGCCACGCGCTCGCCGTGCACGTGCGCGCCGACTTCTACTGCGTCGAGTGCGACGTCGTCTTCAAGTCCAGGGTGAGTCGGGAAGCTCAGCCACTCAGACATTCCGACACTCCGGCACATCGACAATCCGGCACTCGGATATACAGACACTCAGACACTGATACGCTCAGACACTCGAACGCTAATTTAGTAGTAAAAGAAAAAAAAAGTTTTTGTTTTTAAATTCGAAAAAAAAATAGTAATTATGGAAGGCCCACTACCGAACCGGGCTTAAAAGTTGCATGATGGATAGAAGTTTAAAATACAAAATTTTCAAACAAATCGAAGGATACAGAGTTTTAAGCTTACTATGGTAAGACTCGGTAACTAAACTTGGCCCGACCCGGGACTCGAACCCAGGACCACCGAGGCAGTTATCATAATAATGCCTGGTTGTATACACCATATTAAATTCAAAATTTTAATTTCGTTGCAGGATAATTTGAAACGTCACTTACAACGTGCAAAGAAACATCGGGATTCATCTGCGTACAAGTAGGTATCCACTCCACTGTAGCATAGAGCATACCATATAAAATTATTTCTTTTAATAATTAAGCAAAATTAGTAAAAGAAATAAAAAAAACAATAATATCTATATAATATTTTAGGCTTAAAAATAAAAGGAATGTGAAATAATTACTTTTAAAACCAAATATCTTTAACTTTACTGGCTATTGAAAAGACCATCACTAGGTTTGTTCTGTGTGTTCATAGATGGCGCTGTGTACATCGAGGTTATGAAGTCACTAAATTTTTTTATTAAATGCGTTATAAATGTTGCTGTATTTTTTATAAGAATATGTAATACGCAATAACGCCAGAACGGCTGAACGAATCTGGATGAAATTTGGCACAGAGATACATATAGTCTGGAATAACACATAGGCTCTTTACCCCGGAAAAATGTACAATTCCCGTGGGATAGATTTGTTTATAATTAATATAATATGTTTTAAATGACAATTCGACATTGAACACAGACACCAATGCACACAATGCGAGCAGCGCTTCGTATCTTCGTCGTCGCTGGCGTCGCACGGCGCGCGCGCGCACGGCGGCGCGCGGCCCGAGGCGTGCGCGCACTGCGGCCGCCGCTACTGCAGCCGCGACGCGCTGCGCTGGCACGCCCGCAGTGCGCACGCGCCGCGCGCACCGCGCGTGCCCTGCGCGCTCTGCGGGAGGACCTTCTCGGTGAGTCTGCCGCCCTGGTAGCTGGTAGCTTACTGTATAGTGTACCTTGTGTGAGAGAGCCTTGTAGTGTGTATGTGTGTAAGTCTCCCTGGTAACGATTTAATGAACGACCTGATGTTATTAGAGAGTATTGAACGAACCTTGGAGCCGAACATAAAATTTAATAATAATGAATGAATGAATAAATAATAATTATATCCGAAAACACTTCCATTATAAAATGTTAAATATTCGCGTAAATTTAAGAAAATATTAAATAACCATTTATTTTACCAAATCTAAACATATAATAAAATTGTAATTAAGTCGAATCTGTACATTAAATATTTTTCGGAAAATCTTGTTGAAATAGACATTAGTATCGATACAGAGGCCGAATCTATAGTTTTAAGAATTTTTATCTGTCTGTCTGTCTGTCTGTCTGTTACCGCATTACGGAAATACCACTGGAGGGATTTTGATAAAATGTTGTATGACGATAGCTGGTTATCCGGGCCAACATATAGGATACTTTTTATTGCGGGGAAATATCTACAAATATAACAGAACAAAATTAAAAAAAAAATGTGTTTTTCATATAAGTACCGTATATATAATTTATATGCATTCAGTAAAACGATGTTTTTTCGACATTACAAACAGACAGTTCAATTTTATTTATCTGTGTAGATTACATTTATTATGTTTGCCAGCGTAAATACGTGCTGCGTGTACACATGCGGACGCACACGGGCGAGCGGCCGCACGCTTGCCACTGCGGCGCCGCCTTCACGCAGGCCTCCGCCTTGAGGGCTCATGTCGCGGCCAAACACAAGTGTAATATTGTTTTCAAATTAATTATTTATTATATTTAAATAAATAAATATGTTGGAGGTTGGGACATTAACACACAGCGCTATCTAGTTCCATGGTAAGCTACGAGGCCTTTGTTATGGATACCAGGTAGTTGATACACTACACATATGTATATAACTTTAAATACTTACATGTTATAAATATAAACATCCATGACTGTAGTACAAACATTCGTGGTCATCATACAAATAATTGCCAGTGGAACTCGAACCCGCGACCACTGGTACAAACTAAGCCAAGTACGGTCGCTACAAACTAAGCCAAACGTGTCGTCAAACGATATGCATACGAGTTTTCTTTTGGCATGAGTGTCAATAGTGGAACTTTTCATTTTGATCATTTTTTATTTTTGACAAGTTCTAAAGAATTTATTTAGTGAAAAGCTCGATTTTTAATTATTATTTTAATTTTTTACAGAACCAAGTAAGATGACGCTCCGCTACATGCCCTCTTTTATGTCTACATAAATTCTATCATATAACAAGTCTGATTAATTTTTATTGACATAGCTGTAAAATAATTAATGCTCAATGTTTTTTTAAATATACGAAATATGAAATATGTTATTTTATTTTTAATATTTATTATTTTAATGATATATTTTATATTTTATAATCTCATTTGATTTTAAATAGTAAAAATGGCCAATTAAATGAATATGTATGTAAAGTTGTTAATTTATCACTATTTGCAGAAGATTTATTTAGATTTTTGAGTCCCGACGTCTCGAATGCTTTACAGCAATCATGGTCTCTTGATTTATTTTGATTGCTGTAATGCATTCGAAACGTTGGGAACCAAAAATCAAAATAAATCCGCAAAAAAAATCTGACAAGATAGTTTTATTTAAAATCTTAAATTATTAACTCAGATTACAACGTTTAAGTAATCAGGGTTCCATTTTTGCGCTAATAGATTTGATATTATTATTTATATTGTGCTTCGTTTCATAATCTGACTTTGCCAATTCTTCCGATAATTGCTTAATTATTCTTTCCAAAATAGTTTGTACGTCCTGGCGGTTGCCTTCTTTCCATTCCTTCATCTGCTTTTCAATTTCCCGCCATTTGTTCTTATTTTGAATATTATTCATCTGTTTGTTTATTATATCAATTAAATGCAGTAACGCTACTGTTTTCCGAGCCACGTCTTTGTCTACAACGTCCATTATAAATATGGGCTTATTTCTATTTATTAAAACATTTCTAAATATTAAAAACATGGCCTTTGTCAAGAATGAATCCCACGATTCGATTTCTGTCATCGATTTATTTAATTTTGACTCGGCTTGAATATCGATTATTTTTGAAAAATCATTCGATTTCACGATTTCTGTTAACGCATCAGACGCTTGTTTGATTTTTGAATCGTCAGCGTGTAATATTGTTTTTAGTATATTTATAATAAATTGAATGTAATCGTCGTTCGTGCGACACACGCCTAATTTTGTGCAAGCATGAATGTACTCTATTTCACTTTGTTTATTTAATTCCTTTTGAAATAAATACCCTTTTCCCAGATGACGGTTTACGGTTTTATCTTTACTTAGGTAGTTTAAACATCTTTGCATCATTTTATTGGCTGTGTCTATTGTATTTAATATAACTTTGTGTGTTGCTAAATTCGTTCTTAAGCCATACTCTTCGTTTTGTTTTAAAAAATTATTAAATCTGTCCTCAAAATCATTTTGCAACTTGTTAATTTTACGCTGTATTTGCAAACTATCTGTCATTTTTTTGAAATTCTCAAAAATTTTCAGTGATTGTTTAAAAATGTGTATAGTATAATTATGTATTTTTGTATCATCCTTTACCTTGGACTGTCTTAATCTTGTTTTAATGTTTAACTTATCTTCTTTATGTTTCTGCTCTGACTTTTTGTATTTTTTGCTATGTTTTTTCTTCCTTTCGATCTTTTCATTGGTTGATACACTATCTTCCGAATATATTGGTGTGCTACGACTGTTATTACCACTTTTGGTATATTTAGAAAAAACATTTTTTTTATTCACAGTATCGGGAAATTTATTGCGTAAAGTATTCTCGCTATCATAAGACAAGATTTGTTTGTATCGAAGTTCATTTTCTGATTTATTTTGTTTATCTTTTCTTAGTTTTATTTCTTTCAATACATACAGGAGTTTTGTCAAATTACTATTTTTAGTAGTAAGTTCCAGATGCCTCAGAGGTGATACTTTATATTCATAGCTCCATTTTGGACCTAGATCTATAATGCCTTGTATTTCTAGATCTATGCCTAAAATTAGGTCCGCATAACCTGTAATATAAATATACCGAAAAATTAAGCTTAATGTGCGATTTTTTATTAATTCAAAATCAGAAATTTTAAATTTTTTTAATAATTTCAAAGGAAAAAGTAATGATAACAAATAGAAGTGTATACTCACTAAAAATAAGAGGAATCCCATATAAAATCATTGCCCACTACTTATAAAATTGTACTAAAATATCTTTTATGTATTTTTTACGAGCACCTGATGTAGTTCTATAATATTACAGTGTTATAAAATTTCACAACACTTAAAATATTTTTTGCAAAATGTAATACAAAATAACAAAATGTATTTTCGTTTGTTATACATAAATGTCATCAATTGGAAATAAATATTTGTGATAATTGACTGTTATTTTAACCATACCTATTCGTATGAAATGACAAAAAAATTTACTCATCATCCTCCTGAATCCCGCACATTTCCCAAATTATTTAAAGTTTGCGCAGTAAGTCCTCCTTTTCTACTCTCCCTAATTACTAGTTGCCTCATTATTCTCTCCTTTCTCTTCCATGTCCTGTCCCACACAATCTATCCATCTTTTCTTCGGTCTTTACCTCTCCATCCATTCCATTTCCACTCTTTTCATCACACAAAATGATACTAAATTTACTCTACAAAATTTAATTGTATTGTTAGACCTGCTGGCACGAAATAAAAAACTTTGACACATATAATAATTCATGAAATCTGTCTGTACGTATGCGTATGTGCGTGTATAATTCCGTATCCGTGTTTGTGTGTTTATGTGTGTGGGTGCGCGCGTGCGCGCGCTTTATTAAATTTTAAAGAACGATCGTGCGCTCCTGTCGTAAGTAGTGAACAATGGGCATGGCCTTGAATAAGCCAAATATGATGGCGAACGAAATCGAATCGTCTATTTACATTCTAATAACCAAAAACTATTATCGATAGAAGATTATAGCACAAAATTATGAACCATTAATAACATTTATACTAAATTTTATTTACGATTAATGGACTGCATAACGATTTAAAAGTAAAACGTTTATAGATAGAATAATATTATGTTATGTTCTTTGTTCTATAACATGTAGGCGTGTAATTTGAGTATAGTTTATTTCACCAATGTCGTGTAGAATAATTAATAAATTAATTAAAAATATAGTTCACATGCTCGTAAGATTTTTGTCATACTTGTCATAATTTTGTCATAGTCGCATTGATTTTTGTCATAGTCGATTGTTTCAACTTTAAATATCAATATCTAAGCGATTCGATTCAAATCGATTCAAACTCTTTATAGTCTATGACATATTTATAATGTACAACTTAATCTGTTTCTGTGCTCACTTCACATTTTGTAATTGTTGAAATTTGGTTGTACGTTGAATGTTTGGATTTTATACAGTGAATTGACGAGACAAAAGTTACAAGAAGACATTGTTTTAAGCGTAATACGTGATAATAATCTTATTCTGAATACTAGGCAAGTAATATTTATTTTTTAATAGCTATAATCTAAATATATACAGCTGTAACCTATAATGCTTGAACTTAACTGCCGCTATTTTTCAAGAAGTAGTAAAAGAATCTTATTTTACATTGCATTTTATAGAGAACCTTATATTAATAATTATTAAAATTTGTAACATAATGTAGGTAGCGCTATTTTATTTTGGCACGAAAGATGCGATACAATTTGTTTAGGACATATGTCATTTTTTTCTAAATTTGTCAAAATTTTTGCGATATTGGCGATTGTTCTGATAAATGTTAGTGTTTTAAATAAGCGTTTTAAAAAAAATCTGTTTGTTTTTACAGACTCAAATTTGTAGAATATCTTAATGTCTTAAATTTACCCCCCATGTTCAATTACATTACATTATTTTTACAAAATTAACAGATAAAAACCCCAAGTAAGTTATCGACATTATCTAACCACACTAAATATTCAATATTTTTATCCAATTTTTGTTATGGACCATTTTGTAAATAAACACGTCAATTGACATTGTTTTGCAAATTGTGACGCAATTTTATATAGCGCGTGTCGTCATCAAAATAGAAAAACCTATTGCATAAAAATGTATGTCATTAAATGTTTTCTTTATTTATAATAAAATGCTATTAAAATCTTAGAAATGTATGGAAATGTGTTAGATATGTTATAACTTTAAGTCTCAATAACTTTAAGTCTCAATAACTTTTTACTCATACGTTTCCTCCAAATATTTTTAATATATTTTGACTCTCTGTCACCTCCCCTATCTAAAAGTACCACCCACTCCGAATGGTGGTAAAGATATATATGAAAATGTATGGAAATGTTGTAACTTTAAGTCCCAATAACTTTTGACTCTTTTGTTTTCTTAAAATTTTTTATTTAACATTTGGACTCCCTATCACGTCCCCTATCCAGAAATACCACCCACTCCACCGGGGGCCATGTCCCCAATTCTAAACTTGTGCCTTTAAAACTAATGAGAACTAAATTACTGAGAGACATACAAATTCAATTCAATTTTGTTGTTAATGGCCTCAAAGCATTTTAATTTTTTTAGGTATTAATGTATTGTGGTAAGCTTCACTTAACATTTAGTGTTTTGTTTTGTTTCAATCGGTTCATAAATAAAAAAGTTATGTTAATTTAAATAATCACCTAGAGACAAATCCGAGCAAAGCAACAGTGAGTCGCTAGTATAAAAATATAATCCCAAATTTTTAGCCTCCTTACATTATTATTTTGTATATTCATGAAAGGAATATGTTTTTGTCTACCAAGATCACTAGTTTTCTATACATAATTATAATAAAGTTCTGAGTCAAATCTGTACATTAAATATATTTTTGGAAAATCTTGAAATAGTTATTAATATTGTATATTGAACTCGTTTTCCGCACTTAGACTCGCATTTGGCCCGTTGTACATTGCGAATCCTGGCTAGTTCAGCCAGCCTAGCTCCGTCCAAAAGCACAGAAGCTTCCTGGGAGCTTCACAGGCTTCGCGCAGCGACCTCACCAGTCCAATACTTATTAATATTAATAAAGTGGCCGAAGCTATAATTTTTAGAATTTTTGTCTGTCTGCCTGGGTCCGAATCAGGAGAAAACCTCTGTAACAGATTTTGATGAAATTTGGTATGATGATAGCTGGTTATCCGGGTCAACATATAGGATACTTTTTACTGTGGAAAAATATATCATCTCTGAGAAATCTATACTAAACATGAAAACGTAATTAGGTACGAATCTGAGCAGAGCAAGGGCAAGTCGCTAGTTATATAATAAATTCAAATATAGACAACGACTAATACAAAATGTAATTAATATTTTTATACAAACATGTATCAACACGATCAGTATTGCACAATATTTTGATATACGATGACAATGTTAGATATGACGTCACAACCTGCTACGACGAATATAGCAGGTTCGATTTTAAAATGGCCAATTATTCATACTTACATAACATGGTTTTTACTAAACTATGTTATTTGTATTAGAAGGAAACTTTCGTCTATAATAAAAATTGAATATAAGAAACGACATCTAATCTTGAGGTCTTATAAGTAGTTTATAATTTATATATTATGTATGTAGGTATAATTGCTTCGCTTAAAATTTTTATAGGCTAACATCATGTGATATGACTCTTATGTAAAGAGGAGTACATATAATATTTTAGGTTTATGTGAATGTTTATCATTGAAATAAAGCTATTTTTTAGCCGAATGCGCGACGCAAAGGATGGTAATGTGTTTATAAGTCTATGTATGTACTGAAGTATCTTAATCTCTCCACGACCGCGGACACGCTGGCGTTACAGTGAATAATAGATTTCTTAGAAATTTAATTAATTTCTTAGAAATTTACCTCGAGGTGTTAAAATTGAAATGTTTTTATCAAACAAAAAAACGCGAAAATATAGTTTTATATAAAAGCGGAGTAGTTATACATATACAATATACATACATACATATGTATGTATGTATTAAATAGTTTCGTGAGCGGGGCCGCTGGCAGGGCTAGTATTAACACGAGTTTTTACCGTCTTTGACAGCTTAGACTGCCACCATGTTTTACTAAGGCAAAAAGTTACATTATTTTTGTGTGAAAGCCACGTAAATACTATACGCATTTAAATTTAAATCTATACTAATATTATAAAGAGAAAACATTTTTTTTGTTTGTTTGTACCAAATAAGCTCTGAAACTACTAAACCGATTTAGATGAAATTTGGTAAGAAGATAGTTTGAGACCCTGGAAAGGACATAGGAATAGTTTTTATCCCGGAAACTATCTCTTAAGGGGGCGAAAATGTAGATGAAAGTTTGTATGGGGAATCTAATAATCTACTCTTTGTTTCAGATACAACATGTTGGCATGAAATAATTGAGCTAATTCAAGAGCTACCGAAATAGAGCGAACATGTTCCAAAAACAAACTTTTGGTTCCACCAACACTGGCTTCGGTAAGTTACATTTTTGTCATATTTTATTGATTTTCTTTACCGACCAATCTACCTCGTGTCTTCTCCATTCCACGTTATATTGGCGAAGTAATTTATGCTCAACTGACACGCATTGAAGACATTAACAAGAGAATTGAAATGATTTGCTTAATCGAAATAATACCAACCATATTCTAAGTTTGAAGTAGCAATTTACTTCCTAGGTATGTTTTGATTTTTTTAAGCAGAAGCTTAATTCTTTTTCTATAATAAAAGTAGCCTTAGTTACTCCATATTACATTAACTATCTGCCAGTGAAAGTCCCATCAAAATCGGTCCAGCAATTTCGGAGATGCTGTTATTTTGGCATTGCAAACAGACACTTCAATTTCATTTATCTGTATAGATAATGATATGGTATTATAGAAATGAATAAGAAATAAATTAAAATATGTTAATATATGCATATATGAATGAATTTCATCCAGATCGTTCCAGCAGTTTCAGCATGAATGAGTAACAAAGGTACATACATACAAAATTTCTCATTTATAACAGTAGGTAGTTTGATATCTCCCATATAGGTTCTAATGAAAACTAATATAGGATTATGTGGTTTACATTTGAACAGGTTCATTAAATACAAGCACGACTTCACCGTTCGGTGGCTTCAAACTGAACACCGGCACGAGCGCCTTCGGAGCGCCCCCGGCCTTTGGTGCTAATGCTACCCCTCAACCGGCTACAGGTGGTGGTAAGTTGTATAACCGACTTTGAAAAGAAGAAGGTACTTTTGTACCATTGATATATAAAAACATAGATACATATAACACATATCTCTTCAGAAAGTGGCGAAAAATTCTTCTTATATTCTTTAATTCTTCGAAAAATAACATTCAAATAATTGTCTAAACACAAATTCGAACTTAAGCACATCACATAAAGTACTTTTTTTAACAACATCAACATGCTTTTATTTTTGTCATCTGAGAAGATTTGAAAAAAGTGCATAATTTCGAATTGTGTGCATCTTTCTGAGGATATTTTTGATACGCTAATTAGCTAGATTAGATTTATTAGATTACACAATTGTGTATTTTGTGTTTTTGTATGTCAATGTATGGCACATACTCAACACCGGGTCCACACGTTTGCCATTTGCCATATTTTAAATCTCTACAAACACACAAAGGTGTGGATGTATCATAAAATATAAACACTTACCGCAAGTTTCCTTTGATTTGATCAAAACACTAGTGCTTGCACACATACTCAGGCCAAACCAAACGTCCTCTCCACATGTTTGAATTTGTGATGGCCTGTCGAGGTTCGGAAAGTGTGGATCCGGCATTAGATTTGCTTTATGGTTAAACATAGTCGCGGAAAAGACTAAAGTTTTTGACATCTCACAAGTTAAAGTTATTAAAGTTGTGTATTCGCAAAATATTACATAATAAGGTAAAAAAATAAATAAATGGTACCATGGTACTTTATAATATTTAAAAAAAGGAATATTTATAATAGTAATATAGGTATGTATTTAAAATGTCAAATATTTGCGTAAATCTTAAAAAACTGTTAAATTTACAAATAATTATTTTGACAGGTCTTTTCGGCTCACCAAACACTTCGGGCGGTCTTTTCGGTTCTAACCCAACAACATCTACGTTTGGCCAGTCGAGCGGTTTCGGGTTTGGGGCCAGTACATCGTCGGGGGGTCTCTTTAACAATAGCAGCGGTGGAGGGTTATTTGGTAACAACCAGAATAATACCGCCTTTGGTGCTAAGCCAGCTAGTAAGTTTTTTATAATATCTATATGGAGCATTCTACACTAAATCGGACGGTTTTAAAAATTGTTATTTTTGATTATTGCTTCCTGGTAAATTTTGAGATTTTTTTGATTAGTGCTTCAAAAATTCGATATTTTCAAAAAAACCGCTCTTTTTGGTTTTTTGCTCCTAACTTTTTTATTAGTGGTCGAAGTTTAATTGTTTTTTTTTCATTTTTTTTGGTTTTGGATTACATTTACTTAAAAAAATATAAAAAATAAATATTTAAAATATTTTCATCGAGACTTTAGAATTATAAGTTTTGAATCGTGTTTTTTTAAAACTTTGTGTATCCTTCAATTTTTTATGAAATTTTTCTATTTAAAACTATCCATCATGCAACTTTTAAGCCCAGTCCGTTAGTTCTATAATTACTGTTTTTCCCAATATTTAAAAATTATTATTTTTTTCATTTTTAAAATTCGAAAAAAATACATCAAAATGGTGGCTGATTGTTAATGACAGCTTCCATCAAGAAATGTTCAAACTGCGTACTTTTCTAGATCTGACTAGCATTTCTCACATTTCACATCTGACTTACAATTTTTTCTATTTCACCAGCCGGTTTCGGGTTTGGCGGCACAACCAACACGGCGACCACCGGCGGCTTGTTCGGCTCGGCGCCCTCCACCTCCACGGGACTGTTTGGTCAGCAGAACAACACCATCTCGTCCGGTGGACTGTTCGGTGGGACCACTGGTATGTTATATTAGCTAAGTGCATAACAGTATGTAGCCATACTGCTTATTTGGTCAAACCACCAATACTTCTTGTAATTTACAGTAAAGAGATTTTTTTCTTGTATTTTAAATACAAAGATTGATTTCTAAGATTTATATACAATATACATACATAGAATATATAGATAAAATACTTTCTAGCTTTTTTAAAAAAAAAAATCTAGACGCACAAAAACTATAGATTCAGCTTCTGTATCGATAATAATGACTATTTCAGTAAGATTTCCCAAAAAATATTTAATGTACAGATTCGACTGAATTAGAATTTTATTATATGTATAGATAGATGGTATAAATAATATTTTCTATCAGGTGGTTTCGGCCAAACCCAGGCGACAGGCACCGCCCACGTGAAGTACAACCCGGTGGTGGGCACAGATGTGGTGGTGAAGAGTGGGACGTCCCAGAATGTGAACATCAAACATCATTGCATCACATGTATGAAGGTGAGCTGGTTTTGATTAACTTATTTAGTTGGTCTAGTAGCTAGCGTATATGTCTGCACATCTGGAGGTCCTGGGTTCGAGTCCGGGCTTGGTTCAAGTTTAGTTTTGAGTCTTTTTGTTAAGGGGGTTAATCCATTCATTACGTGACCTGTTTTTCTTTCAATTTCAACTCCTACTTTGTTTTGGCGAGATTAAGTTAGATTTGATGGCCCTTCACGTAATACTTACGCTATAGTTATTAAAGGGCTACATTTTTTTTTATAAAGATGAAAATAATACTATGTTCAGGTATTTTTTCTGTGGCCACAGTAGGGCATTCCTAAAGAAATGAGAGAAATGTGTAATATATATTTTCTTTTAAAGTTAATCTGAGATTTGTAATTATGCCCTCAGTTCAAGGGAGATTTAATGAGATTTTATTATACTGAAGAATTATATTTTAGATTTTATTATAGGCCTTTTTAAGACCTACAATTTCCTAGTTCATTGTTTTGATGTATCTCTTAAGGTTTAGCCAGCGGTAGACAAGTGCATGTCTAAGGACGACTCAAAAGACTCAGTTGTTTTGTTTTCCCGTGGGAATGAAAAAAATCCTGTAGTAAAAGGTATTCTAAATGTTGACCCGAGTAACAGGTTATCGCTACACAAAATTTAGCTAAAATCCGTTTAGAACTTTTTGCGTGAAACGCGCACATCGATTTCTCTTCTCATTCGTTACTGTTTTATTATATGTATAGATGATAAAAATAATAATGCATTTCCAGGAATATGAAGGAAAATCCTTAGAAGAACTTCGTCTGGAAGATTATTTGGCTGGTAGGAAAGGTCAGACGTCCGGGGGGATGTTTGGTTTCCAGCAGCCCGCTGAGAATAAACCATTGTTTGGTGGCAGCAGTGAGTTGCTTATACTATTATAAGTTCGACGACACGTTTGGCTCAGTTTGTAGTGATCCTACTTGCTGTGCGAGCGGTCTCTGGTTCGAGTCCCGCTGGGGGCATTCATTTGTGTGAGAGCACGAATGTTTGTACTCCAGTCATGGGTGTTTAATGTTTATATTTATAATACGTTTGCATTTAAAGTTATATATAATGTGTAGTGTATCAACTATTTGGTATCCATAACACTATGATGAATATGAAAATTTGTATGGGGAATCAACATAGAGACGAACCCGAGCAAAGCAAGGGTAAGTCGCTAGTAAAATATTACTCATATTATCTCACAAGATCAAATGATAGATTAATAGATAAATACTTTATTGTAAATCCAAAAGAAGATTACAGAAGATGAAAAAAAAAATAACAAAGAGGCATGCAAAAGCAGTCTGATTGCTATGAGCAATCTCTTACAGACAACCTTTGGTGAATGGATTAGTGAAACGTAGACGGGACGGTACAGTTAAAACTAAATACAAAAAAAAACTATGTGTACAAACATAAATACGGACAAGACAAAAATATATACATGTATAATACACAAGATGGCGTTATAAGCGAGTTTATTTTAATTATAATTTATAATATGTGTTTTCGTTCCAGCGTTCGGTCAGCCGGCGACCACGAGTGCTCCCACCTTGTTTGGGGGCAACATCGGTTCTACGCCCGCCTTCGGACAGACGAGTTAGTTGTTTATATTACGCTTTTTATAATCAATTATCTTGTTAATAAATATTTTTTATATGTATGTATATGAATATTTTTATCATCAGATACATTTTCGTTCGGGAGCAACACACAATCTAACACCAACACCACAGGTCTCTTCGGTGCGAATAAACCTGCCTTCGGTACTACCTCCACTACTGGTGAGTGTTGCATGTACAGTTAAAGAATGAATGGAATAAAGGGATTGAAAATGGCGACTCGTTAAGCCTGTAGTGTTTAAAAATAGTTAATTAAAAAAAAGGTGATTTTTTTTCGGGAATTCTAAGTGGTTTTATTTGGTTTAAATAAATGATTTGGTTTCTGATAACTGTGCAATTTCAAATGTTTTGCTCTTCACAAAAACACAAGAACCCGACTGCAATGCCACTGACGTGGTCCAGCTGTGGATGTAAACCTTCCAGGCCACTCAACACCACATAAAAATTCATCAAAATCAGTCCAGTCGAACCTTTTAAAAAAAATAAACAAAATTTCGGCGTTTGGCTAATCTATATAAATAAAAATGAATAGCTATTTATATCTGTTTAAGACGTACCTAGCGACGAACCCGAGCAAAGCGAGGGTGAGCCGCTAGTGCATTAATAAAAAAATATTCGATTTTTTTTAAACAAAAGTAACTATTATTTATGTAATATTTATCATTTTAGGCACAGGACTGTTCGGTGCGACCACGACTCAAGCGCCGACTTTCGGTTCTACGAACACCTTCGGTTTTGGCGCCAACACACAAAATCAGGTAATTTTTATATTTTTTTGCACCACGCAAAATCGAATATGTGACCCATATTGTAGGGAGTAATGTGTGCGTACAAGTTATTGTAATCTGCGTTTTCTTATCTATATATTCATACTGGCCGCGGCTTCGCTCGCGTTAAAACTGCAAAAAGAAAAAACTATTTGCCTTTATGCTATTAGTAATAATGTATGGAAGTCTGCCTGATTTGTTGACATTTACGATTGTTGCTCCGCTCCCTTGAGTAGTAGCATGATAATATATAGTCTATAGCCTCAATAAACTGGCTATCTAATGCGAAAAGATTTTTTCAAATCTGATTAGTAGTTCCTGAGATTGGCGCGTTCAAATAAACAAACAAATTCTGTCTCTTTATAATATTAGTATATCGATTATGAGAAAAAAATGTTTAAAATTAACAAATATCGTAAGGTATGTACTTTGGTGCCAGTTGTGTATTTTTAAAATCTCAGTCTCCCGCGACCATGATCGCTGTAAAGCATTCGAAACGCCGGGAACTAAAAATCGGAATAAATATGTGAAAAAATTCGGAAAGATATTTTTTTATAGTTTTAGAAATGCAAACACATAGCTATAATGTACGGCATTCGTGAAAACAAATCAAATGAGCCCAAACTCGAAGAACTCAGAAATTCGGTTTCACTGGTTAGGTTTGAAGAGTTCCACCACCTACCCCATCTGCAGCTCCATCATCAGATCAGCTCGATACCATCAAATTGTTTTGCCATTACTGCTTTCACGGCCTGATTTACTGACAATTTTGATTTATTTAGATTTTTTAATAGTTTAGTATAAAAAAAAAACGGAATATTTTATTTTTAAAATTACAAAGTAGTAGTCCAGGAGATATTTCGGTTTTTTCGCGGATTTATTTGGATAATGCGAAAAGATAGTTTCATTTATAATGTCAAATATTCGCGTAAATCTTAAAAAGTATTAATTCAGAATCCGATTTCGCATACGGTGTACGGTATCGGTTTTTCCCTAAAGGATTTTGCTTTTCTGTGTATATGTACAGTGTATGTAAGTTTTATCAAAGAAGTGCTTAATAAAGAAGAAAGAAGGAAAAGGTTTTTATATGTAAGACATGTTATTTATCTTTCAAATATTTTTTTTCGTTTCCTTCGTAGAGCTGTAACATTTCTTACAATGTTCTCTTCGAGTCCGGATGCACATGGAATTTCGGGAAAGATTTAGAAAATTTAGAAACCGTTAAATATTTGGAAAATAAAACATTTCCGGAAAAGAAATCATTTCCGGAAAATAATTTCCGATTGTTTCAAGAACCAATGTTCGGACCAGAGAGACCCTTCCAACCGAAGAAATGGTCGGAAATTTCCAGCATCTTTTCGAAAGTGTTTGAACAAACTAAATGTGATAAGGAGAATGCGAAAATACGTAAAGACAAACTGATATTGGAAGCAGCGACAGCTAAAGCGGCAATTGATGTACAATTGACCAAGGATTTGGCTGAAATAGACAAAAACGTCGTTCAAACTGTACACGTCAAAAACTGTAATGTTAAAGAGAAAATGGATTGAAACTTTTAAATCGATGAAACTTATGTCTTTTTCACTCGGGCTCGAGCGTTTTCTCTATTACAACATATCGTCGTCTCAGCCCAAATATGCCCACTGCTGGACGTAGGCCTCCCACAAAGATTTCTACGATACCCGGTCTCGTGCCATCCGCATCCAGCTACTTTGACCACGTCGTCGGTCGATCTTGTGGGAGGCCTACGCTTCGCCTTCCATTACGTGGCCGCTGCTCCAGAATGTTTCGTCCCGAACGACCGAATAGATTTTTAAGAGATAAGATTTTTCCCGCAGTAAAAAGTATCCTATATGTTGACCCGGATAACCAGTTATCACCATACCAAGTTTCATCAAAACCCCTCCAGTGGTTTTTCTGTGATGCGGTAACAGACAGAAAGACAGACAAAAATTCTAAAAACTATACATTCGGTCTCTGTATCGATAATAATGTTTATTTCAATAAGATTTTCCAAAAAAATATTTAATGTACAGATTCGAGTCAGTTATAATTTTATTATATGTTACATAGATCTTTAAAAGATCACATGCGTACAAGAACAGACCTTATTCTCACAGGTATAAGGTTTGCAATCCCTTAACATTACAGTCATTGCATCTGTGTGAGTGCGACGCAATATGTTTACGCGGGCGCGATAGAGATAGGTGATAGGGGGTTTAATGTACTAAATTCTTCCTGCATCGTGACCGGACTTTAGTAACACTTATATCCCACGAAGATAGCTTAGACTAAGATTATGTCTATACAAAAATCTCCTGACTCTGCCTTTCCGTCCTTTGATTAGTTACTGAGCAAAAGACAAAAGACAAACTAACAAAACTAAAGAAAATATATAAATAGCTAAAGATTCCATCCCGTATGTCACAACTCTCTGTTTGTAAAAGGAATGCAGCTAACTTCATCATGTCGCTTGTTGGCTGTCGGTGTGCGCGCGCATCGTAAAAATTTTACTCTTATATTTTTTTCCAAACGTCCCTAAAGGAGTTCGAAAAATCATGAAATAAAATATGAGGAACTTACATGCCATATTTATTTTGTAGCATTTACTCTCACTGTTATTTAGTGAGTGATATTTCTCTTATAAATAAATATTATGAGAAATATTTATTAATTTTGCCATTTTTTTGTATTATTATTAAGGAAATGTAATCTCAAAAAAATTTTTTTTTTATATAGAAATAAATATATTTTAATTGAATTATGGATCATGTATTTTTTAAATCCTTTTTTTAATAGAAGATTTATTGACATTGTATGTAAATATTGCTTTATTTATGTTATTTTTTTATGTTAATGACATTTTTTTAAAGATTTTTATTTTTAAGATTAAAAGTATGTTATATTTGCTGTGGAATTGATGATGTCACTGCCTTTTTAAATATATTCTAAATATTAAATTTTTCAATAAAAAGATATTTGTTATTATTTTCTATTTAATTTGTTATATTATAAAATATACCTAAAACTTTTAAAAAGGTACCTTTAAAAAGGTACTTAGGTTTTTTAAATCACTCAACAAATAGTTCCATCCTAAAGGTCGAAATACTTTTAAATTGCTCAAAAAAAATCCGCCCCAAACGGTGGAATTCTTCCTAAAACGTATAGGTACGAGAATATCCTCGAGATATAGCATGTTTCTAAAAGAATAATTATTAAAACTTTCAGTGGTTGAAATTCATGTAATTCATCAACATAATAACAAAACATAACAAACCAACAAATCTTTCGTCTTTGTGATATTAGTATAGAAATATATCTGTTTTTTTAAGTTTTTTACTAATAAGACTAAAACTCGTAATTAGCTAATAAACAAAAAAATCGTTTGACAAACAGAGAAGAATAAGGTACTGAACAGCTGTTTTGTCTTTGCCTATTTATATATACAATACTAGCGGACCAGACAGACGTTGTCCTGTCTACACGTCTTTAATTTGAAAATTTCAAACTTTTTGGACAAAATTGTGAATCTAAACCATTCCCAGATCCCCTTGAACACACACAAAAAATTTCATCAAAATCGGTCCAGTCGTTTGAGAGAAGTTCAGTGACATACACACTCACAGAAGAATTATATATATAAAGATTTGATATCGGTGATTGTATAAAGTCTATTTATACATATAATAAAATTGTAACTAAGCCGAATTTGTACAATAAATATTTTTTGGAAAATCTTATTGATATAGTCATTATTATCGATACAGAGGACGTATCTATAGTTTTTAGAATTTTTATCTGTGTGTCTGTCTGTAACCGCATCACGGAAAAACCACTGGAGGTATTTTGATGAAATTGATATGGTAAGAGCTGGTTATCCGGGTCAACATATAGGATACTTTTTACCGCGGGAAAAAAACTTATATCTGAGAAATCTTTGCTGAACGTATTTAAATTATATATTTTCAAGAATTAAACCTCTTAATACAAACAGATATTGATATAAATAAGAAACTAAATATTTTTTTTACATACTTAATAGTATCTACTTGTGAAACATACGCAGCGTACGTTTAATCTAATACATATATAAAATTGTCGTGTCACAGTGTTTGTAACAAAACTCCTCTGAAACAGCTTAGCCGATTCTTATGAAATTTTGTGTATACGTAAAAGTATTTTTCATACTCTTAAGTGATAAAGGATCCACCCCAAAAATTTTTTTTTTAATTTTTTGGACAAAGTTTTTAATTTGATTTTCTTATGATTCGGCAAAAAGAAAAATACATACAAACCTAAATTTTCCGGGATGATATATAGACTATAGAATTCCTCAATAAACAGGCTATCTAATGCAAAAAGAATTTTTCTAATCGGATTAATATTTCTTGAGATTAGCGCGTTCAATCAAACAAAACAACACAAATTCTGCCTCTTTATAATATTAGTATAGAATATAGATTTGTATCTAACTAAGACGGTCGCTTTAATAAAACTATCCCGTTTTCAGACCGGTATTTTTCACTTTGGCGAAAAAACAACGGCCTCGCCCGGTGCGCCATCAAGCCCGAGTGGGAATGAGAAATCGGCGATAGGTTCGAAATCTGCGCAAGCGTACTCTATCAATAAATGGCAGGAATTTTCCAAAAATTTTTCTAAAACTTTAGCAAATGTTGCAACGAATGTGACCAAAAATGATACAGATTATAACAGTGCTCGGGATAAGTTGATATTAGATGCGGCCGCAGCGAAAGCTGCCATTGATGCCAAATTGTCTATGGATTTACTTATTTTGGATATGAAGTACAAAGGTTTTAAAAAGTTGCAGAAAAGGGTTGTTTGGTGATTGGTTTTTTTTTGGTTGTCGATGTAAAAGTGGCATAACTTTAAGATGAATTTGAAACTAAATAGACATATTTTTGTAATTGTGTGCATTTATAAAATTAATACGTGCTATAACGTTAATATATATATATATATATATATATATATATATATATATATATATATATATATATATATATATATATATATATATATATATATATATATATATATCGTTGTCTAGTGATTATCTTAATATATAAAATTCCCGTGTCACGATGTTGGTCCGAGATGAACTTCGAAACTACTCATCTATTCGATTTTATCGTATATTTTGATTTGTTCCAACTTAAAAGATAGGGTAGTTTTTATCCTGATTACTTCTCTTTTAAATGGAAAAATTGAGAAATTAATTATTGACGTTAACTTACGAAGTTAAAAGTTGCCACAGCAACGCGTGACCGGGTCGGCTAGTTTTATATAAATTAACTAGCGGACCCGACAGACGTTGTCCTGTCTACACGTCTTTAATTTGTAACTTTCAAACTTTTTGGACAAAATTGTGAATCTAAACCATTCCCAGATCCCCTTGAACACACACAAAAAATTTCATCAAAATCGGTCCAGTCGTTTGAGAGAAGTTCAGTGACATACACACTCACAGAAGAATTATATATATATAAAGATATATAAGGCATTATCAAATATGTAAGTTAGGCCAGTTTTGCCTTGAATGCATTTTGATTATAAATATGGGTATTCTAAATATGGATAGTTAATTTCGACCAAAAATAAATAATTATTATTGAAATACTTAAAATATTTTACTATAGAATATATTTTTAATATTAGGTAATAAATAACTTGTACAGATTATAAATATATTACAGTAAGTATGTATGCTTAAGTTATATGAATGATTTATGTCATGCAAGTACGTTCGATTATAATAGATTGATAATATGGTCTTACTAGAGATTCACCCTCGCTTCGCTCGGGTCGTCTCTAGAAATACAAAAACGAATCTATTCTACGGGAACCGTTCATATTTACGGGATAAAAAGTAGCCCATGTGCTATTCCAGACTATAATCTATCTCTGTGCTAAGTTTCATCTACATCTGTTCAGCCGTTCTGTCGTGATAGAGTAACAAACATCCAAACATCCATCTAAACTTTCACATTTATAATATTAGTAGCATTTTACCGACTAATCTCCCTCGTGTCATCTCCATTCTACATGACATTGGCGAAGTAATCTGTGCTCAACTGGCACGCTTTGAAGACATTCACAAGAGAATTGAAGTATTTTTTCTATTCTATCTGAAATTGTTAAAGTTACTGCTTAACGCTTAATTAAACCCATCTTTATATACATATATAATTCTTAATCTATACTAATATTATAAAGAGGTAAAGTTTGTGAGTTTTTTTACGTTGTAGGCGGTAATCTCTGGATCTACTGAACCTATTTAGATGAAATTTGGTAAGAAAATAGGTTTGAGATTTTTTTTTTTAACGTTGGGAAATGCATTTACGCACAAAGTGTGGGACTCACCGGCGAAGCCAGTACTACCCACTAAAACCCAACAAAACCTTCCCCCGTCTTAATGGGGCGCCGCAGGATCGCTTACGCATTCAACTACGACGCCCCGACGGCAGGTCTGCCGAAGCAGACCACAACAACCATGGGGTTGCTCCACGGTCCACTCTGCTATCAGAGAAGTACCAGGAGCAACCCGCATGGTACATCGCCCTCCGAAGAAGGCCGCCTCCCACCGCCCACCGAAGCGGGCCACCTCCCTGTGCGTTTCTTGGCTTCGCGAGTACACTACTGAGCCCCCCCACCACGACAAGGTGAACGCACGTTTGGGTTGAGACCCTGGGAAGGACATAGGATACTTTTTATCCCGGAAATCATCCCTTAAGTGTGTGAAAATGGGGATAAAAGTTTGTATGGGGTATCAACATATAATAATGGAACCGATTTTACCTTAATTTTCAATTTTAACTCAATTTTCGAATTGACAACAACTTTCAGAGTACGCCTTGTTTGTCATTAAACTTGTTTATCGCTAATCAGATTCGGCTTAAGTTAAAAAAAAAAAAAATTAAGTTTAATTTTTTTAACATTAATAATAACAACGGTCTATTTCAAAGTGCTTTGATACAGTGTGTTAGAGAAGAGGGTGTTGAATATACCTATGTGTTTTTTTTGTTAATTTAAGGAAGAAAGCTGTTTTTTTTTAATTTAAAATATATTTTTATACAGACTATAAAATATAATTGTTATAATATGTGATTGTCTGTGCCATATAATGTTTATTTTTGTTTTTCTTGAGAAAAATAAAATATAAAGCTATTTGCTCAAGTGTTTCATTTTTTACCTTTTTTTTTGTGTTGTTTAGGACCATTTTTAGTTCATCGCAATAACAAGAAATAGTGTTAGAGTATTTTTGTTTAAACAAAAAAGTATGAGTTTACTATAACAGTATACAAGAAATATAATGTTTGATAAGTTAAAATTATAATTTTATTATTAATGTATGTATTCAGCCCTTTTTAACGTCCCACTGCAGGGCACGGGCCTACCTTCAGTACGAGGGGGGTCAGGCCGTAGTCCACCACGCTGGCCAAGTGCGGGTTGGCGGACTTCACGTCTTTTGAAAACTTGATAGGTTCTCTCAGACATGCAGGTTTCCTCACGATGTTTTCCTTCACCGTTAAGACAAGTGGTAATCATGTTGGAAATGATTCGCACATGAAAATATCAGAGGTGCGAGACCCGGGATTTGAACCCGCTTCACTCGGTTTCCCAAGCGAGCGTGTTACCACTGGGCTACCACTGCCTTTTTATTTTATTATTAAAATTATATTAATAGTATTATATGAGTGATTCTACGATATGAGTTAATGTGTACGGCAATCAATATTAAATAGCTTCTTTATTCTAAGTCATCATCATCAATCATTTTATGCGATAAATCACACCATCTTTAATGTTTTTTATGTATAGCATTGCGATTAAACACCTAATTAAAATACATTTTCCTTATCCATATTTAACTATGAAAAAGTTTCTACTCTGGCCTGTCCTCTTGACATTTTTAGTTAAACATACAGACATACGTACCTTTTTTGTCGCAGTTGCCAAATTAAAGTATATATATATATATATATATATATATATATATATATATATATATATATATATATATATATATATATACACACACATATATATATATATATATATATACATACATACATATACACTAGCGACTCACCCTCGTTTCGCTCGGGTTCGTCCCTAGTGAAAATTTAGGTTTGTATGTATTTTTTAAGGCCGAATCATAACATTTTTTTTGGGGTGGACCACCTTTATCACTTAGGGGTATGGAAAATAGATAGTAGCCGATTCTCAGACCTACTGAATACGCATATAAAATTTGGTAAAAATCGGTAAAGCCGTTTCGGAGGAGTACGGTAACTAACATTGTGACATGGAAATTTTATATATAAGATTGGTGACTACATTGGACAAAATAGGATAATATAAAATGCAAAAACGTACTTAAATTACCCTTATTTTTTTATCTATTTACGTCAAAGTTAGAAAAACTTTAATCCATACTAATATTATAAATGTGAAAGTGTGTTTGTTTGTCCTTCTTTCACGTCGCAACAGAGTGACGGATTGGCGTGGTTTTTTGTGTGAATATAGTTGGAGGGCTGGAGAGTGACATAGGCTACTTTTTACCGCGGGAGATTATCTCATTCCCACGGGAATACGTGTTATAACACAAACCAAAAAAATATTTATGATCATAATTACTTGAAAATTGGTATTAATGATCTTTAATACAAATAAATGAATAAATACGTGTTTTAGCATTTTTCGAAATTCATTCCATACAAATAGGGGATGAAAGTTTGTATGAAACGTACCTTTTCAGAGGTTTTTTTGTAGTTTTAACGCGAGCGCAGCTGCGTGTTCTGCTAGTTTCAAATATTGTAATAATTTGGTATAATTTTCCAAATTAGGCCACTTCTTCATTAGCAATATGATTCCATTAAATTTATTTTTAAATACCACTAAAATTTATCTTTTAATTAAATATTTATTTTATATAAAAATATATATAAAATGGACTAAAATTTTAATGTTTTATTTCGATTTGGGTCACTTTTGCACTGACAGACAGATTGATGGTTTCCTTAATTCCAGAACACCGGTGGGCTGTTCGGTGCTAAGCCAGCAACCTCGGCATTCGGCACGACCCCAGCTAGCACGGGTTTCGGAGGCTTCGGCAGCGGAGGCCTATTCGGGGCGAAGCCTCAACAGACTACTGCACCTACCTTTGGTTCTACTGCGCCCAGTAAGTATTTGTTTTCTGAAAAGGAAAAGGGAAGCATTATTGGTTTGATACATTCATTGTTATAATTTAAGAAGTATAACTAATCTACACTCAATATTATAAATAGGAAAGATTTGTTTCTTTGTTTGTTTGTACCGAATAGACTCCAAAACTACTAACCCGATTTACATAAGATTTAGTATGAAGATAGTTTTGAGACACTGGGAAGGAAGGACATAGGATAGTTTTTATCCTGGAAATAATCCTTTAAGGGGGTGAAAATGGGGAGATGAAAGTTTGTATGCTAGAAAAGCCATTACTACCCACTAAAACCTAACTGACCCTCTCTACCTATGGATCTGGATCTATGGATTTTTAGGCTGTAGATAATATTTTTTTTTGGTTGTCAGCATTTGGTGCAACAACCGGCTTTGGCACGAACACAACCGGTTCCGGCCTGTTTGGTGGTGGGACCTTCGGTAAACCGGCAACCACACAACCGTCTTTTGGTTTCAATGCACAACCAACCTTAGGTGAGTGGTTTATGTGTATATTAAAATTATATATTTATTACTCCCAATGAAGAATGTCAGCATATAAAATTTAAGCGGCATTTACTACGACGATATAATAATTAAAAATATATGTGGTTTTTGTTTGAGGTATTTCTTGTTTTATTATAAAAAAATAATCATTATGATTTGAATTAAAATTGTCTCGGTATATTTTCGCGATTTCATTTAGATCTTTGCTTTCCGACGTTTTGAATGTTTTACAGTAAACAAGGTCACGGGAACAAGTGATGTACTCAGTTCGGGTGTTAGTCCCTGTTTCCCAATTACAAAACTTCCTGCCTAGGTTATTAAATAGTCTGTGTTGAGTACCTAACATAGATAACTTGTTTCCAGGTACAGGTCTAGGCACGGGTCTGGGCACGTCGTTCCAGGCGAAGCCGGCCGCGCCCGCCTTCGGGTCTCTCGGCGCGGGCTCGCTGTTCTCTCAGCCGGCACAGAATAATACATTTAGGACTGGTGAGTCTGACTGTAGATACAGAGGTCTGGTCTAGGTTCGGGTCTCGCGTCGGGATACTCTGCGGTGAAGCCACAAGGCGGTTATGTGTTTGTTTTGGGTATACATTATACATGTTCTATACTGAGTTCTACTACATGTATGTATGTCTCTGACTGCGTAATACTATGTGACTTCGTCTACTCGTTCTCACCTTTTTTAAGCTCATTTTTTTAATGATAATGTGTGTTTTTAATCAGTATGTGATATGCTTGCTTGTATAGGGATACTTATCCAAAAAATCATAATGGAACATGTATTATTTTATCATGTGCATCTGTCTGTATGTCAGACATTTTACTCGAGAGGACAATATTTTAGCTATATTACTGAAATTTGCTAAGTAGGTAGGTGTCTTATGTGAAATGCAAGACATTTTTTTGTAGTCAGGATATGAAAAAATATATGGATGTTACATTATGCATGTAACTGAGGGGTGTTTTTTTGAGTTAGCATAATTGTGTGGGTTTTGGCTCTAGGTCTTTAAATTGACATACATGTTTGTAATGGACTGTATAAATGTTATATTTTTGTATAAAAACTAAATGTTGATAAAAAAAATAATAATTATGTAATCTGCACTAATCTATACTAATAATAATATTGTATAGAGGAAGGGTTTTAATTTTGATATGTTTTTACCGAATAAACTCAACAACTGTTGGACAGATTTATATGAAATGTGGTTAAAAGATAGTTTGAGACCCTGGGAAGGACATAGGGTATTATTTATTTTGGAAATCATTCCTTATGGGGGTGAAAATGTTGATGAAAAATATAGACATCTGCATGTCTCAGAGAACCTAACTGTTGTAACATGTATTGCATGTGGAGTCTAGTAATCATTTGGTCAGCCCCGTGTTTTAAAATTTATCGAATGAGTTTTTATTTAATACCGAATTATTGATTTAAATGATGATGATGATGATGATGATGTTCTCCTAGCCGATTCCGGTCACGGCGGCCAATCTCATTGAGACTAGCCAACTGCGCAGGAGATATTATAGTGCAGCGCGTGTGAGGGAGAGCGCAGACACAACGTGCACTCTCTATTCCTGTCACTCTCATACTCCGGTGGGACGATAGCTCGACACGACCAGTGAGAGTTAAGGCGCAGGACCGACAGCTTTACGTGCTCTCCGAGGCACGGGGGTGAAACACCGCCAACTTCCCAACTCCGGGCTGTTACTGAGACTTTCTATACAGAAAGACTCAATAACTAAACTTGGCCCGACCCGGGACTCGAACCCAGGACCTCCGAGTGTGCAGCCGTACATGCTAGCCACTACACCACCGAGGCAGTTAAATATCAATTGATTTAAATATCAATTCTATTGGTAATAAAAAAAAACGTTTTATATTAAAAAAAAACCGAAGACATGTATTTTATCTATATATATGTATGTATATATATATATATATATATATATATATATATATATATATAAATCTTAGAAATATAGTACAATTACAAAGATGTGTTAAACGGTAGCAATGCTCTGTGTACGTATCTAGAGACGCCCCTGAGAGAACCAAGGGTGAATGATTAGCTTGTAAATAAATCTATACTAATATTATAAATGTGAAAATTTGTGATTATGGATGTATGAATATTGGTTACTCTTTCTCGACAGAACTACTAAACGTATCTAGTTGAAATTAGGCACAGAGATAGATTATAGTCTGGAATAACACATAGGCTACCTTTTATCCCAGAAAAATGTACGTTTCCTGTGGGGTAAATTTTCTTTTGTTTTTCTAGAGAGTAAATAATATTTGTATTTTTAATCTCCTTAACAGGTTTAGACTCAGGTCTGGGTGGAGGCGGTCTGTTCGGCAACACGTCGGCTCTCGGCGGCGGCACTCTCGGCGGCCTCGGGCAGATGAATGCCAATAACGCTAGCTTTACCGGGTGTGTGTGTGTGTTTATTTATTTATTTAATTAGGATCACCAACATGTATACAGTAATATAACAAAAATACACGATTATACAAAGGAGGTCTAAAACAAACTGTTATCCCACTTATAGGTAACCACGACATGCATAAACAGTTACACGGATTACATTTAAAATATTAAAAATTAACAGTATTGGTATTATTAGTATATAGGTAATGACCTATACTAATATTATAAAGAAACAATGTTTGTTTTGTTGCTTTGTTTGCTTGAATGCACTAATCTCAGGAACTACTAATCCGATTTGAAAAATTCTTTTTGCCATAAATAGCCCGTTTATTGAGAAAGACTATAGGCTATATATCATCATGCTACCGTCCAAGGGAGCGGAGCAGTAATCACTAATGTGAACAAATCGGGCAGACTTCCATACATCATTGTAAAACTGATGTTTATATCGGAAGTTTAAACGCGGGCCAAGCCGCGGGTACTGCTAGTTAATAATATTGATTGGTGTTCAAACGGATAGCTGTTTGGCCGGATACCGGAAATTCGGCGAGATGTAAAGCCGGATACACGTAAGTGTCCGGATAGCCGGGTACATGTCACGTTGTATGTTGCGATAAGTTAGCATTTGTTACCGGAAGAATTTAGGCGTGTTCGGTTGTCATCGTGAATTTTGTACTTGCTCAATCACTTTGCGAGCCCTATAGTTGGTAGACGGTGAGATTGTAGCTTTCGGTATCTCGACTTGACAGTTTTGTATTTTTTGCCTCGCGGATATTTTTTTCTTGCAGTTTTAATGAAAAGGAAAAAAACCGTAGTTTTTAAATATCAGTATTCGGTCGGATCAGATCTAAATAATCTATACGTATAATAAAATTGCATTGTTTTTGACTAAATACGAACCCGAAGCGTAGCAAGTGTGAGTTGCTAGTAGTTTATAAAGATATAGTAATATGTATTTCAAACGTTTTTCTACAGCAATCTGTCCGGTGCCTCAGCGGGCGGCAACGTGCACGAGCAGATCCTGACGTTGGCGGCGCGACCCTACGGAGACACGCCTCTCTTCAAGGACCTGGTGCCTGATGCCTGTGAGTTAGAAGAAAATTAAAAAAAAATTGTCCTGTTGAGTTTCTATCGCCAGTTGTTTTCAGGATTGAAGCTTTTTTTCTAAACTAGTGTTAGACTCATGTTTAGTCAAAAACTATAAATAATTTAACGCTGAATAAAACATTTAAACTTGAATTTGAGTTTTAAATAAAACTATGTTGTTGGATTTTTTCGTGGGTTATATTTATTTTTTTAGTTTTCGACGTTTCGAATGATTTACAGCGCAAATAGCCGCGGGAGAGACTAAGGTTTTGCACTTCTGAAAGGTTTTGAACTTTCGAAAAGTTGAGAACCAAAAATCAAAATAAATACGTGAAAAATCCTAACAGTTTCATTTAAAATGTCAAATATTCGCGTAAAATAGTATACATAATATTAATTGTACTTATTTATATGTAACCTCGTGTACGTGTTGCGGTGCAGCGTCCTCGACGGAGGACATCCTGAAGGCGACGAACCCGGCGGCGGTGCGCGCCGTGCTCGACGCCGGCGCCTACCGCGTGGCCTCGCCGCCCGCGCGCCTCGCGCTGCGCCCGCGCCCGCTGGCCTCGGCCGGGGACAAGGTAACACTTTATATAGTTCCGTCGTACCCAAAGGGTAAAACGGGACCCTATTATTGAGACTCCTTGGTCCGTCCGTCTGTCACCAGGCTGTATCTCATGAACCGTGAAAGTTAGTTGAAACTTTCACAGATGATGTATATGTGTTGGTTGCCGCTGTAACAACAAATACAAATATTTAAAGGGGCTCTCATACAAGAAACGTGATTTTTTTGCCTTTTTTATAGATTATGGTACGGAACCATTCGTGCGCGAGTCCGTCTCGCACTTGGTCGGTTTGTTATTTTCTTTCTTTAAATTGACGTACTAAAAAAAATAGAAATAAGGCTAGCAGAGTTGCAAAAGAAAAATTTCTGAAGAAGTCGCTCGGTAAAATCTAAGGTACTCTACTTTAAAACTTAAAAAAAATCTTTAGCGATCTTTAAATATTAAAATATCGACTTAAAAATTTCAGAATCCTAATCATTTTTATAGTAGAAAATAGTGGAATAATGAGAAAAAAAAATTAAAATTGATTTTCAACGATTTTGGAAATTTTTAAAGATTTTGAGCGTCCTTATAAAATTTATTTTTGAACTAATCTTTGGAGAGGGTTCTTAAAAAATGATAAAGTAACATATTTTCGTAAGAGACTCGAAAAAAAAATTTTTTTTCGATCATCCTAATATATATGTAAATACAATGTAACTCTGGTTGGCTAATAAAAATTTTTTATCCAGAAGTCCCTATTCGACGGTCTGGAGGAGTACGACGCGAGCCTGGAGTGCAAGCTGAGCCTGAAGCCCAGCCGCAAGCGCCTCGTGCTGCGCCCGCGGGACCTCTCGCCCGCCGACAACGTGGACGACAATAACAGGTATAAATAATAATATGTACAGATTACAGATAAATAATATTAAAATGTCTGTTTCTAATGTCAAAATAATAGGTTTTTACTGTTTTTTTTTGTCTGTCTGTTTGATTTGGCTAACCTCCCAAACAGCTGGATTGATTTTGACTTGGCTTCCACTGTCAGATAGCTAATGTTATAAGGAGTAACTTGGCTACTTTTATTTTTGAAAAAAAAAGGTTCGCGTAAAAATTTTAAAACCCATGGAATTGTATACAAAAAAGTCGCTAGTATTTAATAACATAGGAATCTTTTTATGTCTTGATCGCAGTTTTCATTATTCAAAGTTTGCTCTCGGTCCGCTCGAAATCGGCCGTTGTTATATTGTAAATTGCAAGCAACGCCATCTTTTGGCTAATTTTACTGCCCAAGTGTCTTATCTGTGTACTAAATGTAATCAAATCCGTTTAGTTCTTTAAATGTTAAGTAATAACAAACATACACACACACAAATACTTTATTTTTACCTTTAACAATGACATATTTTTTTTATGATATTGATACTAACTAATCAGACTGATGTGTAGCAAAATTCCTATCCTGTCCAAATTAATTTGTTTCTTATTCTTATGTTGAAACAAAATCGTGCGTTCAATATCACCCAATTTTCTAAATATTTTTTTTCATTTTCTCCCCCATAAACTTGCTTATCCCGTGACGCTTATTCCCCGAGACACAAGGTTTTAATTGATGACTCTGTTCAGGGGATTTAACGGAATTCATATATACTAAGATTTTTTTTTATTTTCAGATCGCTAGAAGATTCACGTCAAGAAGCGACGAACACGCAAGAGGACAGACAGACGGAGAGAAACGACTTTGTGTCCTTGAGAGATGAGAATAGAGCAGAGAAAGATGTCAACAATGTCAATAGTAAGTTGTTTGTTTTATGGAACTTTTTTAAATTTAGTTTTAGACTTTTTTTATTTATTTTTTACCCGACTGCGGCGAAGCCCGAAGGAGGGTTATGTATTTGACCTGTATATATATATATATATATATATATATATATATATATATATATATATATATATATATATATATATATAAATATATATGTATGTTCCCGGGTAAGTACTAAACGGCTCAACCGATTTTGATGATTCATACGTGGTTATATTCGTCTTGATAATACAAAATAGGAGTGTCATATCATAGACTAAATATCACCAAAAATCAAAATGGCGCATCTGAGTTGTCAATTCGTGTGTCATGAAAAACATACGCAATATATACATATACGCAGTCGGTTTCTTTTTTAATTTAATTAGCTTACATCGTAGTATCACCATAAAATGTATATTTTTTTTTTAATAATTTAAAAAAATAGACTAAATAGTTTCTCTGTATTTTCGCATTATGTATATTTATTTTTTTTGTTTTTTTATTTCTTATATTGTTTCACAATTTTTCAATTTTCATACATGGACTTTTGGTTTGCTTCATGGAAGAGATCTCTTAGAGATAGGTCCGTCTTTACCCACGTGACTATGTATTTTGTGTTTTACTTTTTTTAATACACAAGAGAAAGAAGATATACATTTTGGTGTTTTAAACACCGTCATATTCGGTTTTTCATTTACTTAAAATGATGTTACATGTTATGCTCACGTTGCGTTGCGACACGTTTGGCTCAGTTTGTAATGATGCTACTTGCTGTGTCAGCGGTCGCGGGTTTGAATCCCGCTGGGGGCATTCGTTTGTGTGATGAGCACATATGTTTGTACTCCAGTCATGGGTGTTTAGCTGCTTGCACTTGACCAGCGTGGTGGACTATGGCCTGATTCCCCGTCATGTTAATTGACGACCTACGCCCAGCAGTGGGACGTTAAAAAGGGCTGAAGATAATTATAAAAAAATAAGTAGAGACTGCAAGTAATATTTCTTTTGTTTTTTTTTTTTCAGATGTTGATTCAAACTCTGACAGACATGACAATTGGTAAGTTGAAAAGATAAGTAATGTCTTCTATCCCGTGGGATGTTTCATTTTCCGGGATAAGTATATCCGCAGTTTACCTATATTGGTTGTGATTTACGATTTAATATTACTATTTACGTTTTAACGTTTACTATAGATTACTCAGAGATGAGATATTTTCCCGCAGTAAAAAGTATCCTATATGTTGACCCGGATAACCAGCTATCATCATACCAAATTTCATCAAAATCCTTTCAGTGGTTTTTCGTCACAGTTGATGCGGTCACAGCCAGACAGACAAAAATTCTAAAAACTATAGATTCGATCTCTGTATCGATAATAATGTCTATTTCAATACGATTTTCCAAAAAATATTAAATGTACAGTCGGCTTAGTTACAATTTTATTATATGTATAGATATGTATATTCATATATTACCTACATTAAAGCTATCATTCCAGGCCCACCTCTTCCAAGCAGTCGTGGTCGGAGAAAGAGAAGTCTATGGATGGGGAGTCAACTCCGAGACTATATCCTGATTTAGGTGAGTTATTTATTGTATACTAATAGCTCAGTCCCTAGATTCCATGGGTTTTAGTTTTTTTGATCAGAACCCTATATTTTTTTTTTCTAAAATAAATGTAGCCTAAGTTGCTCTAAGTAAGTTATTTTGAATTTTGAAAAACTCCTTATAACATCAGCTATCTGCCAGTAAAAGTCACGTCAAAATCAGTCCAGCTATTTCGGAGATTAGCCGGAACAAACAGACAGACAGTATATTGTATGAAATTGTGAATGAAATATATTCATAAAAAATATACATATATACATCTATTCATATAAACATACATATGTACATGTAGAAAAAGTGAGTAAAAGGATATTAGACTTAGACACTTAGTAAGTGTAACATATAAAGAAGAAAAAAAATATTCACAGTCACATTGAGAACTTCCTCCTTTTTTTAAAATCGGTTAAAAATATTCATTTAAATATTACACACAAGTACTGATAATAAGTAATACAAGTGTTGTTTATTGTTTCAGACACAGAATTATCAGCGCAGATATCGGAGAGACGGAGACGGGCGAGTTGGTAGGGCTCATGTTATTATTATTATTATTTTATCTGTCTGTTTAATTTTTATTTTATCTATACTAATATTATAAAGAGGTAAGTTTGGAGTTTGTGAGGTTGTAGGGGGTAATCTCTGGATCTACTGAACCGATTTAGATGAGATTCGGTAAGAAGATAGTTTGAGACCCTGGGAAGGACATAGGATAGTTTATATCCCGGAAATCATACCTTAAGAGGGTGATAATGGGGATGAAAGGTTGTATGGGGAATCAAGAGTAGCTAGTCTGAGTATATTTGAGGGCTTCATAGTGAATTGTCCAATGATGTTCTATGGATAATTCTCAAGGACTATGGAAAATTTTTATTTTTTCTATGATTATTGTATCTTTTAAGATTTCACGGCCACAAAGGAGCCCGGTCCTTTGGGAGGCTTGAGTGAGACACAGGTCCAACACGTAGAGGCCACCTTATCGTGAGGAAACCTCGAGTCTGAGAGAACCTAGCAAGTTGTCTGCATACATGCTTAGTCGCCCGCACTGTGGCCTGATCCCCCGAGTATTAAAGGGAGACCCACCCCCACCAGTCGGACGTTAAAACGCGCTGAAAACATGTATATGAAATTGTTTCCAGGTTGACAACAAAGCCTCTACGAAAGCCCCTGGATTCGAACCCCGACTCGGTAGAGAACTCAGTGCGTGAGCTAGGCGTCCGTACGCACCGGCTGTCGGAAGATAAGGAGAATATAGACACTCTGTCAGGTAAATATTATATAAATGTATTTTTATATTTATATTTTATACTAATATTATAAAGAGGTAAAGTTTGTGTATCTGCTCTGTGTGTATCTACTAAACCGATTTAGATGAAATTTGGTAAGAAGATAGTTTGAGACCCTGGACACATAAGTCGTTGTGAATCAATAAAATTTTGACAATTTCACTAAAAAAGCGCAGTTAAATTTGAAAAACATTAATGAGTGGTCAGATTTTTGGACATTTTAAACTATAATATCTCTAGTGAATTTATAATTTCACGGCTTTTACATTATACCTGCTATACATGTATACATATAAATAAAGGTGGTAACACAGACCTACATTTCTGCTGCCACCGCTGGGGGCGGCCCGGCTGCTCCAAGTGCGAGTGCGAGAAGATCGCCCATCAAATACATGGCGTTTATGGTTTATGTCGATTGATATATCTTATGTACCAATAGCTTGGTCAGTGGAGTAACGGCCTAACTCAAAATTTTGAGATTTTAACTACCGCATTTGTTAGTAATGTTAGCATAAGGTCTGTTTTTTTTTTAATGAAATTCACGTCTATATTTTTTTATTAAGTAAATTTGTTGGATATTTGATGTCTGTCTGTGGTCTTTATTTATAAATAAAAAAAAATATATGTGTACTTTTATTTTTGGTTAAGCCGTTTTTACACTGTGTTTTATTAGTATGGTATTATGCAAAAGGTATTAATAGTTAAAAAATATTTTGATTTTATTTGATGTAATATTGAGTATATGTAAATGTTATTTAGATATACTTATAGTAAATAGTTATGTACAGAAGTATTTAGTATCGAATTATGTATTTTTATATAAGGGCCCCACCACATTATAATGCCGATCACAGTCCGTTCTTGGTCCTATATCGTTGTGGCAAAGTATTTCTATACAAAAAACGTTGCTGGAGCGTGATTCGACCGGAACGTGAGTCTTACTGATAGTATGAAATATGAATGCACTCATTGTTTCTTGTATAACAATACTTTACCAGACCGATATCTAACCGATATTGAACCATGATCGGCACTATAGTGTGGATCGGCTCTAAAATATATAGTCATAATTATTATTTGGAGCTAATCATTACTTCGCCCACAGTGTCCGAGGACGAGAGCGCGGCGGGCGCGCGCGCGCCGCCGCACCCCTCCGGCGTCAAGCTCACGCGCCCCGGCTACTACACCATACCGTCGCTGGAGGAGATCGCCAGTGAGTTGTGACGCTTTTGTACCAGATATTGTGACGCTTTTATACTGAATATATACAGCCCTTTTTAAAGTCTCACTAGTGGGCGTGGGCCTCCCTTCTATACGAGGGGGATCAGGCCATAGCCACGGCGGCCGAGTCCAAACGGACTGAGCATGTTTTTCAAAAACTTGCTAGGTTCTTTCAGGCGTGGAAGTTTCCTCACGATGTTTTCCTTCACCGTAAGGCAAGTGGTGATCATGTTGGAAATGATTCGCACATGACATATCAGAGGTGCGAGACTTGGGATTTGAATCCGCTTCATTCGGTCTATTTACTTATTGTATATTTTATTATATTATTTACTTATTTGTCGAAAATATTAACACCTATTAAATTTGTTTTTTTTTTTTTAATTTAATTTAATTTTAATTTTAATCACTAATGCCTAAAATACTTAGTTCTAAAACACGCTATTGCAATAGTATTTTATATTTACTATTATAATACCAATATTTTCAGACTACCTACGTCCGGACGGGTCCTGCGTCGTGCCGCACCTCACGATCGGGCGCAAGAACTACGGCAATGTGTTCTTTGACTGCGAGATTGACGTCGCTGGGATGGACTTAGATGCTCTGGGTGAGTTAAATAAAGAATATTAATATATTAAAAAAAAATATTAAAAAGAAAATAATTCAAATCCAATTCAATTCTCTTGTTAATGACTTCAAGGTGGTCCAATTGGGCACAGATTACTTGACTAATGTCATATAGAATGAAGAAGACACGAGGGAGATTGGTCAGAGAAATAAAAACTTAATTCCATAAAAAATATTACAATATGGACTATGCGTGTTCTTTTGTTATTTTTTATCAATTGCTAACGTCGTTTCACCTTTATTTAAATCACACTCATATTCCCTATTGTTTACTGAATGTCACGTGACCACTGCCAGTTCGTAAATAAGTCTTCTTCTCAGTCCTGAGAAGGAGTGGTATAAAAAAAATTGGGAATCAAAAAAAAATTCTTGTGTCTTTTTTTGAGTATTATTGTTGATTTGGTTATAATATGAATTAATATGGTAAAAATCAAAGGTGATTACTATCCCATTTATATTATACTGTGCTATATTTATTTTGATCATATATTGACATTGAAATGATTGGTTCCCCATATAAATTTCCATCCCTCTTTTCATCCCCTTAAAGGATGTTTTGCAGTATAAAAACTATCCTGTGTCCTTCCCAGGGGTTCAAACTATGGATTTTCATTTACTAAATAACAAAGTAATATGTATACAATACTTATTATTCTTATTTCCAGTCCACTTCCTGAACAAAGAGGTGATAATCTACCCGGACGACGAGAACAAGCCGCCGGTGGGCGCGGGCCTCAACCGGCGCGCCGTGGTCACGCTGGAGCGCGTGTGGCCGCGCGACAAGACGGAGCGGCGGCCCGTCACCGAGCCTGATAGGTGAGTTTGTTACGAGTAGTTAAGGGACGTACATAATTACATTGATTATGAGTGCTGTTTTATCATAATTTGAACCCGCGACCAAATCCCCCCCGTGGCGAGATTTAATGAGATTTTATGAGACCCATCCTCTTCACGTGCGATTTAAGCTATAGATATTAAAGTAATACACCATTCAGGTATTCTCGAAATAAATGGATTTTTATTTTTATTTTATAATAGCTGTTTTTCAGGGGGCAAAATAGGATACTTACAAAGGAAACAAAAGATATTTTTTTACTATCTGTATAAATTATATGTTCTTTTAAAGTTAACTTGAGATTTTTAATTTTGCCCCCCTCAGTTAAAGTGAGTTTTAATGAGATTTTACTAACCCCTGATATCTGGTCCGAATGTCGGTGAATTATAATTAAATACACTCTGACGCACAATTACAATAATTAGTGTCAAGGAATAACAGACGCACATACATACTTTTGCATATATGATATTAGTTGGAATAATTTGAAAGAAGATAATAAATTATATTTACAATAAAATATAAATTAAAAAAAACTAATAATCAATTTCCCTAACAATACAATATTATTTTTCAGATTGTTGAAAATGGATTACGAGGGCAAATTGCGTCGTATCTGCGACAAATATGACACCAAGTTCATCGAGTACCGTCCGCAGACTGGCAGCTGGGTGTTCAGGGTCAGTGGGTTCTGTCTTCTATATAGATAAATAAAATTGAAGTGTCTGTGTGTAATGTCAAAATAACAGCTTTTTTACTAAATGCATATGAAATTATATACGGTACTTATAAGGAAAAAACATTTTTTTTTTCACTCTATTCCTTAAATATTTTTAATATTATTTGTCTATATCTACTAGCGACTCACCCTCACTTCGCTCGGTTTCATCCCTAGGTTGCTTCCCCATATAAACCTTCATCCCATTTTCACCACCTTAAGGGATGTTTTCCGGGATAAAAACTATCCTATGTCCTTCTCAGGGGCTCAAACTATCATCTTACCAAACTTCATCTCAATCGGTTCACTAGTTTCGGTACAAACGAAACAAACAAAAAAATAAATATTTCCTCTTTATAATATTAGTGTAGACTAATAATGTAAATGTGTTTGCAAACAGGTGGAGCATTTCAGTAAATATGGACTGTCCGATTCTGATGAGGAAGATGACACGCCAGACGTGCTGAAGAGGCAAATCGTCAACCAAAGTATACAGAAGTCGGCTGCACCGGGTAAGGATTTTTTTTTAATTTAATAATAATTATAATATATCCATATGTGTACTATTTTAAATTAAACTATCGTTTTGGATATTATCGCGTATTTATTTTTAATTTTGGTTCCTGACGTTTCAAACCTGTGACCAAGATTGCTGTAAAGCATTCAAAACGTCGGGATAAGTAAAGATACTTTTATTAACCGATTTCCAAAAAGGGGGAGGTTCTCAATTCGTTGGAATCTTTTTTTTAATGTGTGTTCACCGATTACTCGAAGACGCCTGAGCCGATTTGGATTTTTTTTTTGTTTCAAAGGGTATATACTTCTCAGGTGGTCCCATATAAATTTTATCGAAATCGGTCAAGCTTATATTTTTTTAAATCAACAAATAAATTATTTTTTTAAATAAATTGCTTAATCGAACATGTTATTAAAAACTTTCTTCTAACAAATTACCTGCTTATTACGTCTACATTAAAAATGGACAAATACCTATTAGATATTCATATCTTAAAATATTGTCAGCTGGCACCGACTTCGAAAATATCTGATTAGGTATCTATTCTAAATGAAAACCCCCGTTTAGTTATTTTTTACGTTTAAGGGCCTGGAAGTCGGTTTTTATTTTGTTTTAAAAAGTTTTTATTTAAAATGTCAAATATTCGAGTAAATCTAAGTATTATATATGTAAACTAGTGTTTGCATGTGTTGATAGTGTGTTGGTAAAAGGTTATGTCGTCGTCTCAGTGCTTATTTGTCCAAACGACCAATTTACCGAAAGAGTTTTTAATACGAAATTATTGACTGTTAAACGTCAATTCTATTAGTATTAAATACACGTTTTACTTTAAAAAAGCTTTAATGATGTATTTTATCTGTTTTGTTTGATTTGAATATTTTTTTTATTACATCGTTTTTTTTTGTTTTAGTACAAAAACCCCTAATCGCGACTCCAACATCAACCCCTCTTGGGAGTTTGTCAGGAGTCGCAGTCAATGGTTCTGGACCTATGCTGGGGGGTCTCGGGGGTCTTGGAGGTCTGGGGGCCGTTGGAGGTATGGGGGCCGTTGGAGGTATGGGGGGTCTCGGGGGTGTCGGGGGGTCACCATGCGGAGAGCTGTTCAATATGCAACAAAGCTCATTGAATCTCCTAAGCGGGTCTAAAGGTAATAAAAATGTTATATATACGTTTTAACGTTTAGTATAGATTTCTCAGAAATGAGATTTTTTCCCCGCAGTAAAATGTATTCTATATGTTGACCCGGATAACTAGCTATTATCATACCAAATTTTATTAAAATTTATCTAGTGTATTTTCATAGTTCGACTACTTTTCATAGTTGACACGCGCTATTATTATTAGTTTTGTTTTTAAATTATTATGTTGGATTCTTAGAAGTGGATTTTAACTCATTTTTAATTGGATAGTTGACATCATTAACCAATAATCCAAAGGCATAACTTCTTTAAAAAAAACCATTATTTAAGCCCTGAAAACCTGATACATTTTCAAATAACTGTAAAATTATATTTTAGTTGCTTTGACTTTAATAAAATAGTGAGTGACGTCACACACAGGTCGCTATCGCCTTCGTGTGCGAATCCAACTCGCACTTCCGTTTTTTGTTTTTTTTTAATAATTGTTTTTTTTTCTTCTTTTAGTATTCGATATGGACACGACAGACGACAACGCGGACGCGCCGAGCTTATATCAAGAACATAGAGGTAAATATATTTGTATTAGATTCATTTTTCTGTTGTATTCAGCCCTTTTTAACGTCCCACTGCTAGGCACGGACCTCCCTTCAATACGAAAGGGATCAAGCCATAGTCCACCACGCTGGCCAAGTGCGGGTTGGCGGACTTCACATATCTTTCGAAAACTTGCTAAGTTCCCTCAGACATGCAGGTTTCCTCGCGATATTTTCCTTCACCGTAAAGCAAGTGGTAATCATGCTAGAAACGATTCGTACATGAAAATATCAGAGGTGCGAGGCCCTGGATTTGAACCCGCATTACTCGGTTTCCCAAGCGAGCGCGTTACCACTGGGCTACCACTGCCTTTGTTTTTCTGATAATCTATACTAATATTACAAAGAGGCAGAGTTTGTTTGTTTGAACGCGCCAATCTCAGGTCTACTAATCCGATTTGAAAACTTCTTTTTGCATTATATAGCCCGTTTATTGAGGAAGGGTATAGGCCATATATCATCATGCCACTACACAAGGGAGCGGAGCAATTATATAATATATTGTCTATCCATTCCATACTTACCGTTAAAACGTACCTAGTGATGAACCCAAGTGAAGCAAGGGTGAGGGCTAGTCAATTCACGTAATAAAAGAGAAACTTTAGAACGGCTGGATTGATTTGTCGATATTTTTTGATATTTGTAATAATTCAAAAAGTGGTCCAGAAAATTTGTTAATTTAGGATAATTTGAAAGTGCTTTTTCTTTAGCATTGTTATAGATATTAATTTGTAACCATGTAATTAAATGGTGATAGTCGATTTTAACCTAATTATGTGATCATTAGCGGCTCACCCTCGCTTCGCTGGGGTTCGATTCTAGAAAAACAACAACAAGTCTATCCCACGGGAAACGTACATTTTTCCGAAATAAAAGTAACCTATGTGTTATTCTGATGGTATGGGCTATATTATTGTGAAGTTTCATTAAAATCTATTCAGCAGTTTTTGCGTGAAAGAGCAACATACATCCATACATCCTCACAAACATTCACATTTATAATGCTATTTTCCAGACTATTATAATCTATCTCTGTGCCAAATTTCATCCAGATCCGTTCAGCCGTTCTGGCGTGAGAGAGTAATAAACATCCATACATACTCACAAAATTTCGTATTTATAATGTCATAGTAGGATTTGTATTTATAAAGCACATATAATTGTTTGCTTTCAGCGTTCGGCGTGAAGAGTCCAACGAGCGAGCTGGCGCGCCTCGAGCACCGGCAGAGCCACCACGTGCAGGTGATGAAGGCGTCCCTCTACAACGACACCGGTGGGTATCCCGCGGGATTTGGTATTTTTTTGGCTTTAGTACATAAACACCACTGACTTTTGTCCATGCTTAAAACTTCAAATGGTAGCCATGACAGCTTATCTAACCTAATTCAATCACTTCTTAATTCTCAAATTTGAATGCGAGGTTATTTAGAATATATTGATTTTATAAATTTAAAAAATAAGGCATAGACAAAAATCTGTGGTGTTTGTAGACTCACTTAATAAAAAAAAAAAAATTAGTGTATATAAATAAAAGTTTTAAGTTTAATTAGTGTTATAATAAAAGTCCACCAATAAAAACAAAATAATCATTTATGTTATCAATATATAATTAATAAAATAAACATGTATAAACAGAAATGGATGACGACATATCAGTATCGACGGGAGACCAGCTCGTGCCCCACGCGAGTGTCGCAGCCCCCCTGCCGCCGGAGGCTGCGCCCGCGGGGCGCGAGGACCTCGAGATGGTGCCCGTGATGCTGACTGAAGGTGATTGTGATGGTGTTTTATATGTACAAGCCATCGATCAAAAAAGTACTAGATACACAATCCCATGCGAAAGTCCTCTCAAAACTGTCACCGATTGTGTTTAGGTAATTGTTCTAGTTGAAATAAATATACAACAATTTGATTTGAGCTGAAGTTTTGCTGAGCTGGTTAGATAAATGGTGTCATTCTAAATCCAATATGGCGGTCTCCCAAACATAGCGGACTATGTTTTTTTATGCACTCCCATCAATCTCGTGACGAGCCTTTATATCATTATATTGTGTAATGTAATAAATTGATGGGTTTGATTTAATTTGAAGTTTATTTTTTTCTTTTTTAAGCAATTGTGTACAGACTGTTTTTTTATTTAATTTTGTGAATTTAATGATTTTTTATTAATTATTATTTTACCTTAGATGGCGTTATATGTGAAAGGTTTAAGACGAAATAAGTTTTTTTGCAGAAGCAATAATGCGCCCGCTATACATCCAGCCGCACACCATCGTACTGCAGTTTCATAAGAAAGTGCCGCCGTTCAAACAAACCATAGCAGGTGAGCCTTTTTATTAAACATTCGTCTCTAGTGAAAAATAAATACAACTTTATGCCACGGGAACCGTACGTTTTTCCGGGATAAACAATTACCTATGTGTTATTCCAGACCATACTATCTATCTCTGTGCCAAATTTCATTTGTCAATTGTCAATCAATTGTGGCGTGATTGAGTAACAAACATCCATCCATCCAAACTTTCCCATTTTTAATATTAATGGGATTTAATTTATATAGAGATAAGCTATATTACTCTATACGTACATATAGATAAATTAAATTAGCAAAAAAGTAATTATTATACAAGCACTTAATAAATAGATTTAAGTGTCTTTATAAACAAACGAACAACCGTCGTTCTTTGGTCGTGCGTGGCGCTTGTACTCTCTTTAATGTCATCATTGAAAAAGTAATTAATGTTGTGTTCCATAGTTGAAATAAATATTTGATCATAATATAAAAATTCTTATTCAATTATATTGAAATATAGCTGTAATACAATAAAAAACACTTTTAATTTTTTTTACTGCATGTTTGTCTGTTTGTTCCGGTTAATCTGTTTTGAATGGTTTAGTGTAATAACGAATATATAATATAAATCATAACTCTCGATCTAAATTTATGAGTAAAATATATAACTTTTTTTAGTGAATTATACTGCTGATATGTCTCATTTGTACGTATTTATTAGTAATTGCACTTTTATTATTATTCTTATTAAACAAAGATATGTATTATGAATTAACTTATTTTCTCACTTCTGAAGGGTTTCTGGAAGAAAACTCTTAAAGAGATAAGTTATCCTTTGTCAACATTTTGTTATTTTATTTTGTATAACATATATTTTATGGTACATAAATAAATAAATAATAAATAAATAATAATAATAAATTACAATCTCCTATTTTTATTACGTTATTAATATTTTTTTACTTCATTGAATTGTAAATAACTTTTATTAGTTTGACTTTTATATGTTAAAAGTATTGTTAATATTTTTTTAATAATGACGTTTTGTTTACATTGTTTTATTGCATGATGTGGTAGATAACCTGTAAAAAAAATGCATTTAGCTCTAACTTTCTAAATGTTATAACAAATGAATTAATGTAACTTTTGTTGGTTATCCTAATGAAAATAAATAAATAAATGTATCCCGCAGGTCGCCTGAACGCAGCGTGCCTGGCGGACATGAGCGTGAGCCGCGCGCGGCACTCGCGCGCCGGCTTCGGCGCGGGCGGCGCGCTCGTGTTCGTCTCCACGTACAACTGTGTCAATGATTTGCCTAAGAGTAAGTTGTGATGCCTCTCACACTCGGCATGACAGAATTCGATAATTAGTCTGTGTGTCAATGTTTTGGCTGTTAGTTTTGTTACCTCTCACGCTTGGCATAAATGATTAATAGTATGTTTGGCTAACAGTGAGCTTAGTTACCTCTCACGCTTCAGGTTTAAGATCATTTATTTCTCAAAAGAATATTACGATTCAAGTACATGAGAAATCACATTAGCTAAAACTTAACACTTCATTAGGTACATCGAAAATTTACAAGCAAGACAAGTAACAAGTAGATTAAAAAATGTATACGCTTGGCATGAATTATAAATAATCTGTATCAGTGATATGGCTAATCGTGAGTTTAGTCGCCTCTCACGCTTGGCATGAATGATAAGTAATGTGTGTCAATGATTTTAATTTGATGATGGTATTAAGTTGAAATTAATATTAAATACTTAGGTCTACAATCCCTAGAAGTTGTAAAAAAATCAAACTTCTGAGTCAACGCAATCAAAAGATACGGCCGTTTATGCCGCATATGTTGACACTCGCGAGGGAATCAACACCTATAGGGCACTTCCCGTTTACCTAGAATCATGAAAATTGGCAAGAAGCAATGTTTTTTTAAAGCAATTTATGGCACAAGTATAGGAGAAAATTCGAAAACCGTAAATTTGTAGCAACATCACAAAAGGTCACACTCGTGCTTGATTGATTTTTAAAATTTGTTTTTGTATTTATACCATTAGTTTTAATACATTCATAGATTTAAAATAATTTCGAATGTTTTCGGTTTTTTTAGTGGATTTATTTTGATTTTTGGTACCCTACGTTCCGAATGCTTTACAGCGCACATGGTCACTGGATAAAGTAAAGTTTTAGACGTCTCAAACGTCATTATATAGTTGTTACAGACGTTTTATTTAATAAAATTATCCTTATTATTATATTCTCTTTTCCAGCTGCAAATCTGAGTGAGTTGGGGCATTACGTGCGAGGCCGCTCGGAGGACGACTGGAGCGAGTCTGTGGTGACCCGTATGTGTATAGGTCGTACGGGGAATAGCACTCAGGTACATTGTTAAAATTAATTTATATATACATTCATATATTGATTGAACAATATTCATCTGCCCAAAAACAGATGGTGTAGGACGTTAATATACGAAAACTCAAGATGCACAATATGGAATATTTGTAATTTTTTTTATACAATAGCTTACATCGTTATATGATAAAAAAAATATTCAGCTCATAAAAAAAACTAAAATGCAGTATAAAAAAATATTAAAAATATACCGATACGTGTACTTTAAACGTTCGCCATTCCTTGCGCTCGGCGTGACGTCACAGGGTGATGTACACACAGCATCGCTGTTGTGATATACTCTGACGTCACACTCGGTCGGAGCGATGGCGTGCGTTACTACTACTTTGAATTTCCCACCTATATTTGCACTTACTAATAATTATTTTCCTTATCCCTCTACGAGCGCGGACACGCCGGCGTTACAGTTAACAATAGATTTCTTAGAAGTTTACCTGAAGGTGTTAATAAATAATAAATAACATTAAAAAATATTAATATAGCCTTAATTCAAAAGCAATAAAGAAAACAAATATTTTACTTTAAATCACACGGATATTCTCTATTAGTGTCACAAAAGTGTCTTCAAAAAGTAAGTATTGAAAAAAAATAAAATTCCTTCCAGAACATTCTATCGCGTCAGCTCGAGAGCCTTCTGGAGTTTTCCACGGCGGTGCAGACGCAAGGCGCTTGCGACAAACTTGTCGTGCGACAGTCGCCGGGCGAGCGCCGCGCGCTGCTGCGCCGGCTGCTGGACGACGCGCGCGACGCCGGGGGTGACACTAGTGTAGGTTTTTGTTTAATATTTCAAAATGTTGCTTGTAACAAATAATTGTCTCACAGTATGTAATGTCAAAATAACAGCTTTTACTGAATGCATATGGAATTATACACGGTACTAGCGACACGCTTGGGATCGTCCCCAGTTACGTTTTAACGTTTAACTCAGAGATAAGATATTTTCTCGCAGTAAAAATTATCCTATATGTTGATCCGGAAAACAACCTATCATTATACTAAATTTCATCAAAATCCCTCCAGTAGTTTGGTCTGGTCACAACCAACTTTTAAAAACTATAGATTCGGCCTCTGTACCGATAAATATGACTATTTCAATAAGATTTTCCAAAAAAATATTTAATGTACAGAATCGACTCAGAATTTTATTATATGTATATAATCTCTATCTACAGTTTGGTGTGTCCGGTGAATATTGTCTGCAAGTGTGGAAGTTGTGCGACGCTCTGTGGGGAGCCGACCTCGATAATGACGGTGAGTGTTGCCATCGATAGATAGAATTGGTTGATATAATAGGAAATAATTGAAAAAATAAAAAATATCCAGCACCGAAAAATAAAAATTTGATATTAAAAAAAATCTTTAAAAACATTATAGCGATACGAATAGTTTAAACGCAATAAAGATAATAAAAAATAATATTTCACCTTTATTTAAATCACACGCGTATTCCCTATTGCCAATAGATGGAATTGTATGTTTTGGTTTAAGTTTTTGTGTTTGTGTTGGTTTAGGTGGATGATACCAAAAAGTAAATTCTTATTATACAAAATAATGTTAGTAAAAGAAAATGAAATGTGCATTCTGATATTGATCTTATACGTGTTTTTATTGATTGATGAAGATACATTGTTTTTACGAACAGACACTAAGACAACTTATTTTCATTTTTATAATATTAGTATGTATATATATATATATATATATACATATATATATAGAAAGAAATAAAATATATTGTCAGTGGTAGCCCATTGGTGACCCGTTCGCTGGGGAAATCGAGTGAAGCGGGTTCAAATCTCGAGTCTCGTACCTGTGATGTTCTCATGTGCGAATTATTTCCAACATGATGACCACTTGTCTTACGGTGAAGGAGAATATCGTGAGGAAATCTGCATTCTGAGTCATAGCAAGTCAAAAGACATGCTCAGTCCCCGAGTGTTGCAGGGAGGCCCATCCCCAGCAGTGGGACGTTAAAAAGGGGCTGTTTACAATATATGTTTTGTTCTGCAGGTGTGCCAGGGACAGACGAACAGTCAATAGTGAACAGACACAATCGTCTATTGGAGTGGTTCAAAGACGCGGTGTCGCAAATAACAGATAAGAAGCTCGCAGAGCCGCGTGAAGCCGAGAAAGAAGATGGTAGGTGTTTAGTTTGTATATGCTTTTTAGTTAAAAAAAATATATCTAAAAATCATTGTTTTGGGTCCTATTGCGTTAGTAATAACCCGCCAATAATAGTTTTTCTCAAACATCTTCCATGAGACAGCGATCAGTTACACTTTTATAATATGAATAGACAAAAGTTTTTGTAATAATTTAATGCTGTATGTTTTTATGTTTAACATTTAGTAAAGATTTCTCAGAGATGAGATATTTTCCCGCAATAAAAAGTATCCTATATGTTGACCCGGATAACTAGCTATCATCTTACCAAATTTCATCAAAATCTATCCAGTGGTTTTCTCGTGATGCGGTAACAGACAGACAGACAAAACTATAGATTCGGCCTCTGTATCAATAATAAAGACTATTTCAATAAGTTCTTCCAAAAAATATTTAAGTACAGATTCAATTCAGTTAGGAGTTTTATTATATGTATAGATGTTACCTGACAAATATTTTCTTCTGTTCCAGAGAAAGACTTCCACAGCGCCCGAGTGCTCACACTTTTGCTCGGTGGGAGAGTTGTGGAGGCTTGCAAGCTGTGCCGGGACAGCGGGGACCTCAACATGGCGGCGCTCCTCGCGCAGTGTGCCGGTGAGGGAGTGTGGGAGTGGGTGGGAGTGAGATGAAAAATAGAGAGAGAGAAGAGTAGCCTACGTGTTTTAATATTTTTGTTTTTGTTTTCGTGTGCTTTTGCTATGTATTAAATTTCATCGTAATCCGCCCAGCTGTTCCGACGTCAAGCAATAACATACTTGACGGCACGTTTGGCTCATTTTGTAGTGATCCTACTTGTTACGTCAGCGGTCGCGTGTTCGTGTCCCGCTGGTGGGGGCTTTCGTTTGTGTGATGAGCGCGAATGTTTGTACTCTAGTTGTGGGTGTTTATATTTATGATATGTATGTATTTAAATATGTATGTGTAGTGTATCAACTATCTGGTATCCATAACACAGGCCTCGTAGCTTACCATGGAACTAGATGGTGCTGTGTGTTAATATACCAACATATTTGTTTATTATTTATACATACATACAAATTTTGCCATTTATAACCCTTAATATATATTTACAGGTGATCCAGCCTTCAAATCCCTGATATTCCGGCAAATGAACACGTGGCGGGAATGTGGAGCCCTATCGCTCATGGCGGAGAATCGCATCGGAGCCCTAAACCTCCTATCTACTGCAGGCAAAGCCCCGAACGCACATTGGCTACAGACTCTACACGCTGTGGCTAGGTAAGTTCTTATAATAGTTTTTATAATAGGGTTCATAATAGGGCTCTTAATAGGGTTTGTTATAGGGTTCATAGTAAGATTCGTAATAGGGTTCATAATAGGGCTTATAACAAGGTTTATAATAGGGTGCATAATAGGGCTTATAATGCACCGAAGTCTTGCGGGAAATGCCCCAAACGTACAATGACTACATAGTCTAGATGCTGTGACTAGATTAGTGCTTATAATAGCATAGATTGTATGCATGTTTTTTTTTATTTATTCACGTTATCTCCAAAAGATATCTTCTAGTAATCCTCGAGCTAGAAAAATAAGCATAAGTTTTTAGCATCGATCCAAAAAGTACCAAATACACTATCAGCTACAAAAAAATATCCTCACCGAATGAGCGCTCATTTGAACATTTGAGCTCGCTTTCATTTTTTTTTGTGAAAACAACTTTAAGCATTTCATTTAAGGTTCAATTTACATTGTTGTATATTTATTTCAACTAGAATATTTATATAAACACAATTGGTGACTGTTTTAAGAGAACTTTTGCATGGGATTGTGTATTGAGTACTTTTTTGATGGAAGGTTTTTAGTTAAAAATCATTAATTTTCAGGTACACAACACCTCAAATCCCAACGCTAGAGCAAATAATAAGAACGTACGAGAGCTACTTCAGCTCCTCGGATGAGGAGGTGGATCTGACGACGCTCCCTGATGATGAGATGGGCATGCAATTCCCGACGCCACCGTACCTTGAAGAGTATAGCTGGACCATGGTTAGTGTTTTTATGGGGTTAGGTTAAGTTAGCTAGCTAAACTAACCCCAATTTAGAGGGTTTATGGTTTTTACTAAAAAATTTGGTAGTAACCGATTGGTTAGATGATAGGTCTAAATAGAAATTTATTTAAATTAATAATTTAATTTGTTGATGATCTTTTAGTTTATGTGGAAATGTTATAGGAAAAGTATTGTTCGTTATTGTAGAATTTTCCAATTTTCTGTGTTTTTTTTTCTAGTTGTTTGTTTTAAACATTAATCGATTATTCCAGAACGGTAAGTACCGTCGTGTGTTGGATCTCCGCTACGAGCTGCTGCGGGCTCGGGCCTTCCACGCCCGCCCGCGGCTCTCGCCCGCTTGCTACACGCCGGACCCCTTCGATCACGCTCTCAGGTGAATATCCAACACGCTTAACACGCTGAACACTGCTAGAATTACATGAGTATTTTACATTTAAAATTTTTATCTTTTTCAATGCCCGTGATTATCTTTTGACGATTCTCAAACGTAGCTCAAATGTCCTCAACGTGTTTTTTTTTTAATTTATGCTATATAAAAAGAAAAACATTTTTTGTAGCTATAAAAATTGTTCCAAATGCGATAAATTTTCAATGATAATTTAGATATATTATTATTTTAATATTTATTTTGCAGCTACAATCATGAACAATTTCCTAACTATAATAAAGTTTCCCAATTTCGAAAAAAAAACACTCGAACAGCCATAGTCATATTTTGAAAAGTATCTTCTCAAACAAGTGCAGTTATTTTTTATATTATTCCTTTTTAACCGACTTCCAAAAAGGAGGAGGTTCTCAATTCGTCGGAATCTTTTTTTCGTCGTTGCCAGCCGACAATATTTTAAGATATGAATATCTAATAGGTATATATGTATTTTACGTATCGAAATATATTAGATTTGCTATGCATTGGCTGGCACCGACTTCGAAAATATCTGATTAGGTATCTATTCTAAATGATGACCTCCGTTTAGTAATTTTTTACATTTTAGTGTCTGGATTTTTTTTTAATTTTTTTTTTAAATAAAATATACTTTTATATAAGATCTTGGTCTAACTGATGTTTATCTTCTTCTCCACAGCTTCATGCTGGGCTGCTGGCTGGGCGCGCCGTCGCCGGCCAGCATCACGGGCGCGGCGGAGCAGCTGTGCGCGCGCGGCGACTGGCACCTGGCGCTGCAGGTGCTCGCCTACCACCCCGACGACCTCGTGTGAGTGTGCTTGTTTGTGGTCCAGTATACGCCATACCACCTGCATGCATACTGCATAGGTGGTTATGTGGGGCTCACCGGCCATTACTACCCACTAAAACCCAACAACCAAAAAAGCCATTACTACCCACTAAAACCCAAAAAAACCTTCCCCCGTCTTAATGGGGCGTCGCAGGATCGCTTACGCATTCAACTACGACGCCCCGACGGCAAATATTTTTCTGATATTATTTTGATTATAAATCATAATCATTTTTTGTTAAAGGTATTTCCTAATTATAATACCGTTATTAGTTTTACACAGAAATCTAATAACTCAAAACAGCGCCATCTATTGAAATAAATTAAAACTACCATTTCCAACACAGCCGCGGGCATCTGATGCGCGAGGTGGTGTCGCGGCACGCGCCGGCGCGCGCGCAGTCGCCGGGCGCGCAGCGGCGCCTGGCGCTGGCGCGGCGCCTGCGCGTGCCCGAGGCGTGGCTGCTGGCCGCGCAGGCGCACAGGGCCAAGTACGAGGTGGGTGATTCACGTTTGTTTTTTTTCTGAAGTTAGAATTTCTTTTGGCACGTTTGGAGAAAATTATGAGTGTAAAATTTTTACGATGCGCGCGCACATCGCCAACCGAAAAGCGACATGAAGTTAGCCGCATTCCTTTTACAAACAGAGAGTTGTGACGTACAGGATGAAATCTTTAGTTATTTCTGTTTTGTTACGCCAAAGAAGTATAACTTCTTACGTGCGTACATAAGTACACACACACTTTTTTATTTTTAAAGTAAACTAACGGCGTGTATCTAGACACTAGATTCTATTCTCTGAAATTAATTTGAAATCTTATTAATTTCTCTAAACAACATTACCCATAATACTTTCTTAGAAATACTCACATATTTGACGTTTTAAATAACACTCATTGACGTTTTCCAATCAAATCTAAATTAATTAAAAAAAAACATTTATATGAAATGTCAAATAATGTTATAACTTTTTTAGTAAAGATGCTTCTTTTATCTATTCCAGCACAAGCCAGCGTTAGAAGTGGAATATTTGGTTGGCGCAGAACAATGGAATGAAGCACATAAGGTTCTATTGGACGAGCTGTTGCCCGAAGCGGTGTTGTCTGGTGAGACTTTAGTGTTTAGTTCATTTAAAATAAAACTAACTTTTCAGATTTTTTTGAGACAGTGATGTCTGTAACAAAATTATAATGACCTTGCATCTAAAATCTCAGTCTCTCCCGTGGCCATGATTTCTGTAAAGCATTCGAAACGTCGGGAACCAAAAATCAAAATAAATTCGCGAAAAACTCCGAAACGTCCATAAGCTTGAATGGTTTAGGAACGAATATAAGACAAACGTCCAAAATATTTTTTGGATCAAAAATTTTCGCAGGGGTACACAAAATGACCACCAGAGTTTTGTCACAATCGGTTAATCAATGGTTTACGAATGCATATAGGACAAACATACGAACATTCATTTTTATTTATACAGATAGATATGGGTTAGTTAATAATTTTATATAGTTTATGAATTATTATTCTTCTCTTCACATAATGGAATATTAGGAAATGAAATAAAAAAATAAATCTTCTATAAAAAAACTAAAATATAAACTTCACTTAGAAAGAAATTACCACGAGTTATTAGTTAGCTATTTCTTCAATTTTTTTTTTATTTTTTTTTAAATTATTTTTTTTATATATATTTTTTAATTGTCGATGTCCGCTCCGCAGACAACATGCAGAGCATCAAGCACACGCTGGAGGCGCTGAGCGCGGCGGCGGCGCGCCAGCGCGTGGGCGGCTGGGAGCGCGGCGGGCAGGCGCTCTACCACTACCTGCACGTCTGCGACGAGGTACACTACGAAACACACGTGTTCCATCCCCTAGAATTTTTATTTTTATGATAAAAACTAACCTATGTCGTTCTTCAAGGTTCCATCTGTCTGTATATCAAAATTCATCAAAATTGGTTCAGTAGTTTAGGCGTGAAAACGTAACAGACAGAAAGAGTTACCTTCTTTGTCTTCTTGATTTTGTTTATAATTTCATGGGTTTAAATATTTTTTTTGCGTGGAACTTTCAATTTTTTTAACATAAAAGTAGCTTAAGTTGTGTCATGTAACACCAGCTATCTACCAGTGAAAGTCCCGTCAAAATCGGTGCCGATATTTTGGTAATTAGCCAAAACAGAGAAAAAAATATTAAAAATTGCTCCTTTCTCATAAGTACCGTATATATTTTCATATGAATTTAGTAGTTATTTCGACTTCGAAATTACACACAGACACTTCAATTTCATTTATCTGTATAATAATATATCGGTGTGACGTGTAACAGATCCGCGGGCTGGTGGTGGCGGCGCCGCGCGGCGCGCCGGCGCTGGCGGCGCGGCTGGAGGCGCTGCGCCCCGCGCTGGCCGCCGCCTGCCGCGCGCTGCGGGGGCTCACCGCCACGTGAGTGCACGCTCTCCCACTCTCTCTCTCACACACAAACATACACACGCACGCACGCACACACTGCTGGGCGCGGGCCTCCCTTTAATACGAGGGGGGTCAGGCCACCGTCCCCCACGCCGGCCGAGTGCGGGCGGACTGAGCATGTCTGCAGACAACTCGCTAGGTTCTCTCAGACATGTAGGTTTCCTCACGATGCTGTCCTTCACCGTAAGGCAAGTGGTAATTATGTCAGAAATGATTTGCACATGAAAATATCAGAAGTGCGAAACCCAGGATTTGAACCCGCTTCACTCGGTCTCCCAAGCGAGCGCGTCACCACTGGGCTACCACTGCCTTAACATACTGCTAACATATTCAATATACTATATGTAGGTGTTATTTTTATAAGTACTGTGATTTTTTTTTTCAACTTTATTTCCATATTACCTTGCACTTTTTTGCTCTGTTAACGACAATCTTTCTCACTCTTCTAGGTTGACTGGAAGAGATTTCTTTTAGAGATAAGTCCATTTCTGCCTCCAGTTTTCTTTTAATATTTGTAATTTTTGTTTTTGAAGTTATATTTTTTTTGGCACCGACATTCAAAAAGCGACATGATGAAGTTAGCTGCACCCCTTTTACAAACAGAGAGTTGTGACGTACGGGATGAAATCTTTAACTATTTTTGTTCTGTTAGACCAAAGAAGTATAACTTTTTACGTACGTTTTTTTAATGTGAAACAAAGAATATATATACGAGTCCGGTGAATCCCCAGGTCGCCGGCGTCGGCGCGCGTGGCGGCGGCGCGCGCGGAGATGGGCGCGCGGCTGCTGCAGCTGGCGCTGGCGGGCGGCGAGCCGCCGCCGCACCTGGCCGCGCTGCTGCGCGCGCTGCGCCTGCCGCCCGACTGTGCCGCGCGCGCGCAGGACAAGGTATACGCTCCCCATCTTCCTCTTACCTTTTTTTAACGTCGAAAAATGTATTTAGGCGCGAGGTGCGGGACTCACCGGCCAAGCCAGAACTACCCACTAAAACCCAACAAAACCTCCCCCGTCTTAATGGGGCGTCGCAGGATTGCTAACGCACTCGACTACGACGCCCCGACGACAAACAAGCATATGGCACGCCGCCCACAGAGGCGGGCCACCTCCCGCACGTTGGGGGAGGAGGGGGGGACCTCTCCTTACATAACGGCGCCACCGATCTATATTGAGAAAGAAGGTTGTCCACCCAATAGGGTTTTTATCCTTCCTTCCCTCACCTTCAAATTTTCTCACCTTCCTTTTAGCGTTTCCGATCTATATTTATCAGCACCCTTCACCATCCCTTTAACCAATCACTCTCCTCCTCCACCTTCAAACTCCCTCCTCTTTCTCTTGCCCTCCACCAGCAACCCCCGTCAATCAACCAGACCATATCATATTGCAGATTTATTGTAGAAATACGAAGTTCTGGGTACGATTCCCCCGGGTCGAGAGATTGTTCTGTCGAAAAAATCAGAGTGACAAATTAGCATAAATTTTTGTGTAGATCTGGTTGGAGGACTGGAGACTGACATAAGCTACTTTTTACCGCGGGAGATTATCTCAATCCCACGGGAAAACACGTTATAATACAATCCACAACTCATCATATCAACGTATATATGTAAAATATTGTCTGTCTGTTCTATACTAACATAAATTATGTTTTTCCCCCACAGATAACGACAGATTTAGCGGAGCAAGCCTCCGAGCTGTGCCTCGAGTCGTCCCAGAGCTCTCCTATCTCCTCACACCGGACAGCCGTCAAGAGTTAAAATGTACCAAGAATCCACACTTTAGAGTATACTAGGCACCAGGGTAAGTATAATTTTGACGTCATAAAAAAGATGGCCGCAACTTCGTCAAAATATATTTCGAGATATTTCAAGTTTTGTCTTTGTCAAATCTCTTTTGTTCATCGCTATTCGAATGACAAAATTAAAACGCACGTTGTTTCGTTTAAAAAAGTACTTTATGTGGTGTACGTAAGTTTGAATTGTTTAATCAATTAGAACTGTCGAGTTTTGAATGTTATCCTTTGCGTCACATGTCAACGTCACTTTTTGAGGAGATATTTGTTAGGAAACTTCGCAGGTAATTACAATTTCACTATAGTTCATTCGCGTTAAGCAAAAGTGAGTCATGGTTGTCCATCGGCCTAACCACGCTCACCGACCAATTAGTTCCCATAAAATTATAAAGTCAAGTTCACAATGACCAGTTTGAAGGCAGATTTTCGTGAGAACAATATTGTTTTGTAATATATATACATACATACATATATATATATATATATATATATATATATATATATATATATATATATATATATATATATATATATATATATATATATATATATATATATATATATATATATATATATATATATATATAGACACACGAAGATTCTAGTGATACTGATTAAATATAATTATTATTAACGACTTTATTTTGATTTTAGATAATTAAGTTGATTTTTGTCCAATAAACTTAATTATTTGAAATATATTAGAATTAATTTTTTACTCCACTGTGAATACACCTTTACCTGCCTTTGCGCTTTATGACTTACTATTTTCATAATGCGAATGAAATATAGTATTAGCTTGTACGTAGTTAAAATGAAAACGGTTATTGTGTCTCCGGATTCGTAAGACTTAGAGCTTTATGCGTAAGATTATAAAGTAGCATTTTTTTTGCTGATTCCGAATCTGCATTTAAGTCATTTTTAACCGAATTGGTTAGTTAGGGCCTTCTTTATTATGACGGCAGAATTTCCATATAAAGTATCCTGATAAATGCGATTGTCGATGTTTATTGTGGACAGTTATTTTATTGGTGAAACTATAAAAAAAATGTTTATTCGGTCGTATATATGTATGTAATTTGGATTTGTTTTTAATTGAAATCCCGCTATCTTGTGACAGAAAGTGACGTCACTAACGTTTGAGATGTAAAACAATTTTTTTTAAATAAATGCCCTAAAAGATTATTAATATTATTTAATTATTATTAAAAAAAAACTATTTTTCACATCTCAGTAAAAATACGTGATAATTCGTTCTAGAAAGATCTTTAAATTCTTAAAATTTTTGTAAATATACAAAAATGTTAATAACTCGGAAATGAGTCAAATATGACTCGATTACATAAATATCGATATTTGTAATTTGTTTAAGGGATATATAGATTATTGGATGTAACATTTGACATTTTAAATAAAACTATCTTTTTGCGGATTTATTTTGATTTTTTGTTCCCGACGTTTCGAATGCTTTACAGCAATCATGGTCACTGGATTGCTGTAAAGCATTCGAAACGTTGGGAACAAAAAATCTAAATAAATCCGCGAAAAGATCCAAAAAGACAGTTTTATTTAAAATGGCATAACTTTGTGAATTCTTTTTAAATAGCCAATTGTAGTATTTTTTGGTGGAATTTATTTTATTTGTGTTTTGATTGTTGTATTTAGATAATATTATAAATGTACATATATTTATATAAATATATGCATGTATATTTTTTTCGTACTAGTTGGATCGTTTTTACGCTGAAAATTTTAATTAAAGATTTTTTTTAATGAAATTAACTTGATAATATATACATATATTTATATTGTATATGAACATTTATTGTATCACTGGATATGACTATTAAAATGCAAATATTTTTTGTAACAAAATGAGTAAATTACATATGACTTAGTTAGTTTTGCTTTGATTTTTTTGAGTTATTTTTTTTAATAGTGAAGTGGTTGGTAGGGAGAAAGAGAGAGAGAGAGAGAGAGAATAGAGGCATACCATTGTCGTGTAATGTCATACATTTAATATTTTATATCTATACAAATTAAATAATAACATTTTTTTTCAAACTTATGCGTACGGCGCTAAATATTTTTGTTAAGTTTATCCTATTTTACAAAACATTTGTGAAGTAATTTGTTTATTTAACTGGCAATTTTAAAAGCCATACATAAAAAAGATTAACTTTTTGTAAATAATAAATATCCCACTGAAAAAAAAAGATAATATACCGGTATAAATAGTAGGATATGTCATTCTTAAATAAGTAACTTTAAACTCATGCCTACTCAGTCGGAAGTCGCGGGTTCGGTTTCCGCTTTAAGAACCTTAGTATATCTCATATATACGTATGTATGTATGAGGTCTGGTAGATACAAAACTTAGTGCAGTGACACTACACGCGATTAGAGTTACATCACTAGACTCTCTCTCTCTCTTACGTCGAAGTTTCTAGAGGAATTGATATTAAATATATTGATCATAATGTTCAAAAAAAACATGTAAAAATGACACTTTATTATCTGTCATTTGTTCATTTTCTTTTGTTTTTTTTTATAGCCTATGAAATGTATTTTTTTTTATCGAATTGAGCTCTAGTAAAATATTGTATAGTCATTTTTTTATCGATTCATAATATCGATATAAAATATTAAGCCAAATAACGAGTTAAGTAAATTTAAATAAAGAATGAATCGAAGAATGTGTCCAATTATAATTTAATTTTTATTATATTTGTCTCATTTAAAATAGTCATATTTTATTTTAGGCCAAAACGACTAATTATAATTAAAAATAATTATTTTTGTCACGTTTCGTAATTAAACGTAAAAATGCAAAATAGATCCAACCTAAAAAAAATAATTTTCAGAAAATATGAATATAAGTAAAATTGGTTCGATATATCAATAACAATAACAAGATCGTAGTTTTTTTTTAATTCCTCTTAAATATTGGGTATTTTATCTACTATCTGTATAGAAGTTGATATGTCAGTGCTATTTATGACAGTAACTCAAAAAACTGTTTTTGTTAACTGGATGAGTCCATTTTGCATAACTACGTCCAATTGTGATTAGTGTTAATTAATTATTAAAATTATTATCGTGAGGGACTCATAGATAATTAACGATATAAAATATTTTACTCTATGGTTTCCTTGAGTTCCTAATATTTAGGTGCATTCACACGAGTAAATTAAGTCATTTAGTATAAGCTTATAAAAAAACCCTTTTTTCTATTTTGTCATTTAAAAAAATATATGATGAAGCTTTTTTTCTTAAAAACTCGTCTTAATGCACCCATAACTTTTTTGCCAATCTATTATACTCAATTAATTATGATCTGTCTCTGTCTATCTTCATATGAGTGAGTGAGACAGCGGCAACAAATAATGTTCAAAACTAACGTGTGGCTAAATACAGTATTGTAACTTTGCCTGAACCCTTCAATTTGAGAGTAATAGAGTAATATGCGTATTTAAAGTATATTGTCTCTTTCTCTCGTCATATGGATAGAGCGAGATGCATACTTTATATAGCTTTGTAATAGTTTTTAGAATTACTATATTATTTGAAGAAGTAAAATTGAAGAAAGATACATTTTTTTAGAAAACTCACTATTTAATATATTATGTTATTATTGTAATGAAATAAAATTATATTAAAAAAAATTCCTATTCTAAAGTGAATTCGAATTTCCAAAGCTTTTTGATCAAAATCAATAATAAAAATGTTATATAGCAGTCAAAGCAAAAGTGGTCTAAAACTTCGAGTTGAATTGAAAAAAATGTACATATTGGGGAGAAAAAAAATTATCTATGGAATTATTCATTTTTTTTTTGGTTTTGTCAATTTTTGTGCTAGTTTTAAACATTTTGTAAAAATATTGTCAAAATCAATCACTTTTAGATATTTCTTAGCATATTATGTATTATTTTATAAGTTTAAGTGACATGAGAATTAGTTTCCAATTAATATAAATTGTAATGTATAGAGTTAAGGTAAATTAAGGTTTTTGTTTAGTTTTTAAGGTAAAATGCTGTTTAGAAACTATGTTTTTTTTCAAGTCGGTACAAAGGTAAAAATCATTAAGTCCTAATGAGAGATATGAAATATTATTAATAATTTTTTAGTTTTTATTAATTGTCTCAGAGGTGAGGAAAGTGAGTTTTTGTAGAAAACTGACTAAGTGACTTTTGCCTTTGGCCCGAATGTTGCAAATAACATATTTGTCAAAATGCTAGTTGATAGATTAATAAGAGTAATTGTAATAAAGTATTTTTGAATTCATATTGTTTTTTATTTACTATTAATTTGAGTGTAGCCAATTTAGGGGCTTTCCTACTTTACTTACTAAAAGGTATGTTACGCGCCGCTGGTTTATTCAAAGACATCAAGTATGCCTTCATACAACCTCTGCGGTGTTCGTTTACCCAGGTGCCAGACAGGCAGGAAAAGTATGACGGCGAATATATATAGATTGACGTTTGGGCGGGACGTATGATTTTCTGTTGTGTATATAAATTTTATTAATTTCGGTCAATATAACGATTATAACAGGAAAAGTGTTTCATTATTTCACAGGTACTTTAGGGGTTGGGTTTTGAAAACATTGCACTGGGAGGGGGAGGGGGGGGGGGACGGGTGTAATTGTTTAGTGGTTTTTTAGGTTATTTTTTAAATTAATAGAATGACTTAAATATAAATAACGTTTTATAAAGTTTCTTTTAAAGACTTGGAAAAATCATATAATACCTTTAAATATCATTTCCATCGTTTATCCTTTTTTTTATTATTTTCTAAGTTATCTATCAAATTAATTATTATTATTAAATAGTTATATGTAATTATTATTATAATCATAAATAAGTTTTTTACGCTACTTGTAATCATTTAAAATAAAAATTAAAAAATTTAGTACTAGATAATAACCTACATTTTTCAAATTGTCAGTTAGGGGGTTTTTGATATTACTCTTAGGGGGATAAAATTTCAATTTTTTGCAACACTGATTAATTTTTAGTCCTACTAATATTATAAATGCGAAAGTTTGTGAGGATGTATGGATGTATAGGTGTATGGATGTTTGTTACTCTTTCACACAAAAAGTACTGAACGGATTTTAATGAAACTACAATAATAAAGTTCATACGTCAGAATAACACATAGGTTACTTCTTATCCTGGAAAAATGTACGGTTCCCGTGGGATAGGTTTGTTTTTCTAGAGGTGAACCCGAGCGAAGTGAGAGTGAGCCGCTACTTTAAACAATAGTTGATTATAATATAGTAAAAAGTAAAGGTAGGCATTAAAACTTTACAAGAGGCATTAATTCAAATAAATGTCAATAGATGGCGTTAAACATATCGACTTTTTATTGAAGTTTGTGCTAAATTAGTAAAATAAAAATAATAAATTCCAAAATAGTATATTCTGGTTTTGAAGCTGAAAATAAAAAAAATGACATAATACTATTTTAAATCATATTATGTGATAAATTGATCTTTTTGAGATTTTACACTTTATTAGTAGTTTTTGATGGTTTTACACTTTCATCATCATCATCATCATGTTCAGCCTGCTTTCGTCCACTGCTGGACATAGGCCTCTCCTATGGCACTATGTTTTACACTTTATTAGTTCATTATTACCGAAAAAGTCAATCAATTTTGTTCTATTGAATTCAAAATAATTTACTGCAATTTACACAATAAAGTCTTGTAAAAATAAAACAAATCGACCAACGCCATATATCGGCTGTATAAGAAAACAAAATGATCCCAAGGAATAGCCTGAATTTATTTTTTAGCTCTAGATGTAACTTCTTGGGATTTATTTTTTATTCTTTATTAACTTGATTAATAAATTATAAATTAATAAAAAATATACATATAACGCCATCTATTGACATTTATTGGAACTAATTTATCTTTGCTCCTGACGAAACTATGCTAGGAATCTTCCTATTAGGGAAAACCATATGAGAATATGTAGTAATTCCTGAGATCAGTTCGAACAAACTAATTCAGCGCCCTCCACGCGCTATGACACATGTTTAAGTTTTGTAACATGCGGGTAGCGAGCTTGCTCTTAACTTAGAAATTACTTAAAAGTCGCCCTTAAGACTGTATTCGTATTCAGCCCTTTTTAACTTCCCACAGCTGGGGGTGGGCCTCCCTTTAGTACGAGGGGGATCAGGCCATAGTCCACGCTGGCCAAGTGCGGGTTGGGCTATTTAATATATATTACTTCAGGAGTTCTATAGAATTTGTATGTGACATACAAACAAAATTATTTCTCAATAATTACCTCGGATGACATTATACTATACTGGTACAGATTTCATACAAGTTCTTAGTACGAGGCAAAGAAATCAGATAATTCGGACTATTTTAGTTTGCTTAAATATATAATAAATAGTGTTAAAATGTTTAAAACTATTTTATTTCATAAACATGTACATATGTGTTGAAATATTTAAAATATTCATTCATTTAACTTTTTTTTTAATTCAGTCACTTATAAAGTTAGTTTAAAACAAACATCAATAACAAATCGCTACATGCATATGACGTCATCTATTGACTTTTATTTGAACAATCTTTGTTCCCGCTTACAATGAAAACAAGTAATTAATAAAATTCTAAGTAATTCAATCGAATTAATAATTAATCAGAATTTAACTTTCTAATGTATTTTCGGGTACATTTTTCTTAACCTTCTTCTTCATAGGTTTTTCTAGAACTGTCATAGCTTTAACAATGGCTTCGCTAAAGTCTTGCAATTTTGTATTCGACTTGGTGTTCAGACTAGACCTGCATATTTCCTTGATACTTCTCCTATCCAGAAGATGCGCTAAGGGATTCACATTCACTAATTTAGTTCCATTCGGTAAAAGTACATTACCTGGTTTATTTTCAACCTTTTTTTCTTCCAAAATGTCGTCAATTTTGACTATTTTATAAAATGGTGCTTGTGGTGCTAAATGACCAATCCTAACATTATTATATTTTAACAAATCCTTGATAACTATAGTCTTTTTCAAATATTTCACATTTTTAACTTCAGTTTCTTCTAACATTATCTCGTGGCCCACTTCTGGTATAGCATCTACTTTACTTTGATCATCAAAATTATTATAATTTAAGTCGGCTGTAGAGATTTCATTGTTCAAATTCAAAGATGTTGGAGTCAAGTCACTATGGACGAGTTTAATCGACACATTGTATTCTTCTGTGCTTTCTTCTGTAAACTTTGTTGGCATTTTTAATTTTGGACGATCAGTCACAGATTGGTCTGGAGTGAATTTAGTTAGTTTTATGAATGGTTTAGTGCGTACAGTAGATACTGGTTTAATAGTGAGATTGTTGGTAATATTTGCTTTGTTCTCGTTGATTTCTGGACTGAAGTTTTCTAAGAACTTCTTTACAGACAACTTATTCTCTACTCTAGTAATTGCTGCTTGCGATGCTGTCATCACTATTGGCACTTTTGTCATCGTTTTGGCAAATTTCTCAGAAGCATAGCTATCAGAGTGCGCTTTTTTGCGTTCGTCCATAATTTTTTTCAGTGTTTCGGTTAGCTTGGAACTAGAATGTTCTGATTTCATATGTATATTCAGATCTTCGTTAGTTTTGAAGTTTTTAAAGCATTTGATACATGTTTTTTGCTGATTTTTCTTATGTAAGCTCATGTGACGGTGATAGTTTTGATAGGTATAACAGTTTCTGTTACATTTTATACACATAAATGTTTTTCGATAATTTTTCCTTGGCACCTTATAATATACTCGTTTATCTTTTTTACCTAATATTTGTGCTAACGGCACATCTGAGTCGTCAGATGAACTATCAATTCCTAGTTTTGATTTCTTTTTAGGTGGTTTGCTTTCAGCACTTTTATTTTTACGTTTTTTTACTTCTACCAACAAGGTATTGTCAGCATGGTCTTGGGTACCTACCAAATTAATTATTTCAATTTCTTTTTCATTGGTTTTTCTACATTCTATTTTTGTTTGAATTGAATCTTTTTCATTATTTTTTTCTTCATTTTTATCGTTGTCTTCTAAATCTAATAGGTGCATATCTGTTCTTTCAAGAGAACATTCTGTGGCCTCATCTATTATTTCATCATCCAACATTATTTGTTTATGTTGCTCATCTTTTTCAATTAGTTTAGTAGAAGAATCATTTGGCATAGCTTCATTTCCTAAAGTTTCCTCATCAGAGGTTTCAATTTTTTTTTCCAAATTTACGTTCTTATTTAAACATCCTTCATTCCTATGGGGCTTTTTATCAGTAAAATAAACATGAAAATTATCATCAAACTCAACAAAACCTACACTTTTGTGGTTCAATTTTATATGTAATGTAAATCTTTTTCTTATTCTAAACTTTTCATTGCATATTTTGCATGTATATGGCTGTATGTCCTTGTGCCTCGTATAAAAATGGCCAAATAATAATTTTGGATGTTTGAAAATTATATTACAATAAATACAATTATATTTGTATAAGTGAATATTATGTTTGTGTGTTCGTTCAATGTGCTTTCGGAGAGCAGTCATCCCAATAAAAGGTTTTCGACAATATTTGCAAGTTATAAATGACACAGATATATTCTGAGAATGTACAGTTATATGCTGTGTTAATTCACTCACTGAACTGAAAGTAAGTGGACATTTGCGACATTTAATAGTGTTACATGCTTTTAAATGTGATTTTATCTCTGTAAAGGAATAATATTTGCTACACTTCACACATTGTTTTTGTGTTTTAGATGAAGTTTTATTTTCTTCACACCAAATATGGTTTTTGCAGTGTTTCCTGAGTTTAGACTTCTTGGCAAATACATCACAACATTCCTCACAAGTTAGCGACCGACAGTTCTTTGTTTTTAAATGATATATATATGTAGAGGTTTCAGGAGTGGATATTCCACAAGCAGTACAGACAAATAATAAATGGTGTTGAGTGGCTTCAAAATATTTATATATATTCATATTAATAAATGATGATAGTGCAGCAAAACAGTGTTGTAACATAAACCCATCTTCATTATGTTTATGATTTACATATTCATGATTTTCTAAGTCTTCTTTACCTTGAAAAATAGTGTCACACTGAGAACATGACAGCTTAGGGAAATATATAACACTTTTATGTCTCTTTTCATGTTCTATTAAGGCATCTTGATCTAGATATACTCTAACACAGTATTTACAACTTTTTAATGTATTTAGATGTACATCCCTTATATGTAAAGCGTAAGTGTCAATATCAGCGAAGATTGTAGAACAAATCTTGCAAAATCGATTTTGATTTGTTCCTGTTAAATGATATTGAGTAATATGTAATTTTAAATCATCAATATCAAGAAATTCTGCGTTACAAACGCCGCAAATGGTGTCGTTATCTAGATCGTCTGGAAATTCCGCCATATCGCCACTTATTTACATAAATTTATCTTAGTAACACGTATAAAGTTAAGGGAATATTATTTCCATATAGATATTCACATTTTCCATTAAATTGCGGCACAATTGGCAAAGTTATTTAATTTACAAACACGGAGTCAGTACAAGTCGAGTAAACAAGAAATCAAATGTCACTTAACAATTTGACAGTTGACATATATTTTCAGTATTGCTCGCCATAAAATAAATCGATAATAAAAAAATTATATAGATAAAACGTTATTCTCAACTGGAACGCTTTGAAGTCATTTATTAGTTCTTACTTGGATAATGCCATTGATATTAATTATTATAAATTATTTCAAATACAATTTAGAAGTTCTTCATAAAGAGTGATCTTTTGTGGAAAACTTATGCTGTAAATTATCTCTTAGCTGTAAGTTGTAACCAGGGGCGTGCGGTCTATGATGCAAAGAGGCGGCCGCCTCAGGCGGCACAAAATAGGGGTGGCATTTGGAGCTAAAAATAACCCAGACTCACATGCTCAACTGTATGATCTCAACATGTTTAACTAAGCATGCTCAACTATAATCAAATGTAGATAAGTCCAGATGAATTAACCATGAGAGTCTGGGGTACTTTTTCTAAGAAGGAGAATATCTTTTTTTCGTAATTTGACAAAATGTCTAGCAAATAATATGATATACCTACCTATGTTTCAGCAATAAAGCTCTACAGTATCTGAATAATATTACTGTGATATATGGACTGACAGACGGATAAATTTTAAGGATTTCTTTTTTTCCCTTTTAACTACGGAACCCTAATAAAATTACTTAGTGGCGTTGAATTCTATACATTTTTAAGTGTCCCATAAGTGTTCAATTCGATTCTTTGTATGGCTATATTGGTACGCACTTGTTACGTGTTATCACATTGAATAACTATTTTATACCCAAAAAACAAAAAGGGAAAAGTAAATATATAAAATACAGAAAAAGAAGACAAGACAACAAGAGGCGGCCTTATCGCTAAAAGAGCAATTTCTTCCAGGCAACCTTTAGGTGTAGGAAATAGTACAAAGAAGAGCGTGAATAATAAATAAAGAGACAGTGGAAAGAATATATATTTATACATTTACGTATCATACTTACATAAATATATAATAAATATAAGTAAAATATAGTTAACCAATAACTAAATACTATAACTATATACATAAATACTGCATTATCTATACTAATATTATAAAGAGGTAAAGTTTGTGAGATTGTGAGTTTGTGACGCTGTAGGAGGTAATCTTTGGATTCACTGAACCGATTAAGATGAATCTTGGTAAGAAGATAGTTTGAGACCCTGGGAAGGACATAGGATACTTTTTTCGTGTAATAATTGAATTTGTCTGATCTATATTAGTACGTTTCGCACTAGTATTTCTAAAAAATATAGAGATTATCATGTTAAACATATTTTAAGACTAGGGACTCACTTTCGCTCCGCTCGGGTTCGACCCTAGTGACGTTTTAACGTTTAGTATAGGTTTTTCAGAGATGAGATATTTTCTCGTAATAAAAGTATCCTATCTATATGTTGGCCCCGATAACCAGCTATCATCATATCAAATTTCATCAATATTTGTCCAGTGATTTATTCGTGATGCGTTCCCAGACAGACGGACTAAAATTCTAAAAACTATGCGGCCTCTTTATAGATAATTATATAATAATATATTTCAAAAAAAATCCACAAAAAAATATTTAATGTACAGATTCGACTCAATTTTATTATATGTATAGATTTAAAATATAAAACTTGTTTACTATAATAAAAATTTTCTTTAACAATATTTAACCTGTGACAGTTGTCTATCTTATGTCATATTGTCTCTTCCTATCTATCATGTCATCACAGGACTGTCACCCAATGCCCGTACTTTTATAGGCGGTTTACACTGCCATGCACAAAATCAAGACTTACAGGTAATTATTCTAAGTAATTACTTAATTTTCTATATTCCTATTATATAGAAATTTATTTTAGACACTTTTTACTAATTGCACCATCATTATAACCTTACATTGTGTGTACGCTCTTTTTGTCTTTGTAGGAATAAATAACATTACAGTATATAAAATATGTGTATTTTCTGGTGTTTTTTAAGATATTTCAACGTATTAAATGTTTAAGTATAAAATTTAACAAGACATTATTGATCAAAAGTACAAAACAAGAGCAATTATTAGTTATACTAAGTACTTAATTATTTGAGAAGTCATTCACACCTAGTAGTTTCTTACGATATCATCGTACGTTTTATCTAACGCGTCTTTAATGTTGTGTGTTATTTTAAAAGATAATGTTTATTTTAAATTACATGTAATATACCTTTATTGCTCTAAATTTGTATTTATAAAAAACATCTTTGAGTCAGTGGAGATAGTATGCCAAAGAGTTATACTTAATTTTCAACAGTAATAAAAAATTAAAAGATGAAACATTTATTTGAGTTTTAGCAGTGCCAATATTACAATAATGTATACAAATATATAATACATATAGAACTTATGTTTTGTATGTTTGTTCTGAAGCCATAATTTTTATTATAACTGTGCTCTAAATTTTTACTCGGAAAGTCTATTTTTACTACCTTAACCTAAATAACTGTTTACATAAATAAACATATCTTCTAAATAACCTATAATATTGAAGTCATAGATAAGCACAAAAGCAGAATAATATAAACAAAATTATAACATTAAATTATTATTATTCATACTCTGTTTTGCCCTGAAATTTTGAGCCAAATAACAACTGTATATTACTTAAAATTTAATTTTTAATGGACATGACAACAAGTGATTATCATATGCTTAATGCCCATGGAGTTATAGGATGCAATGATTGAACTCCAGTCTTTTCACCTCATCCATACTTCACCCTTTTCGTATCCCTCTCATACAGACGCACAGTTATGCCATAATACACTCTTTAATTCTGAAATAGAATAAATAGCATAGTAATTTATATAACTTTATGGAGATAAAAGTTGAAAAACAAACATCTAATAATAAATATATGTTATAATAAACTAGCGACTCACCCTTCCTTTGCTCAGATATATCCTTTGGTATATTTTGATGCTTATTATGGAATAGATAGACTATAATAATATATACATAGGAATGATGAGTTTTATATCCCTTATTTGAGAAATAATTGATAAACTTCCATAAACTTCCACCCCCTTTTCACCCTCTTAAGGGATGATTTTTGAGTGATAATCCTCCTATCCTATATCCTTCCCAGGGTCTTAAACTATCTCGATATCAAATTTCGTCTAAATTAGATCAGCAGATTAAGCATGAAAAGGTAACAGACTGACAGTTACTTTTGCATTAATAATATCAGTATGGATGGACTGCAAATATAGAAGTTGAGCTTGGGAGGAATAGAGTTGTATGTGCACTATAATATTTTAGTGTCACAAAAATTAATTATAATAGCTAAAATGATCTAGGAGAAAAGAAAAATATCACACCATATAATTAATAAAATTATCTTGTTAATGGCTTCAAATCTTGACAATATACAAAGGAGATTGGTCTGTAGAAAACTATCACACAATATAGTACAATATTACAGAATAAGATTGAGATACATCAACAAAAACGCTGTCATAATTAGGATTTTTTTCAGTATAAATAAATAAATATGTTGGGACATAAACACACAACACCATCTAGTTCCATGGTAAGCTACAGGGCCTGTGTTATGGATATCAGATAATTGATACACTACACATATTATATAACTTTAAATACATAAATATTATACACCCATAACTAGAGTACAAACATTCGTGATCATCACATATAGGAATGCCCCCAGTGGGACTTGAACCCGCGATTGCTGGCACAGCAAGTAGGGTTACTACAAACTGAGTCAAATGTGTCATTACACACAGTGTATTCTTTCTTTGTTAGTTGTTTGGTACATTATTATATAATACAATACATTATCAAAGATGCCTACTCATTGTTTATTTATTTACTTGACATGTTGCTGATTCATTCATCTGTTTTCCTTTAAATAGACTTTTTCTAAATTCATTGTATGTTAAGTTATTCTACATTGTTGTGCGAGTTTTTTTTTTAGATTTATTATATTTATTTACAATAAAGTAAATATATATGTATGTACATATATGTATATTACATGTAAGTTGTGTATGTCCCAAGCTATGGTAGAAAATTAGAAATAGTGGCTTCAACACCTGAAATCTATACTATTGTTATTAAAATATATAAAGAGGCAGTTTGTTTGTTTGAACGCTTTTGGCGTTGGTCTCCAAAATGCAACCAAGGCTCAATAAATTTGAGTGAAATTTTGAGTGGTGTATGTTATTATCAGATATTTTTTACATACCTTAAATAAATAAAACATAAGAACTAATGGTGCATGAATTATATATTAAATCAGAATAATTTTATAGTTTGTAGGGTTCCATACCCCAACGGACCCTATTACATAGCCTCCTCTGTCCTTCTGGCAGTCTATGGGCTGTATCTCATGAACCGGAATAGGTATTGAATTGAAATTTGAGTTGTATTTCTATTGCCGATGGAACAACAAATAATAAAAAAGTATTTAGAAAATACATAGTGTTATATCTTTTACGAATTATATATACATTACACATATAGATAGCAAAAATCACATCTTTGGTGTAGCTATGTCAAGTGACCTAAAAATAATAATTAAAACTTTTTTAATTTCCAGATCTTGAAATGCGGTGATAGTCTTCAGATCAAACCAGTTCAAACAAAAATTCGATACAACCTCTTCCAGGCAAAAACGCACAAATTCCAAAACATCGTACGGGCAAAACTGCATCACGCCAATCAATATTGGCTCAGGCTTATTATTCTCGGCTCAACGAGATAGGTCTTCCATAAATCATTGTACAGAACGCTTTTATAAAACTTTATCAAAATGTCTGAATCTAAAGAAAGTGTTGAAGATATATGTAAACGCGTCTCCGAACTAACTGTTCTTTCATTCAGAAAGGTGGATGATATTAAGAGATTGGCAAACCACTTTAAAAATGTGATTAACCATCCAATAACTCAGCAAAACTCCATTGTTTTACGCTATCTAAGGGATATGGATGCAACTCATCGCAAGATCTTTTTGACGAAACGGGAAGGTGTTGAAGTTGAATATATATTTACAACTGAAAAGAAGAGTAACATTCAAAGACAGCGATTCAATAGCTTACCCGTTAGTGAGGTGCCAGAGCTGTTGAAAACCGAATTTTCAATAGCTGAAACCGCGAAACAGGTGCACATTTGCACGGATTGTAATGTAGAAATCGAGTTAAATGAAGAAGAGCCGTTGATGGAGTCGCTTCAGAAACATTTCAACTTAGAAGTGCATCTGCCCAAGTTGAAAAGAGATAGTATTGATGTTGCTGAGCCAATAAATCTGCCAAAAATGTCCAGACGACTTTCCGCTATGGAGAGCGGGGATGGAGTTAATATTGAGCATATCCTGCAACTGGTCAAACCGATGGAGAAATTGGATAAAATGTTTTCTGGGAAACTCGAGGCTTCTTTGATCAGGCACTTGCCAGATAACTCTGAAGCTAGCATTGACGCTGCCGTTAAGCTCTACCAAACTACATACGACAAACTATGTCAGGAAATTGCGTTTAAGGATTTCTCCACGCAAACCGGTTCAGTGGCACCAATAATCATGAGCATTAAAGATAATGTCAACCAAAACTTCGCGGCGGATGCGAATAAGAACTTCGATAACGAGGAGACCGAGCAGGCTCCAGAGAGACCCGTTAAAAATCAAATCAAGAAATACCGTTATTACGGTCCAATCGAGAATTCTATTGTTAAGTTGTTGATGAATCACAAGCTGTTGACGTTAGTTGACGACCGTACGGGGAAATTAGCATTTTTTTGTATGGCATGCGAATATTATACACTAAGATTTCGTTACGATAGTGTATTGAATCACGTGTTCAGTGAGACACACATACATAACCTCGCATGCATCTTACAATCAGACAATCACATCCCATTTTCCATGGAGAATTCATCCATTGAAAAAATTAAAGACATGAATAACAAGTTCCTTTACAACCACGGTATTATAAGCGATACCAATAGCCTTAATTGTTCTTTGTGCAAAATATTTATCGAAACCAATGATAGTGTGATCATGCACATTTTGGACGAAAACCATCTTGGACGATTGTCCGATAAACTGTATCGCAAGATGAAAAATACCGACGGATCCGTGCCAGATGAATGGGGACCAAAGAGCCTGGATTGGGCAAAATTCCTAGCCAGCGTTGGCAAACCTTTGAATAACCGCGACCACGTGGTCATAGAAAACTTTATCAGACCTTCCGGCAAGATTGCCAATTACTGCTCTTGTTGCGACATGACTCTAAAAGGTCCGAGACAAGTGCTCTTCAATCATATTCGTCAAAAAAAGCATCTGCGTAATGCTGCACCTCACAAATTGGATTTGCTATATAAAAACTATTGTCGCCCAGCCGAATATTTTGCGAGTTTCGGGAATTATTACGTGTGTTCCATGTGTCCAACTTACGTGGCTTTACCATCTTTTGCCGCGATCGTAGAGCATTTCGATAGCACTTTGCATGTCGAAACCATTTGTAAATTGATTCGTTCGGCGCTCTATCCAGATGTTGATCAGAATTTGTTGGATATGCACAAAATATCCCAATCTGGTGGCGTAAAATGCGAATTTTGTGAGGAGTCTTTCGCAGACATTGGGGAAGCCATAAAGCATATCTTATCTAGCATCGAACATCAGAATCTAGTGCTGGATAGCAAATTAAAAGCTAACAAAGGTGATATTATAAGTGTATACATGCACGGTAACTATATATTGCACTCTGAAGGTGCTACTTTTACATGTGTTCCTTGCAAAAGTGTCTTCAACTCCATACGTTCTTTGCTAACTCATTTGGTTTTCGCCGGCCATTTTGAGAAGAAACCGACGTCGGAGAACATATTCCGTTTTTATTTGGAATTAAAGCATAATATTAATATGTTGTCGAGGAACAAATACGTATATTATGATTTCGGTAAATTGAAGTGTGGTGTATGTGAGAGTGATGTGGATGAAGGGGAAAATGCGAAACGTCACGTGGTATCGCCTCGGCATAGAGAAAATATGGGGGCCAGTTATGTTAATGTTAGTATGGATGTGTCGGCTTTGGATTAAGGTAATTATCTAAGGGTCTCCTTATACTTAACTAGCTTATGTCCACGGGTTCGCTCGCGTGATGTTAATCCAAAATACATGTTATGTTTTTTTCAAATTTCTCTTCAGTCTATTAATTTGTTATAATGTGAAGATGTAACAAACATACATTCATAAATTATAGTTTTGCCTGTAAAATGTACAAAGAAAGGTTTTGAAAGGGGCCTTACCCTTTTTTGGTTTGATCTATAGTTTTATTTTAATCAGTTTAACCGATGTGATATTTAAAACTTGTGCTAGTCACGCATGTGGTTAAATATATTTTAAATTACTGTTTTTTTTTTAAGTTTTCGCGGCTTTTTTATTTTTTTTCCGTCGATTCAATGATGCAAAAATGGTTACGGGAAGGATTAAAGTTTTTGACATCTCAAAAATATCAACAATGTCTATGACAAGCATTCGAAACGCCGGGGAAAAAAAACAAAATTAAACCGCGAAGAACTGTTTTTTTTTTTTTGTAAAAATGTCTAATATTTGTGTTAATCAAAGAATCCTACTAAATAACGCGAAAGTTTGTGAGATGTATTGATTTGTTTATTACTCTTTGACGCAAAAACTACTAAGCGGATTTTGATGTAACTTTAAAGCAATATAGCCTAGAGAAAGAAACCAATATAGCCTAGAGAAAGAATCAGAGTAAAACATAACGAAAACTTTATAGCAGGAGAAATATCGCGAGAAAACGCTAGTCATTAATTTTTATCGCAATTTAACTCGGGTGGTTAGTATGATCGTCGATCAAAGTAGTACTAGATACACAATCCGGTGCAAAAGTTCTCTTAAAACTGTCACTGTTCACTGTTCTAGTTGAAATAAATATACAATAACGTAAATTGAACCTTAAAAGCAATGCTTAAAGTTATTTTTACAAAAAAATAAAATAAAAGTGCGCTCAAAAATATTCAAATAAGCGCTCATTCGGTGAGGACATTTTTAGTCGCTGATTGTGTATATGTGATATTTTTTGTGAAAAATCTTATTGAAATAGTCATTATGTCAGTTTGGGAACGCATCACGAGAAAACTACTGGACCGATTTTGATGAATTTGGTATGATAATAGCTGGTTATCCGTGTCAACATATAGGATACTTTTTACTGCGGGAAAATATCTTATCTCTGAGAAATCTATACTAAACGTCAAAACGTAACGAGGGGCGAACCCGAGCGAAGCTAGGGTGGGGCGCTAGTTTATTAATAATTGTCGTTAAAAATGAAGGATGTAATGTATTCAGTAATTTCAATGACTTTAGAGTCTTATAATACTTTCTTAGATTTACGCGAATATTTGACATTTCAAATGAATCTTTTCGGATTTTTTCGCGGATTTATTTTCATGTTTGGTTCCCGACGTTTCGAATGCTTACAGTGCACATTGGTCACGGAAAAGACTAAGGTTTTAGACGTCTCAAAGGTCAATATATACTTGTTACAGACAGGACCTACCCACAATTTTTTTTAAGTGAGACTGTCGAGGAAAAGAGCTCATTAAATAAAAAAAAACAGCAAAGATAATATACCTAATAAGTGTATTTTTTATGAGAAATCATATTTTTAAATATTTTTTCTGTTTTCTTTCCAGTTATGTATGTATGTTACGTCGACCGACTATTCTCGCGCGCACGAGTTGTTACAGTTTCCGAAATCGGAAGACATTTTACAATATTGAATTTAATAAATGAAATAATTTTATAATTTGACTATTGTTTTATTTTTGGTACCTGTCCTTTATCTATAAAAGAGAAACTTGTGTGTGTGTACTTATGTACGTACGTAAGAAGTTATACTTCTTTGGCGTAACAGAACAAAAATAGCTAAAGATTTCATCCCGTATGTCACAACTCTCTGTTTGTAAAAGAAATGATAAATTAATAAAATAAAGCATAACATGAGGCATATTACAATCATATATTTATAGAATATTATTTAAGGAAAGAATATAATATTATATATCATTTGTCAGACAATAACAACGGTTACCATGGCAACCAACAGTTATAAGCTAACTTCGTCATGTCGCTTTTTGCCTGTCGCTGTGCGCGTGCATCGTAAAAATGTTACTCATATTTTTTTGCAAACTTGCCAAAAGTAGTGTAACTTAGAAATAATGAGAGTGCGTGTATCAATGTGTACACGCGCAAGAAATGAAGCTTCTGTAGGTTATCGGTGATTTTAAGGAATTTAATTTATGTTTTAAATATTTTTTTAACAATATTCATATGATATATTATTATTTTTATAACTTATCTGTTTTTATATAATTTATTCTTTGAAATATTCACATAATAGTTTTAATTAACTATTTATTCACTTCCGTAACGCCCACAACCGTTTCCGTTACAAAGATCGTAACGCAAATACTTTTTTCCCTCTCATGGCGCGTTTAAAGAACTTTTACTTCAAAAATGTATTAAGAATAATTTATTTATTGTATTATATTGTAAGGCTTAAATGGAGTTGAAATTGTTATAGGCAAGCTATACAAAAAGCTTAAATAAAGTTTGAACTGACTATCTTGTCTGTATGTCTGCCTCCTAAACTAAGCGAGAGCCTGTATTTTAGGTGTCTTCACAAATTAATTGACAACTATATATTTATTATACGCCATGCAAGAACTTAACGGAACAACAATTTATTATTTTAATATAATATTTTTAATGATTGATAATTATATTAATATAAGTACGTCCCTACTTCAGACTAAGCAATTATATAGACGAAGTGCGCCAAAAAAAATGCCGAAGTCAAAAATAGTGTGTAATTCTGTTTATGCTACAATTTTAGATTTTCCCAAATACATGGTTTAATTTATTTAAAAAATAAGGTAAATATTATATAATCAAAAAATATCTCGTTCCTTTACTTTTTTTGATAAATAAAATATACTTATGTATAATATAATCTATACAGATAAATAAAATTGAACTGTCTGTCTGTAATATCAAAATAGCAGCTTTTTACTAAAATTGCATATGAAACTATATACGGTACATAAAAGAAAAACACATTTTATTTTTGTGTCTACATGTCTGTCTGTTTGTTCGGGCTAATCTCCGAAACAGCTGGACTGATTTTGACAGGACTTTCACTGGCAGATAGCTGATATTATAAGGAATGACTTAGGCTACTTTTATTTTAGAATAAGATTTAGGGTTAAACTCAAAAGTTATCTCGCTAGTATACATATACCTAATCATAATAAAAAGTAAATTTTTCCTATAAAAATATACTTACTATAAGCGTTACGCATTACCAAAAGGAGTCTTATAGAGTTTGACAAAGATATTATAGAGTCTATGTCAAAGTATTAATGCTAAAGTGCTGTATGTACTAATATTATAGAGAAGACAGATTAGTTTGTTTGTTATCGATGATCTCTGAAACGAATGAACCGATTTTAATAGTTCTATCACTAATAGAGAGATACATTATCCCCAGAGTGTTACAGGCTATAAATTATATTTGTATTATCAGTTGTGCAGATACATAGACATAGAGAGTGGACTGAGCGTTTCTTCCCCAGCCGTCAGCTGAAAATGGCGGAAAACTGCGACAGAGATAAAACAAATGTGCGGCCAGAAGTTTTTTGTTTTAATTAAAATATAATCAATGAAGATAGATATTTATAACATTTTTTTTTCTATAATACCGTGTTATAATTTTGTACATACTATTTTTAAACTCAAATTAGAATAAAAGGCATATATTGGCCGCACGTTCGCTTTCTCTCTTTCTAGAGAGTGGTCAATTTCATGAGTATTGCTCAGATTATACTGCACGTCTATGAATGGACATCACGAATCAATTCACGTAATACTTTCTTAGATTTATTTACGAAAATATTTGACATCTTAAATAAAACTGGTTTCACGGATTTTGTCGCGGATTTATTTTGATTTTTGGTTTCCGACGTTGCGACTACTTTACACAATAACGGTCATGGGAGAAACTAAGGTTTTAGACATCTCAAAAGCATAGTCTAAGATCCCGATCTATGTGGTGGACCCCTCACTCTTTTTCAAGGCAAAATATATCTTTTAAACCATAAAACATATTAACACACACGACCCAGGGTCACTAAAAATTTGCTCCAGGCTCAAGGCAAATTTGTCATTTTAATGAAATTTTAAATAAAATGAAAAAAAAATCCATCCACGCTACAAAGCTTTACAATATACTGAGGATCATAGTGATCGCGACATCTGGCGGGTAAAATGGCAAAATTCTTCCCATTGACCAACCATTTATTGATTTTAAAGCATCTAATTTTAAAGTTAATTGAAAATTGATCGTGTTTTAGGGGTAAAATAAAGGCTTTTTAGGGTATTACGTCCAAAAGTATAAACCAATACACTAATAATTTTAAGTTATTCGTCTGTCTGTAGGTATGTCAGTACCATTTTACTTGAAAGTGCTATATTGAAAGGTGTTCTTTATAAACCGCTAGACATCTTCATAGTCAAATAACAACAAATACAGTAAGTGAATACATAATATGCTATATAAAATCAAGCCTGAACTGTTAGCCGTTTTTTTTAAATATGCTGGGACATTAACACACAACACCATCTAGTTCCATGGTAAGCTACGAGGCCTGTGTTATGGATAACAGATAGTTGATACAGTACACATTTTATTATAAATAAAAACATTAATGATTGGAGTACAAACATTCGTGCTAATCACGCAAATGAGTATCCCCAGACACTCGAACCCGCGACCGCTGGCACAGCAAGTGGGGTCGCTACAAACTGAACTGAGAGGAACATTATAAATGTGAAAGTGTGTTTGTTTGTTTGTCCTTCTTTCACGTCGAAACGGAGTTGGCGTGGCGTGATTTTTTGTGAGGAGATAGTTGGAGAGCTGGAAAGTGACATAGGCTACTTTTTATGGCGAGAGATAACTTAATTCCCACGGGAAAACACGTTATAATACAATCCAAAAACATCTTTATTATCAGAATTACTTGAACTTGATATATATCCTCTTCAATAAAAATAAATAAATACATGTCTTAGCATTTATCAAAATTCATCATATAAGGGGGTAAAATAGGGGATGAAAGTTTGTATGAAACTACCTTTTTAGTGATTTTTTTGTAGTTTTTGCGCGAGCGAAGCCGCGGGTTCTGCTAGTAATAGGTTCATAAAATAATAATCTGAATGAAACTCCAATTAATGACAATAAATAGGTATAGGTTACTTTAATATTGTATTTGAAAGTGTTCTGTAATTTTAGTAAAGCAGTCATCCATGTAGTGTGGTGTAATTCTTATATGTGAATCAATAATTATTATACGTTTGAAGTATACACTGGTGATTTTTACAAAAATATCAAGTAATATTTTTAAAGTGAATAAAAAGTGAGTTTATGCTAGTAAGGGACAAGCACCGCCCTCTCTCCATTCCCTTTTGATTGGTCGAATATATCTTCCAATAAGAAGTCAAACGTTAATTTAATAATGTTTAAGAATAATCTAGAACGGTCAATAGCATCGTTTCTCAAATTGGGGGTCGAATTATGAAATAAAAGGGGTTAGAGAGTGTTTATATTATAATCTGACACAAAACATATTTAAGTAACTAGAGAATTTCCCTGGTTTCACATGTTTTTTTTATTAAGTATTAGGTATGTGTTAAAATAAAGTATTGTTAGCCTAGTGATAGTGCGCTCGCTTGGGAAACTAAGGCCTAAGAGAAACGGGTTCAAATCCCGGGTCTTGTATCTCTGATATATTCATATACAAATCATTAGTTTTCGACAGACATGTGAAGTCCGTTAACCCGCACTTGGTCAGCGTGGTGGGCTATGGTCTGACCCCCCCTCGTATTGAAGGGAGGCCCACCGCCAGCTGTGGGATGTTTTTATGGGCTGTATTATGTATAGGTACATTTAACATTAATTATTCAAATGATCGGGTATTATACCCATAAGGGGTTGAAGTTACGACATAGATATTTGATATTTGTTTAGGTATATGATGTTTTTGTCATTTGTTTTATTAAATGTGTCAAAGGGGTTAAATTTTGACTGGCACTTGATTATCCATATCAATTTTTGATGCCTTTGAATGGAGATATGTTATCTATATATACCTACCTACTAAATGTTTTATATGGTCGGTATTATTTCCAATCAATTATTTTATAGTGTGACTATTTGATTAATATTTTTAAAATTGTAATAATTACAATGATAACAGCAAAAATTAAATAAATAATATTCCATATTCAATTATAAAACTAAATAAAATTATAAAAATGTTTAAAGTTATAAAATATTGTAAGGTAGGTACTTGGTGCAATTTTTCATTTTTATTAATTGTGGGTAGGCTGTCTGTAACAACTATACCTTAGAGACATCTAACACCTCAGTCTCTCCCGTGACCATGATTGCTGTAAAGCATTCAAAATGTCGGGAACCAAAAATCAAAATAAATCCGCGAAATAATCCGAAAAGATTGTTTTATTTAAAATGTCAAATATTCGCGTAAATCTAAGAAAGTATTTTTGAAGTGAATCTTCTTTAGGATCGTTGTGATGTGAAACTCGATGAAACGAAAATGCGACACGAGAAAGAGACAAACACATAAATAGGTATATAGGATTAAGACGGCGAGAGAATGAGAGGGAATACATCACACAGGAAGTGAAAAAGAATACTGAATAATATATTAAATAAATAAATAAATAAATTGGGACATTGACACACACAGCAATCTTCTTTAGGATCGTTGTGATGTGAAACTCGATGAAACGAAAATGCGACACGAGAAAGAGACAAACACATAAATATATAGGATTAAGACGGCGAGAGAATGAGAGGGAATACATCACACAGGAAGTGAAAAAGAATACTGAATAATATATTATGTAATATATTTTTAAATAAAATGTAAAATAACTTTTAAACTTGGTAAAAAAAAACTAAACTTAATACTTAAAAAATGAATATTCATTACTGTGGGATGAATGTGCATAAATTAAATAAAAGCTATTATGACTATTGTTGCCATGGTAACCGTTGTTATTGTCTGACAAATGATATACAATAGTATATTCTTTCTGTATACGATATTCTATAAATATATGAATGTAATATGCCTAATATGGGTACCTACCTTATTTAATTACTAGCTTGCTTCCCCATACAAACTTTCATCCCCATTTTCACCCCCTTAAGGGATGATTTCCGGGATAAAAAGTATTCTATGTCCTTTCCAGGATCTCAAACTATCTTCTTACCAAATTTCATCTAAATCGGTTCAGTAGATCCAGAGATTACCCCCTACAACGTCACAAACTCACAATCTCACAAACTTTACCTCTTTATAATATTACCTAGTATAGATTTTGTAAATATTAGTATTGTTTTTGTGTTTCACTATAGGGACGAACCCGAGCGAAGCATGGTTGAGTTGCTAGTGTAGATAATATTTTCTGAATGAATCATAGTAATTTCATCATTTCTAGTGAACTACTTAATTTATCGTTATCGTTAGGGCGGAGCTTTAGGGTAAGAAGTTACCTACTACAGGAACTCGATTAAACAGTAATTTAGAATAAATTAAAATAAACGATATGTTAGGTATTATAAAAAATAAGAATATTGACTTTAAAATTATTTAAAAGGTAGGTATCTAATATTAGATATATAATTATCTGTAATCATTTATTCTTAGTTTCTCTAGTTAGTGTCATCAAACATATGGAAGGTAGAAACTATTATTTTAAACTAGCAACTCAACCTCGCATCACTTCGGATTCGTGCCTAGACTAAGACAAATCTATCCCACCGTACATTTTTGTAGAATAAAAAGTAACCTATGTGATGTACCTCATCTATGTCTGTGCCAAATTACATCCAGAGTCGTTCTGGCGTGAAAGAGTAACAAACATCTATACATATATACTCACAAATTTTCGTATTTATAATATTAGTGTAAATGGATTAAGGATAATGTTACCTTTTTGGGATAATATATCTGTCTCTTTCTCGCAAGCCCCGCCCCTTAGTGGGCGTATCCGTTCCTGTAGGACCCTAGTCCCTACCTCAGTATTAAATGTGTAAGGAACGACATCAGACGTATCGTTACTAAAATAATAAATTAAAAAATATAAAATAAAAAAAAAACATTTTTAGTCTATGGTATAAAAAAATCGTGATTTTGTAAAAGTGATTTTGTTCTATAGTGATATTATAATTATGTGATGTGTTTTGTTTATTGATTTTTCATCAATTAATTTTGGTAAGTATTTATATTATATATTAACCCAAAAGTCGATGTGGTGTCCTTTCAATTTTGTTTATCCTCTTCGATGTCATACCAATCTTATAGAACTAGCATTGTCAGTTTTTACCAAGCTCCGCTCGGGTTCGTCCCTACTTACGTTTTAACACTTAGTATGTATGTGAGATTTAGTATTTTCCCGCAGTAAAAAGTATCCTATATGTTGACCCGGATAACCAGCTATCATCATACTAAATGTCATCAAAATCCCTTTAGCGGTTTTTCCGTGATGCGGTAACAGACAGACAGACAGGCAAACAAAAATTTTAAAAACTATAGATTCGGCCTCTGTATCGATAATAAATAATAATGTCTATTTCAATAAGATTTTTCAAAAAATATTTAATGTACAGATTCGGTTTGGTTACAATTTTATTATATGTATAGATTTTTATACTTTTGAGTCGTCACCAAAACAAAAAATGCTAAAACACGTATTTATTTAATTTTATTGAAGAGCATTAATATCAAGTTTCAAGTAATTCTGGTCATAAATATTTATTTGAATTGTATTATGATGTGTACGTGTGTGTATGTGTACGGTAAAAAGTAGCCTATGTCACTTTCCCGCCCTCTAATTATCTCCACACAAAAAATCGCGCCAATCCGTCACTCCGTTTTGACATGAAAGAAGGACAGACAAACAAATAAACAAACAAACAAACACACTTTCACATTTATAATATTAGTAGCTATTGATTGTTCATACAAAAATACTAAAATCGCGATTATATGTATACGTATACGCGAATGAATAATAAATGGGGGGTGGCGGTAGGAGGGTGAAAAATACTTTACGACCCATTCTCATACCTACCAAATATGCAAAAAAAAATCATTAAAATCGGTCGAGCCGTTTCGGAGGAGTGCGACCACAAACACCGTGACACGAGATATTTATACCTATACCTACTAGCGACTCACCCTCGCTTCGCTCGGGTTCGTCCCTAGCTTGCTTCCCCATACAAACTTTCATCTCCACTTCCACCCCCTTAAGGGATGATTTCCTAGATCCAGAGATTACCCCCTACAACGTCACAAACTCACAAACTTTACCTCTTTATAATATTAGTATAGATATGCATTATGTATGTATTTAAAGTTATATATGTACCTATAGTGTATCAATTATCTGGTATCCATAACACAAGCCTTCGTAGTTTACCATGGAACTAGACGCTGCTGTGTGTTAATGTCCCAACATATTTTATATATTTTTTTATATAGGTAATGGCCAAAATTTCAGCCCTCACTCGGAACATATTATAATTTTATATGTATTTTATTAGCAGTACCCGCGGCTTCACCCGCGTTCAAACTACCGAACTTCACAGGATCACCCGCTGGACTAAATGAAGATTGCCTGAAAATTTCATCAAATTTCGCTCCAGCCGTTTTGGAGTCCATAGGGAACATACATACATACATCGATTTTTATTATATGTATAGATATGTTTTTTTTATCGTTGGGAAAAGGATTTTCGCATACTATACATATATACAGGTTATGTGGGACTCATTGTCTAGAAAAGCCGAACTAGCATTTTTAGCCAACCAAAAAACCTAACCCATAAAAACAACTAATTTAAATCTTTAGAAAAGCACCAAGATTAGTATTTTGAAGGTCAGATAGAGTCAGAGTGTAAATAGTATCACACTTGGGAATTGAAGAGATGTTTTGTATTCAACATAAAATGTATACACGTGCTCGCCACGTTTTTATTGTTTAGTAAGAGTCCTTACACAAGGACGAAGGTAACGCGCGGTCTCGAAATGTTCAAAAAAAGGATTTGTATATTTAAAAATTGAATAAAAATATGGAAAAAACGAGCGTTTATAATATAATATATTTTTTAATATTGATTTTTTTTATTTTAATGTAAAAATTATTATAATTTACTTTAAACATGGTTTTTTAGTTAATTATAAATTCAAAGTGTAGGTACCCTTCGTTCCATAACTTTTGTTCCACCTCAATCATTCAAAATAATCAGTAGGTAGTATTCTATAACCCTAAAATTAAACTAAAATATTTCAGTATATATTTTTCTTTTAGATCTCTAGGAATAAAATAAAAAAAAAACTAAAACGCGCTCATCTCCATATTTTGAATATCTCTCTGTTTGAAGATTTAGACTTAATAATAATTAATATAATTATATTAATATTTATTGAATAAACTCACAAAACACTAATCAACATTACATACAAAGACAAACATACATATATTGTTATATAGAATAATCTTAGTTTTTAAAGCACAGTTTAAATAAGGCTGTGTCGAGACAAAAGATATGTTAGCCTCTCGATCCAGCGTCTTTCCCCTAATTACCTGTTTTTATCAATTATCATAAGCCATATTTTGATACAAAGCGAGTTTCTTTACCGCTATAATAACTCAAAAAATTATAATAAATAACGACTTTTAAAAATTAGATGATATTTACTCTGTAATCATTTTTTTTTATATTTTTTCATTATCTCCAAAATTTAAAACAAAATATCTTTTCATATTTACCCTAGTCTTAATATTTTTTTCATGAGCAATTTTGTATTATACTTATTTCTTGTATCTCGGAAACGGCTGTAACTATTTGGATCAAATTTGGTATTTAGATAAAGTTTTCCTTTTTAAGTTTATCTATGTAGTTTTTTTTGGGAAAAACGATTTTTTTTGCATCACCCGAAAAAATTATAATTTTACAAAACAAAAAACGCTGAGTGAAGCTACATAATATTCTATGTCATTTCCACAATTATAAAATTTACATAAGATGAATATCGTAAACACAAATGAACAGGTTGGAATAAATGATTCTATGGAATAAATTGTGATAGTGTACATTACATATTTGATTATTGCATTTTTAGTTGGTTCGATTACCGACTCAGGTAAGCTTATAATATGAATACAGTTGATTAAAAAGGAACTTATATCATCAATATTTAAGGTTCTTTTCTTCCACATTCCGTTCACCTTATTTGTATGTATACGAACACTCTAATGACATTACTCTTCTTATGAAGAAGTTAGGTGTTTTCAAAATTTAACATAATTGATATTTAAAAATAAAAATTAAAGAGTGCGTGTATGAATGTGTACATGCGCAAGAAGTGAAACTTCTGTAGGTTATCGGTATTTTTTATGAAATACAAGTTACATTTTAAATAATTCTGTTAAGAGAAATACAAAAAAAAAAATTATTGATTTAAAAAGGAAAAAAATCTTTTATTATTTACATTGCTGGTACCTACAAGCGGTGTTAGGATAAAAATTTATTTTCAAGCAAATGTTGGAATGATTCAATAAAATTAATAATAATACAGAGATTCAATTTTTTTTTGAAAATATAAGATATTGTATAAAAAAATATTTTCTTGAAATATTTTACAATACTCATTTGATATGAGTATAGTAAAAAAGTATTGTTCATTTAAGAATAAATGAAGGAAGTATTTTCTTTTACGAATATCTATTTTAATTTAATTTATTTTTTGAAATATTTTCTTCTTTTTCTCTCTCTTATGGCGCGCTTAAATAAGTTTCACTTCAAAATTCTTATCGGAGTTTTTCGCGGATTTATTTTGATTTTTGGTTTCCGACGTTTCGAATGCTTTACAGCAATCATGGACACGGGAGAGACTAAGGTTTTATAATACGTTTCAAAAGTTACTATATAGTTATTATAGACGAAATCTATCCCCAAATTGCGTGTTTGGGGAACAGCGCGTCAAAACGTTCAGTATGTAAAGACCTTTACAACTGTTTATATTATGTTACGGATGTTAATATAATAAAATTTGTTACCCATCTACCTTGTGATTGTAGAAATATAATAAAATTATAATAAACTGACTTTGCTCAAACTATCCAAAACTAAAAGGCTTATAGCTTTCTGAAAAAAATCACGCCGAAATGTTGGTTCGTTGTTATTGAAAGAAAATAAATAAATAAATAAATAAATATGTTGGGACATTAACACACAGCGCCATCTAGTTCCATGGTAAGCTACGAGGCTTGTGTTATGGATACCAAATAGTTGATACACTACACATATATAACTTTAAATACATACATATATAACTTTAAATACATACATACTATAAATATAAATATAAACACCCATGACTGGAGTACAATCATTCGTCATTACACAAATGAATGCCCCCAGCGGGACTCGAACCCGCGACCGCTGGCACAGCAAGTAGGGTCACTACAAACTGAGCCAAACGTGTCGTCGTAATAAACTAACATCTTCTTTGTTTATGGTATAGACTAAATGATACATATTTTCAGAATGGTTCTAAATTCTAATCTAATCGATATTTTACCCGACTGCGGCCAATATCAAAGGAGGATTATGTGTTTGACCTGTATGTATGTATGTAAGTATATCTGATCCTATGTTCCTTCGTAATTACTAAAGTACTTAATCGATTTTAATTGTTCATACGTCATTAGATTAGTTTTGATATCATGAGTGTCATAATACATGAGTACATGAATATTATTAAAAATCAATTGCGGATTCTGGCGCCAAATTTGTGTCTTATAAAAAAAATTCTCGTCCAAGCCAGCAAGTCCAGTCCAAGCATAGAATATGCGACTTGTCGAGTGGGGGCGGTATCAATTTTGAAGGTGATTACGAAAATATATACAACAAATATACAGAGTAGAACAAATCGATGGGACATGGAAGAAAAGTACCTTAAATGTTGAAGTTATCAAAATTTACTCAAAGGAAACATTTCTTTATTTTAAAAAATAATAATAACTGCATTTTTTAAAAAAAAAACCTTACCTGAACCGGGAATCCAACCAAATAAAAATGTAAAAAAAACACCGTCATTATTTTATCGAATTAATCGATAGGGTTTATTCCTATAAAATCATAAAATCTTTCGAACAAACATTGCGTCTTAGCATTGAAGAAAACGATGAAATCTTACAAATTATAGATATCGACTCGACTCTAACATCGTGGAACAAACGCAAAGGACATTTATTTATTTATATATTTATTAATACCAACACACACTAACAAAAACATAATAATATAATAACAATAAATAATAAATTCTAAGTGCTGCCTTAATTACAGGTGTTACACATATTTCATAAAAGATATAGACACAAATACAAGTAGTGAATTAAATAAATACAAAAATTATGGAAATATTATATAAATTAAATTGTATATAAATTGAATCAGAAATTAATATTATATGATCATGAATGAATTAACCACTATGACCGTATCACGGAAAAACTATTGGAGGGATTTTGATGAAATTTGGTATGAGGATAGCTGGGTATCCGGGTCAACATATAGGATACTTTTTGCTGCGGGAAAATATCTCATCTCTGAGAAATCTATACTAACCGTTAAAACGTTCCTAGGGACGAATCCGTGCGGAGCGAGGGTGAGTTGCTAGTTTTATTTACAAAAAATATTTTTTCACATAGAGATTATCGGTCAGAGTTAGTTCTGCCACTTGCCGGTAGAAAGCCTGCTCCCTGGCAAAGCATTAGAACTCAAGTGGATAGATAATGGTACATTACTGCATCTCAAAAATAACTTTGAACTTTGAAGCTGTACTTGAGATTTAAGTAACTTACTATTTTTAACCGATATTCAGGATAGAATATTTTTTGTTACTGTTTGTTTATATGGAATCGCTAGTTGTGAACTTATTTTTATGTTTCTTTTTTAAATAAATAAAAACATTTAATTTAACAAAAACGTGCGTGTGTACTTATGTAGATACGTAAAAATTTATACTGGCGTAACAGAACAACAATAGCTAAAGATTTCATCCCGTGTGTCACAACTCTGTGTTTGTAAAAGGAATGATAAATGAATAAAATAAATAAGGCATATTAGGCATATTACAATTATATATTTATAGAATATCATTTAAGGAAGAAATATAATATTATATATCATTTGTCAGACAATAACAACGGTTACCATGGCAACCAACAGTTATCAGCTAACTTCATCATGTCGCTTTTTGGCTGTCGGTGTGCGCGCGCATAGTAAAAATTTTACTCTCATATTTTTTTCCAAACGAGCCAAAAGAAGTAAAACTGTTATTGCAACTGGGCGATCAATAGTTGAATTAAACTTTGATGGGCTTATCTTTTCATACTAAATTGCGGGGATGTTATAAATACGAAATATCGGATTCTGGATACGGGTACGTATATATGAATAACATATCGGTTTCAGATACGGTTACGGATATGAAATTATTTCGGATTATCCGATAGTTTCGGATAGTTTCAGGTAGGGATATTATATTTTTAAATAATTGTAAAAGAAAAATATAAATAGCTATGTAATGTTATTTGTAGGTTATCATTTACTAAAATATGACTGATTAATAAAACTAAGCAAAAGAAATAACAAAACTAAAAAGTAGGTTCGGCCGGACTAAAACCTGTCATAACGTGTCTCATTTCGACTACGTCCCTATTCGAAATTATTCGAAACTTTTATACCAGATTCGGTTACGGTTTCGGTAACATTTTTATTTCAGATATCCGATAGTTTCTATTTTGTCTTACGGTTACAGAGCTCCATAACATCCCTACTATATGATAACATCCAAAGTAAAAAAAATACTTTTTTAAAGTCTTAAGTGACGTTTGCGAGGGGACATCATAAACAAATATAAAAGTGCAAAGATTTACGTAGCACAAGAAAATAGGTATAAATTATAGAAAAGCTTAGTATTTTTTTAGGTTTTATCATATTTTTTTTGTTTTAGGTAAAATGTCGAGTTATGGGAGTACTTCACCATCAGACGAAGGCTTCGACCGATACGAGCCACCCTTCTACTGTCCACCTTCACATCAAGGTGCAAAAATAAAAATTAACTTTTTGTCGCTATATATTTTCCTACTGGCCGTTTAAAATGGCATAGTTATTAAATGGTAGCGTGCTTGGTTGGTAAATTAAGTGTTGCGGGTTCAAACCCCGAGTGTCACACCTGATATTCTCATCGGCGAATCATTTTCAACATGATATCACGTTACGGCGAAGAAAAACATCGTGAGGAAATCTGCATGTCCGAGAGAACCTAGTAAGTTTTCAAAAGACATGGGAACTCCACCAACCTGTACTTGGCCAGCGTGGTGGGCTATGGCTTAATCTCCCTAACATTTTGGGGAGGCCCACCCCAAGCAGTGGGACGTTAAAAAGGGCTGAACGAAGTGAGATGAGAGTGACTGTATCCGAAACTAACGACAGCAGTATACAGTATATTACTTAATAGTAACAGTTCTAATACCTTTTTCATCTTTGCGGAGATTTGAATGATATATTTGCCTAGCGATTTACCCTTGCATCGCTCAGAACATCAAAACAGATAGACAGACAGACAAAAAATATGTTGTTGGGACAGTAACACACAGCACCATCTAGTTCATGGTGCTGTGTGTTACTGTCCCAACAACATATTTTTTGTCTGTCAGACAGACAAAAAATAAAGCAGTTTTTTTTTCTTATAAGTACCTACTGTATATGATTTCATATGTATTTAGTAAAAAGCTGTTATTTTGACATTACACACAGACACTTCAATTTTATTTATTTAATATGTATAGATGTAGATAATATGGGAGAAGTTATATCAGCAACTTGTCGATAGGGAACTATCTCACCGCCAATACATTTATTTATGTCTGTAACAGGTAGCCCATTGGACGGTGGGGTGTATTGGCCGGCGGGCGAGGGTCACGAGTTCGATGCTCAGGACATGTACCACGACACCAACAACTACATAGGCAGAAATTATGGTAAGGTGATAAAATTTAGCTTAAGTTACTCCTAATAACATCAACTATCTGCCCGTGAAAGTCCCATCGAAATCAGTCCATCCGTTTCGGAGATTAGCCGGAACAAACAGACAGATAGAAAACAGAAAAACAAGAAGATGGACAGTCAAAATATTAAAAAACTTGTTTTTCGTATAAATACCTTGTACAATTTCATATGCATTTAGAAAAAACTGTTATTTTAACATTACAAATAGACATTTCAATTTTACTTATCTGTATAGATTATGAGTTATGTTGAAACGAGAAGATCCCACACACTAGGCTGCGACCAAGACCATAGTACTAGTGATCATGTGACATGGTCTTGTGTATGGCTGGAGGTCTAGGGGTTCTGGGTTCGAGTCTTAGGTACAGTCGAGTATAGCTATTGGGATTTTCTGTCAAGAAATCCTCAGTAATAGCTCGGAATTGAAGGAGAAGTTGGCGGTGTTTCACTTTTGCGTCTGATTTCGCACCGGTCATTAGGACTGGTCATCCCACCGGAGATTGGAAATGGAAGGCATATAGTTATCATAGTGCGTTTGTGTTTTGCGCTCACATACTTGTGTTTTTGTAAGATATTTGAGAAATGGCCACCGTGGCTGAAATACGCCATAACTATACTTGGCCGACCTGTGACTCGAACCCAGGACCTTCGGATCTGCAGCCATAAATGCTAGCTACCAGACCACCAAAATCATATAGGTACATATAATAAAATTGTATCTAAGCCGAATCTGTACATTAAATATTTTTTGGAAAATCTTATTCATTTTACAATGATACACATTACTATCGATACAGAGGCCGAAACTATAGTTTAAAAAATGTTTGTCTGTCTGTGACCTTATCACGGAAAAACCACTGGAGGGTTTTTGATGAAATTTGGTATGATGACAGCTGGTTATCAGGGTCGACATATAGGATACTTTTTACTGCGGGAAAATATCTCATCTCTGAGAAATCTATACTAAACGTTAAAACGTAACTAGGGGCGAACCCGAGCGGAGTGAAGGTGAGTCGCTAGTAAATAAATATAAGTTTTTAAATTAATTGATAGCCACGGTCGTGGTCGTCTAGTGAGTAGGAGCTTTATAATTTATATGCTTATTATAATAACTTCCACTTGTACAAATACAGGTGTTGATTAACATAATAGGCTTTTGTAAATAATAAAAAAAAAAACAATTTCTTTATTTCTACTTGTTTTTGCGCTCAGTTCTTTTGGACTTTACACATTTTGATGATACATACTTTTATCATAAAATAGAGAATTTATTTCAGAAGTTTTATGTGTAGGTATGCATGCCACTGGCAGATGTATTAATAATATACCAGCGACTTACCCTCGTTACGTTTTAACGTTTAGCTTAGAGATGAGATATTTTCCCAGAGCAAAAAGTATCCTATATTATGACCCGGTAACCAGCTATCATCATAGCAAATTTCATCAAAATCTGTCCAGTGCTTTTGTCTTGATGCGTTCCCAGACAGATTGACAGACAGACGAAAATTCTAAAAACTATAGATTCGGACTCTGTATCGATAATAATGTTTATTTCAATAAGATTTTGCAAAAATATTGAATGTACAGATTGACTCAGTTTAAATTTTATTATTTGTATAGATTTACGATTGATTTGAAAACTAAGCCATGGTTAAATTAGAAAAAAACATTTAAAATCATCCCCTATTTATCGCCTTGAGGGATGTTTTTTTCTTCTCGAAAGCAGAAATAATTTTATGAAGAAAATATAGTGAGTAAATCTCGGAGTTTCAAACCGAGTAAATCACGTGTATAACAATTAATGTAACCAATCGAAGACTCCCAATTGTCACATAATGAATACGATTGGTAGACTGTATGTTTGTTACTCCTTTTTACCGCAACGACTGGACCGATTTGGATGAAAAGTACAGATATAGGCTATAGAATACGATTTGTACTAATAGATAGGCTACTGTTAGTAATAATATTTGCCCAAAGGTGGCGCTATGTGTGCTATAAACACTAAATGCACCAATGAAAGTACCCGAATAAAGCGAGGGTTGCTAGTAATGAATATTTTGTTACAGGTTATGAAGAAATGCAAATATCAACAAATGAAACCTACGAAGCATACCACAGTAACATGATGCATCACAGTTATACACAAAATAATCCAGGTAACATTGTACTTACTATGTATACTAATATTATATAGCAAAAAACAAAATAATAATAATAATTGGACAAATTTCGGCCACTGCAGCGAATCTCACTGAAACTAGTTAGCTATAGGAGATATAGTGCGTACGCGCAGACACAAGTGCACTATCTATTTTTGTCACTCTCATACTCTGGTGGGACGACCGCTCGACACGACCAGTGAGAGTTAAGGCGCAGGACCGACGGCTTTACGTGCTCTCCGAGGCACGGGGGTGAAACACCGCCAACTTCCCAACTCCGGGCTGTTACTGAGAATATTTTAGCAGAAAAACTTAGTGATTAAATAGTAACAGCGGAACGGGAATTAAGGGTAGACTGCCCGTATTAGCAATCTCTGTCGTTGCCAAATTTGATCGAAATCTGTTTAGTGGTTTAAGCGTGTAAAGAACAGATTTACTTTCATATCTTTTTTCCTATTTTGTACATTCTATATTATAAAGAGGTAAAATTTGTAAGTTTGTGAGTTTGTTTACTACTACTCTACCGATTAGAACCGAACTACTAAACCGATTTAGATGAAATTCGGTAAGAAGATAGTTTGAGACATATAGTGAGTCGCTAGTCAATAAAAGAAATGCTAGTTTAATAAGTATCTATACTAATAATATAAAGAATCAGAGTTTGTTTGTTTGTTTATTTGTTTGTTTGTTTGTTTGTTTGAACGCGTTAATCTCAGGAACTACTGATTCGATTTGAAAAATTCTTTTTGCCTTAGATAGCCCGTTTATTGAGGAAGAATATATACTGTATATATAATTAATCTACCTATTTCATAGTTACTGTTAAAACGTACCTAGTGACGAGCCCGAGCGAACCGAGGGTGAATCACTAGTAGGTATGTATGACAGTATATATATGTATATATATAACACGTTTGTCCCCAGGCTTAGATTGCGATATGCAAACTTTGCCCCGGTACGATCGACCCCCACCCTCTTTTGTAAGGGTGGTCAAGAGAAGAACGACAGCAAATAAGAAGGAAAGACGTCGAACTCAAAGTATTAACACAGCATTCACTGATCTCAGAGAATGTATACCGAATGTGCCGCCAGATACAAAATTGTCTAAGGTGAGTTCTTTATATCAATATGTATTGTATTCAGCCCTTTTTAACGTCCCACTGCTGGGGGTGGGCCTCCCTTCAATACGAGGGGCATCAGGCCATAGTCCACCACGCTGGCCAAGTGAGGGTTGGGTTGGTTGGGTTATATTAATATACAGACAATATACGGACTTTTTATTATAAATATGAAAGTTTGTATGTGTGTATATTTGTTACTCCTTCACGCTGTAACGGCTGGACGGATTTGGATGAAATTAAGTACACAGGTAGGTTATTACCTGGGTTAGTACATAAGCTATTCTTAAACAGACAAAAATAAATTTTTTTTAGTAACGTATTTATTTTCATATGCATTCAGTAAAAAGCTGTTATTTTAACATTACAAACAGACACTTCAATTTTATTTATCTGTATAGATTTACGTTTAAGCGTAATAAACAATTGAACTGCCGGTCTGTTCTTTAAAAATAGCTTATAAATTATTCGTATCTTATAAGCTTATTCGTATCTTATAAGGATTTATAGTAAGAATGCTGTAAGATTTCTTCGTTGCATCCCAAATCTCGGACTCTGCGCGTACCACAAGTCGACCCAAAAATAGAACCAATTTTTACCGTTTTCTAATTGACGTTTAAGTCATTAACTGACTACTTTAGTTTTCTTTTAATGTTAGAGAATCCGCCATAAAACATAGGTATTATTTGGTAAAAAATAATGTAACCTATATTGTTTTTATATTAGCGACTTTACCTCCCTTCAATTAAGGTTTAGGAAGCGAGTTAAAATCCCGGGTCTAGCTCTGATATTCTCATGTGCGAATCATTTCCAACATGATCACCACTTGTCTTACGGTGAAGGAGAGCATCGTGAGGAAACCTACATGTCTGAGAGAACCTAGCAAGTTGTCTGCAGACATGCTCAGTTCACCCGCACTTGGCCAGCGTGTTGGGCTATGGCCTGATCCTCCTTGTATTAAAGGGAGGCCCACCCCCAGCAGTAGGACGTTAAAAAGGGCTGAATACAATACTCTCGCTTCTTTCGGGTATGTCTCTGAATTCCTAACAGTAGCCTATGTGCTATTCCAGATCATAGTCTGTGTAATAAATTTCATCAAAATCAGTCCAGGCTTTCCAGCGTGAAGGAATAACAAACACAAACTTACGCATTTATGATAATATACTTTGTCCGATAGTTTTAAAGTTACATCTCTTTTACTTAAGACGGACGGATAGACGACGTGAGCTTAGTAAAAACTTTTTTATATATTCTGTGGACTACAAAAGTTAGAAAATGCAAATTTACTAATTAGTTATTTTATTTAAAATAAAACTATCTTTTTGGATTTTTTTGCGGATTTATTTTGATAATAATATATATGTAGTTTTATATTTTAATAGTATAGCCGAAAAGATAGTTTTATTTAATACTACAGTCAAAATCGCCCCGCTCGGAATATTTAGTATAGATTTCTCAGGGATGAGATATTTTCCCGCAATAAAAAGTATCCTATATGTTGACCCGGATAACCAGCTATCATCATACCAAATTTCATCAAAATCTGTGTAGTAGTTTTCTCGTGTCGCTGTCACAGACAGACAGACAGACAAAAATTATGAAAACTATAAATTCGGCCTCTGTATAGATAATAATGACTATTTTAATAAGATTTTCCAAAAACTTTTAATGTACAAATTCGACTCAGAATTTTATTATATGTAGGTACCTATAGATGTCAAATGTTCGCGTAAATCTAAGAAAGAATTAGTTATTTTAGTGTCAGGTTATTTTAACAGTAATAAACAAACATATATCTGTCTCACTCTAACCTATGTAATTGTCAGATGGTGCGACCGAGATCGCAGAGCATCAATACCGCGTTCTCGAAACTAAGAGATCGCATTCCAAGCGTTCTTCCTGACACTAAGATGACTAAGGTTCGTGATATTAATTACATTTAAATTCTAACTAATATTATTAATGTGAAAGTCTATTTGTTTGTCCATCTACTTACTCAATCAATAGCTTTTAGCCCGCGACTTTACTCGTGTAGTTTATTGTATAATTTCTCTGCTTCTAAGAGCCGTAGTGTAATTTATACATAATATAATATGTATTCAGCCCTTTTTAACGTCCCAAATATAATATAGATAAATAAAATTGAAGTGTCTGTTTGTAATGTCAAAATAACAGCTTTTTACTAAATGCATATGAATTATATACGGTATTTATAAGAAAAACACAATTTTTAAAAATTTTGTCTGTCTGTCTGTTTGTTCCGGCTAATCTCCGAAACGGCTGGACCGATTTTGACGGGACTTTCACTGGCAGGTATGTTATAAAAAGTAACTTATGCTACTTTTATTTCAGTAAAAGAATTAGGGTTCCGCTCAAAATATAAATAGATAGCTTTTAATCTTCATCAAAGTAACTCTGTATGTCTGTTACGTTTTCACACCTAAACCGCTGAGCCAATTTTGATGAATTTTCGTTTAGAGATAGATGGAATCTTGAAGGACATAGCGAATTATTGTCGCGAAAATTAAACTTGAAAGGGGCTGAAATAGGGGTTGAAATTTTGTATGAGAAACCTAACTACACTACCTAAAGTACACTAATGATAACATTTTTTTTATATATTTAAAACATACGTAGAGACGCTCCCGAGCGAAGCGAGTTTAAGTCGCTAGTCTTACTAATGTTATAAATGTGAAAGTTTAGATGGATGTTTGGATGTTTGTTACACAATGACACCAGAACGGCTGAAATGATCTGTTTGAAGGCACAGAGATAGGTTATAGTCTGAAATAGCACATAGGATACTTTTTATCTCGGAAAAAATATACGGTTCTCGTGAGATATATTATTTGTTTTTGTAGAGGAGAACCCGAGCGAAGCAAGTATGAGCCTCTAGTAGGCTATAAAATGCTTAAAGAATATTTCAAATGTGACTTTTAGTATGAGTTTTAGTTAAAAAACAAACAATCTTCACATAAAACAAAGCGATTGTTCTGATTTTTTCACCTATCACTACATAGTATAAAACAAAGTCCATTTCTCTGTCCCTAAATCCCTATGTATGCTTAAATCCGTAAAACTACGCAACGGATTTTGATGCGGTTGTTTTTAATAGATAGAGTGATTTAAGAGGAAGGTTTATATGTATAATACATGCATATTATAGTACAGAAACGCCGAGAAATTCAAAGATTTGTATTTCTTATTAACCGTTAAAAAGCATCTAGGTTAGTCTAATCTAGTTTATTTTATACTTTTATACTTTTGAGTCGTCACCTTAGTCTCTCCCGTGACCATATTCGCTTTAAACCATTCAAAACATCGAGACACAAATTTAAAATAACACCGCGAAATTAAATAAAAAAATATGTAGTTTTAAAATGTCAAAAAATCGCGTACAAAAGTATAATTTCTTTATTCTTAAAACATATGAATATGAAAAAGTATAGATTATCCACATATTTTAGTGCAATAAAAATATATGAACCGAGGGTTATGTATCATTTTCTCCACAGATAAAAACTCTCCGTCTGGCAACTTCGTACATATCGTATCTCCTGAAGGTGTTGGAGACGGATGGAGAGCCAGCAGGAGGGTTCAGGGCTGAGCTTCATCACACGCCGCCTAGACGGAGAAATGCTGAACATAATTCACAGGTAAATAAATATTATTTTTGAAGTTTTTCTTTTGGCGCGTTATAAAAAAATATTATGAGAGTGATTTTTTTACGATTCGACAGATTTAGACTACAGTATGAAGTTAGTCGTTATTGGCTACAGTGTTAAGTTAGTCCTGGTATCTGTCTGTAATCAAATCTTGCCTTAGATTAAAATAAAATTAAGCCTAAGTTACTCCTTATAACGTCAGCTATCTAGTAGTGAAAGTCCCGTCAAAATAGGTCCAGCCGTTTCGGTAATTAAATTTAAAATTGTTTTTTTTTGTTCTAAGTATCGTACATAATTTCATATGCATGTAGTAAAAAGCTTTTATTTTGACATTACAAACAGACACTTTAATTTTATTTATCTATTTAGATTACACATATGGAAAGCTAGTTATAGTTCCATAAAATCAAGCAAAACCACAGCAATTAGTTATATTATAACAGTGCATAGATTTATTTTAATACCACTTGAGATCTTTCTCAAGAGAATGCATGTGTTTCAAGTACGGAGGCGCCGGACAGACGGACGGGTTATCTATGCTACTTTATATATATTTAAATTATAACTTTGAATGTTTGTCTATTAGTTACCCTATTATCTACACTACTACTATAAAGAGGAATGATTTGTATTTTTCTATTTTTGTATGTTCGTAACGAATAAACTCAAAAACTACTGGACCGATTAAGATGAAATTTAGTAAGAAGATAGTTTGAGACTCTAGGAAGGACATAGAGATGAAAGTTTGTATGAGAAATTAACCTATTTTTCTCATTTTTCATAATTTGAATACAACTTTGCATATCAGTTACATGAGATATTTATCTACAATTTTTTTAAGAAATTAGTTTCCAAATTTTCCAAATACAATAACTGTGGCACACGGACAGACATGACGAACATACAAGGATTTTTTTCCTTTCGACTACGGAACTCAAAAATTTCGATATAATATTAATCTATACGAGTACATAATATAGGTACTTAATAAAATTCTGAATCGAATTTATAGATTAAATATTTTTTGGAAAATCTTATTGAAATTGTCATTATTATCGATACAGAGGCCAAATCTATAGTTTTTACAATTTTTGTCTGTCTGTCTGGGAACGTATCACGAGAAACCCACTGGACAGATTTTGATGAAATTTATTATGATGACAACTGGTTATCCGGGTCAACATATAAGATACTTATTACTGCTGGAAAATTTACATTTACATATTTTTTTAAAACAATATGTTTTACTAGAGTGGTCAGTGGGGCGGGATCAAAGATAGCCGGTATCCGTCCCCAGGATACAATCAATGTCCTTGCCTATCGAAATCTGTTCAGCGTTTCAGCGTCAAAAGGCAACACACCGAATTATTCGCATTGATAATGCTCACCCTCGTTTCGTTTTGGGTTCGTACCTAGTGTAAAACAGAAACAAATCTATCCCACGGGAACCATACATTTTTCTGAGATAAAAAGTAACCTATGTGATATTCCAGACTACAATCTATCTCTGTGTCAAATTTCATCCAGATCCGTTCAGTCGTTTTTCCGTGATTGGGTAACAAACATCCATCCATCCAAACTTTTACATTTATAATATTAGTATGAATCGAAAATTTATTATAGATAGTTATGTATGTATGTTTGTTTGTTTAATCAAATATTTCTCTCTAACTTTATTGTTACATTAACACACATCATCTAGTTCAATGGTAAGCTTGTGTTATGGATACCTACCGAATAGTTGAGACACTACACATATATAAAATTAAATACATACATATTATAAATATAGACACCCATGACTGGAGTACAAACATTCGTGCTCATCACACAAATGAATGCCCCCAGCGGGACTCAAACCCGCGACCGTACACTACAAATTGAGCCAAACGTATCGTAAAATTAGTATGGATTCAAAATTTATTACAGGTAGTTATGTATGTATGTTTGTATAATCAAATATTTCTCTCTAACTATATCCCAACATTTTATAGGGCCATGTGTTTCTGTTATTAGATTAGATGTAATAAAGAGCCATCTGGTTTGTGGCCAGATAAAAGATCCGTATTAAATTAACATTATTAAATATACTTTAGGTGTAGTGGTGTTACGTACAAAATATGTAACCTGTTCGATTCTCGGTAAATATAGGAGAAATAAGGAAATATGTAGGTTTTTTGTTTGTTAGCCATTTGATCTTTGGAGCTAATAATCTGATTGGATAATTTTTTTTTGTATTTTATCTTATAATATTAAATGAGCAATTCTTGTATATTTATATAAAGAAACAGCATACAAATTCGTTTAGCAGTTCGCTAGATTAGCGTAAACTTATGTATGTACTCGTATATAGAGACAAATGTTCGCCGGCTACTTTCATTTATATTTAACTGGCGACTCACCCTCGGTTTGCTCGGGTTCGTCCCTAGTTACGTTTTAACTAGTAAAACTCAAACCTTAGTCTTTCCCGTTACCATGATTGCTGTAAAGCATTCGAAAAGTCGGGAACCAAAAATTAAAATAAATCAGAAAAGATAGATTTATTTAAAATGTCAAGTATTCGCATGATCTAAGACTGAAAAAAATCATTTTATAAGACTATTATTTACTAGCGACTCACCCTCGCTTCACTTCATGTGACAAAATCATCCCACGGGAACCACACATTTTTCCGGGATGATATGTAGCTTATAACCTTCCTCAATAAACGGACTATCTAATGTAAAAAGAATTTTTCAAATCGGATTAGTAGTTCCTGAGATTATCGCTTTCAAACAAACAAACAAACTCTGCCTCTTTATAATATTAGTATAGACTAATGACACACCCTTGCTTCGCTCGGGTTCGTCCATTCCTTCCTAGGTACATTTTAATTTTTTTGAGCGGAACCCTAATACTTTTACTGAAATAAAAGTAGCCTAAGTTACTCCTTATAACATCAACTACCTGCCAGTGAAAGTCTCGTCAAAATCGCCCCAGCCGTTTCGGAGATTAGACAGAACAAACAGACAAAATTTTTTAATTGTGTATTTCTTATAAATACCGTATAAAATTTCATATGCATTTAGTAAAAAGCTGTTATTTTGACATTACAAACAGACACTTCATTTTTATTTATCTGTATAGATTATGTCGTGCGCAAACGAAGTCGCGGGTGAAAAATAGTTTTTCATAAACACATTATTTTTAGTAGAACCAAACATAATTTATCAGGATATAGGTCAATTTTTTACCTGTTTGTTTATTTTTCGTGTAAACAAGTCTTTACAATTTCCTGTTAATGGCCATCTGGTTTTTTTAAGGCACGCGATAAAAATGTGCGCGTCTAGCGACTGGACCCAGACTCTTTTCTGCTAATGTTCTATTTATGTAACTTTAGTTAATTATATAATAACAAAAGTTACCTAGTGTTTAACTATCTATATTAAATTTTGAATCCATACTAATTTGACGACACGTTTGGCTCAGTTCGTAGTGACCCTACTTGCTGTGCCAGCGGTAGCGGGTTCGAGTTCCGCTGGATTCATTTGTGTGATAAACACGAATGTTTGTTTTTACACCAGTCATGGGTATTATAATATGTATGTATTTAACTGCCGCGGTGGTGTAGTGGCTAGCATGTACGGCTGCACACCCGGAGGTTCTGGGTTCGAGTCCCGAGTTGGACCAAGTTCAGTTATTTAGTGTTTCTGTATAGTAAGACAAAAATTCTAAAAACTATAGATTCGGACTCTGTATCGATAATAATGTCTATTTCAATAAGATTTTCCAAAAAAATATTTAATGTACAGATCCGACTCAGTTACAATTTTATTATATGTATAGATTCTGAGTTCTTACAGTTTTCAATTGGGTTGTAGCCATTCACCCATCAATTAACATACGTACTTTATATGACCTGTCACAACAAGACTCCCCATACATTGTGTATGGCGACATCAACCTGTGACGTCACTCTTTTCCAAACTCAACTATTTTCTGATTTCAAAGCATCTAAAAATTTTATTCCATTAAAAATTTATATTTTTTTTTAGCTTTCTTGAGCTTATATAATTAATTATATTGAAAATTACCGACAGATCTATCCCACGGGAACCGTTCATTTTTCCGGGATAAAAAGTAACTTGTTGTTAGATCGGCAATATATCAGCATGCCAAATTTTACTAAATTATTTGCATAAGTTGTTGCGTACTAAGCTATATAAGTTATTATAGTTTTTTAACTATCCCACGGGAACTCTTTGACTTTCAGGGATGAAAAGTATCTATCTTTATTTAAAAACTATCTAAGATGTTGCCCGGGGATATAAGGTACCACCATGCAAAATTTCATCTAAATGGGTCCAATAAATTCGAAGATTAGCCCGTACAGACAAACAGACAGAGAAATAAAAAATTAGAAAAAAATCTAGATTAGTTCTATTTGTCTTCTTACATCCCCCTGACTCGGTTTTTAGCATTTTTTGTCTATGTACAGACATTCGACCTCTACAGTTTTATTATAGTATAGATTTGGAAAATAAGCAAAATCGGATGCAAAGCTTCCTCTTATTGATTAGAACAAGAGATTAACTGTCTTTTTTCGAGCTTTTGCCTCACATGTTGTTAATAATGTAAACGATATTCCTAAAAACGGTTCGTTTCGACATTTTTTTTACTCTACAAGTTTGTGTTTCAACTTTAAATAGCTGTGAAATTGATATTTAAATTTTTACTTTGTTACATGTTAAATGTTCTAATGGGATATCGCAGTGCTATTATAAATACGAAATTTGTATGTGTGTATGTTTGTTACTCTTTCACGCTGAAAGGGCTGAACTTTTAAACAAAAGTTTTAAACGTTTGGCGGTCTTTTTCGAACACATTACCTGACATCTATACTAATATTATAAAGAGGTAGTTTGTGAGTTTGTGACGTTGTAGGCAGTAATCTCTGGATCTACTGAACCGATTTAGATGAAATTTGGTAAGAAGATAGTTTGAGACCCTGGAAAGGACGTAGGATACTTTTTATCCCGGAAATCATTCCTTAAGGGGTTGAAAATGAGGATGAACGTTTGTATGGGGAATCAAGCTAGGGACGAACCCGAGCGAAGCGAGGGTGACTCGCTAGTCCAGATATAAATAGGTAAATTGAAGTAGTCAATTGATCGTATCGTTTTCCGGAACGAACCAAGTATCAAAATGTAGATAATTTTATAACAAATTCCATGATATGGGATTGTCATACCAAAATGTCTCCAGACTAGAGGTTTTTTAGTAAAAAATAGCTTGGAGCAAATTTTTGGTGAGCATCCCTCTGGGGCGTGTTTGTTTATATGTTTTATGGTTTAAAAGATATATTTCGCCTGGAAAAACTGGGGGTTCGACCACGTAGATCGAGATCTTAGAGACTATATTACCTACTTTTTAAATATGTACCATTTTAATTAAATATTGTTTTTTTTTTCAGAACAATGCATCTGAGAAAAAAGGTAAAGGACGAACTGGCTGGCCCCAACATGTTTGGGCTCTAGAATTGAAAAGTGAACAGAACCTGCAAACATAGCATGTATTATATAAATTAATAATTTCATAGTTTAAGTATATAAATAATACATATAATAAAATTTTAAATATCTGAAAATCATCGATCAAAAAAGTACTAGATACACAATAAAAGTCCTCCTAAAACTGTCACCAATTGTGTTTAAGTAACAATTCTAGTTGAAATAAACAACAAATAAACAACAATGTAAATTGAACCTTAAATGCAATGCTTAAAGTTGTTTTCATGAAAACGCGACGTGCGTTTCGTTTAAAAAAGTACTATATGTGGTGTGCGTAAGTTCGAATTTGTGTTTAGACAATTAGGACTTCAGAATGTTCTTTTGTTTGAGTTAACGTCACATGTCGACGACACTTTTTGAAGAGATATTTGTTAGGAAATGTGTATCTATGTTTTTATATATCAATGTTTCACAACATCTCATACATCATTTGTCCTGGTACTGGAGTGGGAGAGTGACAGGAATAGAGTTGCACTGGTGTCTGCTCTCTCTCTCTCTCTCTCTCTCTCCCACCACCACTTTGACCAAGTGCGAGTTGGCGGACTTCACAAGTCTTTCGAAAACTCGCTATATCCTTTCAAACATGTAGGTTTCCTTACGATGATTTTCTTCACCGTAAGACAAGTGGTGATCATGTTGTAAATGAGTCGCATGTAAAAATATCAGACGAGACCCGGGATTTAAACCCGCTTCACTCAGTTTCCCAAGCGAGAGCGTTACCAATGCTCTCTCACATGCTGGACTATACATCTCATCTCATGCAGTTGAATCTCAGTGAGATTGGTCGCCATCGGCCATCATCACCATCATGCCGATGGGTCAAATCAATTAGTAATAGTGGATTAAACAAAACCTATGGTTGAGGCTGCTTGTAGAAAAAAATGGGTGCGTGTAATCTTTACGTGCGGTTGAAACAAACCTATAATTAAATAAGGCATATTAGGCATATTACAATCATATATTTATAGAATATCATATACGGAAAGAATATAATATTATATTTGTCAGACAATAACAACGGTTACCATAGCAACATGCCAATATATTCTATCTCATTCTCTCGCCGGCCTAATCCTATGTATTTATGTGTTTGTCTCTTTTTAGTGTCGGATTTCCGTTTCATCGAGTTTCAAATTACAATGATTCTAAAGAAGTTTCACTTCAAAAATCGC